>CM035440.1:108061478-108211478 GCA_020310875.1 Ceratopteris richardii | reverse complement strand
GCTACTATGTTTATGTTGAAAATAAGCAATTTTCACTGCTGCTGGAGATCTTTTTAGGCTATGAAGTAAAATCAGCCCATGTGCAGTACCTACATCTTAATTACGTCCACACTCTCTGCATTTATCATTTAGTGAGCATTTAGCAAGCTCCATAGTGCTAGTGTCTTAGAAGCTCATGTGAAGCAACATGAAAATCGTGATGTTGCCAACCGAGCTACTGAAGTTTTCAAGGAGAATCTGTCGATCCCTAGAGAACCCATATGCAATCGACTACTGGCAAAGAAAGAGATGTGTGCAAGTAGAATTCAGACTTATCATGTATACTAACCTTAATCATCTCCTCCTGTAATTTGATGTACTCTAACTTTCGCATGCGTTCACCTATTATGCCTTCCTGACTAGGGAGCTCTGAAGTGCCCACTGACACGACCACCTCATCTGGGAGAGAAGAAAGTGTTGCTTGCACAGCTTCTTCAGGCTTCAACATTCCTGGTACACTAAAAGCTCTGTAAAATCTCAAATACGGAACACAATGAGTATAGATACCATATTCCTTTGTAGTTTTTGGCCACACGGAAGGTGCAAGAATATCCTTCTGAACAGAAGTTTGATTTTCCAGCACATGATTCTACAAAAGGGGATGGTCAGCTTGCAAAATAGCTGAGAAAATATAATAAGAACAACTATAAAATGATGAAAGAGTAGCACAGATACTTATTAGATGGGAAAAAGTAAACTAGCAATACACACTATATTGGAAAGTGCATGGACTAGTTTCATGGTCAACGATCCTACTTCCTATCACATACCGCATGGACTCACAATAAATGAGAGTTAAATTCACAGCAGAATTTCAACATATTGACATTGATGTAATAGATGTTGAGGATGTGGTTACTCATGCTCAAACGCATATCCTGATATTGGAAGAGAAAAATTAAGTAAACATTGTCCATAAATAATACCACAAGATATGAAATCTATGATATTCATCACTAATGAACAGGAAGAAAACAAACTGTGGTGCACTACACAATCTCTGGTTTGAGAACTTGAAGACTTTATTCTAGATCCCTCTACTCAATGGCAGCATTCAGTGCAAGAAATGTGAACATGCAGATCAGTGAATATTGAAAAATTGGAAGCAGAATGTCACTGGAAAAGAAAATGAAGCCTAGGATGGACTCAGCTTTACCTTTTCAGTATGCGCAACATAGAAGTTGATTTTCAAAAGTTGAAGGTAAATTAAAGCAAGAAATTGTTTGCAATGTCAGTTGAAAGTTATGATATGTTGTATCTGAATCTCAGTCATACCTCCAGAAAGCGAAAAGCAATTTGCAAATTTCTGACAGAATGGAAGAGGGAAAGAAAACTGTGGCTCATCAGAAAGTGACTAACCTTGAAAGTATGAGGAGTGAAGATGGTACTGAATGATTTAAAGAGAGATCAAGCCAGCTATTTAACTGCAATTATTAAAAAGACCAAGAGAAAGAAAATAAGAAATCTCTCTCTCTCTCTCTCTCTCTCTCTCTCTCTCTCTCTCTCTCTCTCTCTCTCTCTCTCTCTCTCTCTCTCTCTCTCTCTCTCTCTCTCTCTCTCTCTCTCTCTCTCTCTCTCTCTCTCTCTCTCTCTAGGCAAAGAAGGAGGCAGACAGAGTACTCAATCAAGAAATGAAGAAGGCCATAGATAGAATAAGAGCCCTAGAAGAGCATGTCAAAATTCTTGAAGAAGACCGAGATGGATGGAAAGCTGAGACCCATCAGCTTCGAGAAGAAATCATTCAGATGAAGGTTTCCCAAGAAGAAGGAGAGATCACAAAGCTAGATGACTTAAAAGAGGAAATCAAGAATGATTGGAAAATGGATATGCAAGAACACATCAAATCAAAGATGGAAGCGACACAGAATACTTGGGTGGAAGTAGTAAGTAAACATATTAAAAAGGAGCTCAAAGAAGAAGTGAAGAAGGAAGTCAAGGAAGACGTGAAGAAAGAAGAGCTCACACGGGTTCAGGATACACTCGAGGAGGAGAGACTTCGACACATTCGAAGACTCCACATTCGGATTACGGGCCTACCAGAGGGAGCATCACCGGAGGTGGACGCCACCGACATTTGCCATCGACTTGGGTACGAGAACATGCCCATTCATAGGTGCATGGCGGGTTGGGAGGGATACATCCCGTTCGCGAGCACTCATCCTTCAGATGAGCTCTGAGGAGACACGGACCGCCTTTTTTAGACGCCGATCAGTATTACATGGACTACCCGGCGGTACCCTTTACATGGATGAGGACCTCACGAGGATGCAGGTAGCACATCCACGTTCTTGCATGCCACAGATACTCCAGGCGCGCCGCGAGGGAAGGAAGGCCTTTTACTGCGATGGTAAGGTCTTCATAGACGGACTCCCTATCAAATAGGGCCACGCGGCCTATGAGACATCACTACATCAGGAGGCACCACTTAGAGGAGTGGTGTGGAACTGCAACGGGGCACTCTGGACACGCCCATACAGACTCGAGGAGATCTTGAAGTCACATGACTTTGCTTGCATCACTGAGACCCATGAGAACCCAGAGAAGAGAGGTCTACCACGCATTGCAGGTTTTCATTGGGAATCTGCATTCAGGACCACGACGAGACAGAGTACAGCGCGAGGATCGGGAGGAGTGGCCATCATATTTCGAAAGGAGATACAGAGCCGGATCCATATTATAGGTAGAGATGAGGCACGATACATGTGGGTTCGCATGGAGATAGCACAAGGGAGGTGGATTTACATTGCTATATGCTACTTCCCACCAGGCGGGTCTCGATACGTAGGACAGGATCTTGGGCGACCGACCAGAGACAGAGACTCACCATACACAGCGCTTCAAAGGAGATACTACATTACAGCACACTAGGTGAAGTCTTCCTTATGGGGGACTTCAATGGCCGCACTCAGTCACATCAGTGCCAGGCATATGACATGGATCACCCACATCTCATGAGGGCCAGAGACCCGGATGAGATGAGCACCAGCAGAGTATCGGCAGATATGGGTCAGGACACCACTGGCTATGGAAGACATCTACTCGAGCTAGGCAGCCGACATCATCTCATCATATATAACGAGATGAATCGTTGGCCAGGTTCGGGCGGATTTACTTGCTTCCCTCATGGGGGAGGTGAGAGCACAGTCGACTACATTTTAGGTACCACCTCTGGAGCTTCACTAATCCCCTCACTTAGTATTGGACGACGTCCACTTGGTGTTGACCATACATTTATCACACTTACACTCTCATCTCCGATTCCATTAGACCCTCCCTCACCCACCCTCCCTCACCGACTGAGAAACATACCACGATACACTTCACACACGAGCTCTCACACGTTTATGCACACCATTTACACACCCCCCTACTCTCCCTCGATCCACTCTCACCTTTGGACACACTTACATCACAGATCATCACCATCCTACACTACTGCTTTCCACAGCTTCCCACACCGCACACATAGGCACCCTCCACGCACAGGATCCATGCCCCAGAACCGTTGGTATGATGCAGATTGTCGTGAGCTACGGAAGCACCTCCGGATTTTAGAGCATAGGGGAGATATAACACACACACATGCACAGCGTCGCATGCAGAGCCTTACTCGCCGCAAACGGCGAGATTGGGAGGAGAGACAGTATTGGGATATTTACCATTTGCTCAGGAGTCGAGACAGTGGAGTGGCATGGCAACATTTGAGAGAGAGGAGACAGCAGACACCTATCCGAGAGCCCAGCACTTGGCATAGCTATGCACAGAGTCTATACGAGATCCCAGACCAGCCCCCCATCCCCAGACCGCAGAGCTCACGTCCTACTACCTCTGACTTCTTCACACCCACTATGGTGGGACGCGCTATTGCCCGGCTACAGCATGGCAGGGCCCATGACCATTTCGGTTTACAGGCAAAGCACCTCATCTATGGAGGCACGACTCTCTCACCGCTCATTGCCCACCTCTTCAACTGTGCATTGGTTGAAGGGTTCCCAGACTCATGGACTCAGCATACCATAGTGCCCATTCATAAGTCAGGTGATACTATGGATCCAGCTACATACCGGACGATCATGATTGGCCCTATATTGACAAAGTTATATGGGGCAGTACTAGAGACAGAGTTGAGTACTCTCGCTGAGAGGAAGGGTATCAGGGCTCCAGGACAGGCAGGTTTCAGACGAGATTACTCTACTATTGACCACATCTTCACTCTACGATGCCTGATTGACCAGGCAAGGGTGAGAAAGAGGAGATTATACTGTTGCTTTGTGGACTTCCGCAAAGCATTTGACACTGTTCCCAGGGACCGACTCTTCAGACGACTACTTGATATTGGAGCTCCGGAGGAGATGATATGGGGGATCTACGCCTTATACGAGAGAGTATCTGGTGAAGTTAGATGCCCAGGGGGCTTATCTGATCCACTTGCTAGCACTATCGGGGTGAAGCAAGGATGCCCTCTTTCACCCACCCTCTTTGGTCTCTACATTGATGAGATAGTGGACTTCATACAGCAGCACGGGGGAGATGGCATTGAGGTACGGGGAGCCACTGTCCATATTCTTTTATACGCTGATGATATTGTATTGGTTTCAGAGTCTGCAGAAGGTCTACAACATCATCTACATGGCCTAGATGACTTTTGCAGACACATAGGGTTATCTCTGAACCTTGGTAAAACCAAGGTCATGATCTTTCATACATCTGCACAGGTACGCAGACATAGTTTGTTCACAGCAGCAGGTGGACCGATCCATGTGGTCGGATCATATGTTTACTTGGGAGTGACATTTACAGCAGCATCTGGGGTCTTCTCTATGTCTGAGGCACCTCGTGACCGCATCACACGTGGGTACGCAGCACTAGCTTTGATGGAGAGACAGTGCCACCACGCATATTTTCAGGAGCCCCGCACAAAGGGGTGGCTCTTTGACACTTTGGTTACGCCAGCGCTCATGTATGGGGCAGCCATTTGGGGGCCGGGATTAGCTACATCAGTATGGACAGCATATTTTCAGGAGCCCCGCACAAAGGGGTGGCTCTTTGACACTTTGGTTACGCCAGCGCTCATGTATGGGGCAGCCATTTGGGGGCCGGGATTAGCTACATCAGTATTAGAGACTGCTACTACCTCGAGGGAGCACAACAGCATGGTAACCCTCCTGTTCTTGATTCGTATTATGCTAGTACTTCAAATGCACCTGATAGAGAAGAGACCCATCTAACTCGACCTAGATATAGTAGGCCACTGATGTGTTATCGCTGTGGTGAGTATGGCCATATGCAGAATAGGTGTTCTCTACCAGAAGGTGCACCTCCCTGTCAGCATTGTCCACATGCCAAGGATCACTATACCAGAGATTGCCCAAGAAGCCTCCCTGCTCCAATTCACATGATTGCAGTCTCCCCACAAGTAGAAGGTATGACCACTCAGTCTTATGCTGTTTCATCTTCTTCAGTGCCCATGATGACTAGAGCCAGGCAAGCGGCAACCTGTAGAGAGGAACAAGAGGGACTCAAACATAGAGATGAGGAAAAGAAGGTTGGTTGGAAGGGCCAAGCAGACATTGAAGGAGCTTATGATATGGTGACTACTTTCCTTAAGGACCAACCTGCAAGCTCTCAGGAAGACACACAAGAGGTCAAGATTGAGGAAATCTTGAAAGGTATTCATCACAAAGTTAGTTTGTACCAACTCATAAAAATGGATTCGAAAGTAAGAAGTGATTTATTGAAAGTTATACACTCGGCCTACTTAAGCCCACCACCAAGTGTAGATGGTTTCATGGTTGACTTTCTGCCCGCACCCTTGGTAGACTATCAAAGCTCAAGGCTATCTGTGTTCATAAATGATTAAGGTATGACTGGCGTCATTATAGATGGAGGCTCTGGCATCAATCTGATGCCTGATTTTACAATGAAGAAACTCAAATTGAACCTAACCAAGGGGGCACCCTTCACTGTCACATTAGCAGATCAACATCGTGTTATGCCCCTCGGCATCATTGAGAAGGTACACATGTCTGTACAAGGTTGTCAATTCCTCCTCGATTTTGTTGTGATTTCCCTGCCACAGGAAAGCTCTTAAGCTCTTATCCTCTGCTTTTGGGAAGGCCTTGGTTAAGGCAAGCAAAAGCACTACAAGATTGGGGAAGAAACCAGATGTGGATCTCCTCGAAGACTAATAACCACTTACAGGTACATTTAGAAGAAGGATGTGACTCCAACAAGACAACTGGATATGTAGATACTCAGGTAATGCCTTCTGTACTCCAAGAAGAAGAAAATTTGTTAAATTGGATGATGGGTGATGCAGAGTGTTGCACTGTTGACATTACTGAAATAAATGAAGAACTTGCAAAAGAAGCCCAGGGAAGGAAAAAAAAAGTCGAAAAATGAAAATTTAGGCTCAAGCACTCACAAAAGAGAAAAAGTGAGTCCTTGCAGGAAAACAGAGACCGAGATCAAGAAAGAGCCCTTGGAGATCAAATTTGGCCATTTTTTACAAAATGGTCATGGTGGTCAAAAAGTAGCAGAAAGTGAGTTAGTATCTTCGGGAGGCCCAAATAGTCAAATTGGGCCATCAGACCAAGTCAAAGAACCCTTGGAGATCAAATTTGAGCATTTTTCAGAACATGGTCTTGGTGGTCAAAAATTAGTAGGAAGCTAGCAAAAAGTAGCAGGAAGTGAGTTAGTCTCTTCAGGGGCCCAAATAGTCGAATTGGGCCATTGGACCAAATTGGTCCATTGGATCAAAATGGGCCAATTTTGCGAGGATGCACCACTGCAGAGTTCTACAAAAGGGAGGAAAAGCCTAAAATTGACAAAATTGAAGAAGCCTTGAAGGAGGCTAATTTTGAGTCTCAAGGGCCTAATTTTGAGCCTTCTTCCGTTTTCAGAAATTCCTCAAGGATGGATCAAGCAACATATTGTGGAACATAAGGTGAATTCCACCCCTGCTCACAGTGCAGATGCTTTTTCAAGAGAGACGAGTCCTGAAATGCTAGTTCAAGAAGTGAACCTGGGAGATAAAGGAAATCCTCAAATAGTCCTTTTTTACAACAGAGGGTAACTTCTCTCCTTTTCTCCTATAAAAATGTCTTTGCATGGTCCTACAAGGATCTAACAGGGATTCCAGAGGAGCTTGGATTACATCGAATACCCCTAGTAGAGGGAGTTGCACCTGCAAGAAGTAGGCCATATCGACTCAATCCAAAATATGCAGAGGGAGTAAAACTCGAAATCACAAAACTTGAGGAAGCAGGTATTATTGTTCTAGTAGAACATTCAAGGTGGCTTTCATCTATGGTAATTGTACCCAAGAAAAATAGCGAAAAAATAAGAATATGCGTCGATTTTCGTGCTTTAAATAAGGTAACTGTTCAAGATGGCTTCCCTCAACCTTTCACAGAACAAGTATTAGAAGAAGTAGCCGGTCACACTTTGTACAATTTTCTTGATGGATTCAGTGGCTACAACCAAATATTAATTCATCCTCATGATAGAGACAAAACTGCCTTTGTCACTCCATAGGGAACTTATGTGTACACACGCATGGCTTTTGGGCTACGAAATGCACCTGTTTCATTTAATAGAACAATGTATTTGATACTGGGGAAATGGTTGACAACTTTTCTGCGCATTTTTATGGATGACTTTTCAGTGTTCTCAGGCACAGATAGAAGAGCAGTAGTCCAAGATTTTCACGATCACTTGGAAAATCTGAAGGAAATCTTTGAGCAGTGTCTCAAAACAGGTTTGAAGTTGAATCCTGCTAAATTTCATTTTTTGGTCACTAAAGGCACTCTCCTTGGTCACATCGTGTCTGCAAATGGGATAACTGTAGATCAAGCAAAGGTCACTGCTATCCTTTCCATGCCCATTCCACGGACTCCTAAGGAAGTACAAAGCTTTTTAGGCCATGCCAGTTACCATAGGAGATTTATACGGATGTATTCAGAAATAGCTAAGCCTTTGTCAAGGCTTACGAGTAAGAAGATTCCTTTCTCATGGAGTCCTGAGGCTGAAAAGGCATTTTGTGAACTAAAATTGAGGCTATGTACTGCTCCACTCTTAACTGTTCCTAACTGGTCAGTAGAGTTTCATGTGCATACAGATGCTAGTCTTCATGCAGTAGGAGCAGTTTTGGCTCAACCCTCCATGCCCAAGGTGCCCAAGGTGGATCAACCTATAGCTTATGCTAGCAGACTACTTACCAGAGCAGAAAGAAATTACAGCACTACGGAAAGGGAAGGTTTGGCTATTGTTTTCGCACTCCAAAAGTTTAGGCACTACCTTCTAGGTGTGCACTTCATTGTCATATCTGACCATCAGCCCCTCAAATACTTAATTAATAAGCCTAGAGTAGCTGGAAGGATTTGGTGTTGGCTACTGCTGTTTCAAGAGTATGATTTTGAGATTCATATTAGGCCAGGAAAAGAACACTACATGGCGGATCAGGTGTCAAGGACGGCTATGGGCGAAAAGGCGACAGGTATTAATGATGAACTTGTAGATAGTAGTCTCTTCACGGTAGAGACTCAAACTGAGTGGTATGGTGAAATTCTGCATTTTCTCACTTCTGAAAAATTCCCTGAGAACATAAAACCATTAGAAAGGAGGAGATTACTCTTTAAGGCCAAAGCATATTCACTTATAAATGCCCAATTGTATAAATATTGTCATGATGGTATCTTGAGAAAATGTGTTTATCCAGAGGAGGTGAATTTTTTGCTTGAAGCAGCACACAGTGAAGGGCATCTCAAAGGAGAGGAGTTGGCTCATAAAATTATCCATAGGGGATTATGGTGGCCTCATGTTTACAAAGATGCTATCAAGTTTGCCAAAGGATGTGATATCTGCCAGAGATATGCTCCCAAGCCTAGTAGGCTGAATTTTCAACCATTAGTAATCTCCACGGGATGGCTACCTTTCGAACGATGAGGTCTTGATTTCATTGGACCAATCAGCCCAACTGGTCAACCTGGCGGTAAGAAGTATATCTTGATGGCCACATGTTATTCTACTAAGTGGGTAGAAGCTAAGGCTACTGCTGATTGTACTTCCACTACAGTAGCCAAGTTTATGTATAAAAGAATATTCTCAAGATTTGGCTGCCCACTTGAAGTCACCAGTGATAGAGGCACGCACTTTGTAAACCAGCTGTTGCAAATAACCTTTGACAGGTACAAGATCTTCCATAAGAAATCCTGTGCATACTACCCGAGAGCAAATGGGAAGGCAGAAAGTTCTAACAAAATTTTGATTGGATTACTACACAAATTAGCCTTTGACCATCAGAGTTCATGGCCACAAGCCCTCATTGGTGCAATATGGGCTTTTCGAACAACCAGAAGGGGCACCACGGGAGAGAGCCCGTTTCTTCTAGTCTATGGGAAAGAGGTATTAGCCCCTTTTGAATTCATCATCAGAAAAGAAATTGAAGCAAAAAGAATTGATGTTGACCCTCACATTAGAAGATTGGTAGCATTGGAGGAATATAGGGAAACAGCTATGAAGAGGCTGTAGGAAAAGCAGGAAAAAAGGAAACACATTCATGACAGACACTTAAGGACCAATAAGGTGGAAGAGGGAGCTCTAGTTCTGATATATCAGATTCAAGCTGTACCAACTAAATTGGCAACAAAATGGTCAGGACCCTACAAAGTGCTAAGGATATTTCAACAAGGAGCAGTACAAGTAGAGGACCTAAAGGGTGAGAAATTGCCTCTGGTCAACATTTCCAGGGTGAAGGCTTATCCAGGGTGAAGGCTTATCTAGGATGAAGGCTTATCTAACTTGAAACATTTCGAGAAAAATCAATCATTGTATATACCCTAGTTCTCATTTCAGCTTGTTTTGCCCATAGACAGTTCTAATTTTGTTCTTCAAAATTTTTAGCCAATATTGAAGAATTGCACCGAGACGGTGCAATATCTTGATGTGGGGGACTGTAATCGGGCAAGATTTCATCTGATTGTATGCCAACCAAAAAAAAAAGTCTTAGCACCCCTTCTTTTCGTCCTTAAGAGCTCACTGCTCTAGTTTCGCCCTCATTTCATCTTTGTCGATCGGAAAAAATTCATTCTTCAAAATTCAGCCCTCCAAAATTCAGCCCTCCAAAATTCAGCCTCCAAATTTCAGCCTTCAAAATTCAGCCCTCAAAAATTCAGCCTTCACAATTCAGCCCTCCAAAATTCAGCCTTCAAATTTCAGCTCTCCAAATTTACCCTTCAAAATTCAGCACTCCAAATTTCAGCCTTCAAATTTCAGCCCTTTCAAAATTCAGCCCTCCAAATTTCAGCCTTCAAATTTCAGCCCTCCAAATTTCAGCCTTCAAATTTCAGCCCTCCAAATTTCAGCCTTCAAATTTCAGCCCTCCAAATTTCAGCCCTCCAAATTTCAGCCTTCAAATTTCAGCCCTCCAAATTTAGCCTTCAAAATTCAGCCCTCCAAATTTCAGCCTTCAAAATTCAGCCCTCCAAAATTCAGCCTTCAAAATTCAGCCCTCCAAAATTCAGCCCTCCAAAATTCAGCCTCCAAATTTCAGCCCTCAAAATTTGGCCTTCAAAATTTGTCCTTCAAAATTAGTCCTCAGCGTCAGAATCAAGTCGGCTATCAGATTTGTGATGAAGTGTTGATTCATGAAAGAGTCTCGCATTCAAGGCCATATCCCAAAGTCTTCAGGCGCTTTTGAGTCAGTTGGCTGTCAATACCAGAATTAGACCACCTACCCAAAATTAGCCAGCTCTCCCTCCACTTTTGTCAGATCGGCGCAAACAGAGATGGTGCAGTAAATGATGGGATTCAGAGGAAGCCATTTCTTGACCGCGCGTGTGCAGTGAACAGTGATGGTGCCTTAAATGATGGAATCCGGCGGAAGTCTCTCTCTTGGCTCGAAGATCTATATAAGAAGCAATTTGCACTCGTTTAAGAAACACACATACGCACGTACGTACAGACAGTCAGAGATATATGTTAGTGAAGGGTTCACTCGGAAAGATATACAGAGATTTAGTAAGCTAAGGGACACACTCAATGTCGTCTCTCTATGATTCTAGCTTTTGTCAATTTGGGTCTACTTGTGTTACTGTGGTATTTTGAGAGTGTTCTAATCGGGCTTCTCCTTGATTATTCTATGCTCACTGATGTGATTTTGCCCACTGTAGAAGAAGCTTCTCTGTTGGAGAATATACAGAGTGAGAGCTTCAGTGTTGGGGATAGTCGGCATGACAGTGAGATTGGATATCCTCGGTTAGTCACTTCTAAGCTGGAGATCATAGCATTGTATACTACACTTGTATACCTTCTCTTTGTTGAAATGTCCCAATTCATCTTTCGAGGATCAGACTTGTTGTACTGTTGATAATTTTGTCTTTTGTGTACTAGCTCAATTTTTTTTTTCAATCTTAGTCGAATCGGCCTTTTCAACATCTTTGTAACTCACTGACTGTTTCTTGGTTTATCGTCTCAAGTAGTACCTCACACAACAATGATGTTACAGGGTATACTTCCCTAAGGAGAACCTCCCTTGAGTAGGAGTACTAGAAGTATAGACCCGGTTACACCCTCTACCATTACCTACATCAGTACATAGTCCTACATCACTACCTCTTGAAGTTCCGACTTATGAAGTTGGAAAGGTTCTAGAGTTCCATAGGAAAGAGATACAGAAGATATACCACCACTTTTCAAGAATATGCCAAAGTGGTTATATCAAACATGGAAGGATAGTGGTATAAAGGAATACATTGGAAGAACCAGAAGTCAAACCAGAAGACAACAAGAAGACCAAGTAAATTATGCAGAACATTTTGAGATTCATAATGTTTTAGCCCTTACTTCAGTTGAGAATGAACCAGCCAGTGTTCAAGATGCACTACAAAGTAATATGATTATCACAAGTCCCAGGATTCAATTCAAGTACAGAGATGAGTGTATCTACATGACACAGCAAAAATACTTTGAGAAATATTTGGAAGAGCTAAAGATGACAGATTCTAAGCCTCTGCAGACACCTATGGATGCCAACATGTCATTACAGTTGGTAGCAGATTCAGAACCATTTGATGCTACATTATATAGTCAAGTAGTTGATTGCTTGATATATCTATGTAATACACATCCGGACATTCAGTTTGCAGTTTCTCAAGTATATAGGTTCATACACAGTCAGCTCAAGATTCAGTGGAAATCAGTTAAGAGATATTTGCAAACATTAGAAGTTTTGCAAGTTTTTGCAACTTGTACCATTGCGACATTGAAGGGGGGATTGTTGGAAACAATGTTCACATTGGATCCAAAACCCTCTACTTTGTACATCATTTATAGAGTATTTATACTCTTCTCTATAAACAAAAGCGCGTGGCTACATGAAAATACGATAAGTAAATTCCGGAATTGTCAAAGAGCTCACGGGTGCTTGGTCTAAAGCAAACGTTGAAAAAGCAACACAATCCACCCGAGTTCAATACTCGTGATCGTGCAACACAAAAAGCATGTTTTATTTTTCCTTAACTTTTCGAAAAAACGACGACATCAAACTTATTGATGCTTTTCCAATATTGCGCGAAGTTTGGCTACGTTGAATTTTGGATACAACGATCCTAGCTTTATGGCTTTTGTGTTTGCTTTTCACATAACTCTAAAGCTATAAAATAAGGAGTCATCCTCATTGTTCAATCATCACTCATCAAGCAATCCTCTCAAGGAGATCAAGGAGGAGTCTCACACACTTGGAGGAGGTGATCAATCTTCTCAAGCTAGGAGGAGATCTTGGAGGCCCTCTAAGAGGGAGTGTTCACATAGACTTGGAGGAGTTGTGGTCTACATCTCGGTGAATATTTGGAGGAGATTCAGCCAACTTGCCATCAGCATTCATTGTTGATTTACTGTGAGTAGCAAGTCTACTTCCGTTCTTACTTGCTAGCATAGTGTGACCGAGAGATTTAAATCGTGAGATTTAAATCGAGATTTAATCGTTTAGATCGTTTAAATCGTTTAGACCAAAAATAAAAATCGAGGTTTTTATCCACTAAGAGATTTTTATTTTCTTTTCACATATATATCAATAGCTACTGTTTGATAGGAAATACAAGAGATTTAAAAGATCACATGTTAATATTGTATGGGAAGATTATTGTGTATTTAATATCCTCATATATAGAGGGACAACTTTCCATTATCAATTACTAATTTACTTGAAAGATCATGTAGTGCCAATAAAGGTTTCTATTGTCGGCATGCGAGGAGCATAATTTACATATGCAAAAAAAATGTAGACATCTGAAATAGGCAATGCCAATATCCTAATCACCCTCCTAGTATGCAATGACCAAGATATTATTGAGGGGATAATAATTGGATAAATACCGAGAAGAAAAATGAAACCAACTTGGGTAATCAAAGATCTACAACCAATCTCTAGAGCATAAGCCAAGTTGTTCTGATACTAAGATACATTACTCTCCACTATAACAAGGTAGAAGATCGAAACCAAAGCAAATTATGAGTCAAACACTACTACTTCAAAGTCGAAGGAAAAAAAATAAAAATCGTTCAAAGGTGATAAAAATAGTATGGAGAGATTTAAATCGAGAATGATTTAAAAGGTTTTTATTTGGAGCGAAAAAAAATCGCGATTTAAATCTACTATGCTTGCTAGGTCACTCGTTTCTGATTTAGGTTGATCAGAATTTGGGTTTGCTATAAAACAATTATAAACTGTTCGTATTCTCCATATTCTCACACACACTCTTCATACCTCTTAGGCACACAATGTCTTGTATCTAGTTCCTATTTCTGCCTAGATATAGGTATTGTGAGTTTGTATCATATACACACATTGAAATTTGACATTCAAATATAGATAGTATAGGTGAGCCTCATAGCTTACTGTTACACTTGAAATCTTGTCTATTCTCTCTCTATCTCTCACTCATCTATTTTTTAGTCTTAAGGTGTGTATGTTAAGGTTCATCCGTTGGAAGATCCTGTAAACATGTGATTTATTGTTATTATGGCCCACTACCATATGGCCCACAGTTCCTGATCACTTACAAGGTATGGTATAAATGGATGTTGCAAAAAACAGGTTTTCAGAACTTGCTACTAAAATTTTTGAAGACAGGCAGGTCTGTATTAATCTGGAACATTGTCTACTTACTCATATATGTATGCTTAATGAGGAATGTCTGAGGATCTGCTTAGTTACAAAAGAGATGTATCTGCAGATCAAAGAGTTATCTGAGCACTTCAAGAATGTGAACAGAGCTAAGGAAAAATCGAAGAATCTAAAGGCATTTTTGGAAGATGCAGAAGAAGAGAACAAAAAGCTGAAGGCTGAGAAGAAAGATATTAAGAAAGAAAACAAAAAACTGAAGGCCGAGAATTCAAGCCTACGAAAGCAGAGAAACTCCTTAAAATCAAAATTAACGATTTGAAGTCACTCCTTTCTTCTTCAGACATAGAGGAAGTTCCACACACTCAAGAGGAAGATGAAGAACAACCTGAAGATCAAGATCAGAATAGGAGGCCTCGAAAAGAGCCTGCATGTGAGTAGTGCATCTATCAGCTCATTATGTGTAGTTTCATTACCTTTTATTTCGTCTAATGTCATAGACTTTGTTATTCTGTAGAGTGTCCTAGTATTTCATCATATACTAGTGTCATAGTATTTCATTCTGTACTGCCAAGAAACTCTTTTGCAGAAACATATTTCATTTTGTACTTCATTGGCAGATCTCCATTTCCTTCTTTTGATGTAATAACTCCATTTCTTTCTCTTGATGTAACAACTGACTCATTTATTTTCTTTCTCTCTCCGAGATGGAGAGACTCTAGTGGAAGGCAACTTGTACAACAATAAATTTTTCGAAGACCAGTGCAAAAGGTAGAAGATACCCCAATTGGGCACCAAGGAGCCCAAGTGCCAAAATTACGTGCCAAGGAGTCCAAGTGCCAAAGTTTGGGGCCGAGATGCCCAGATGCTGGAGTTGGGTGCCGATGCTGGACTTGGGCGCCAAGATGCCCATATGCTAGAGTTGGGCATCGAAACACCCAAGTTTTAGAGAAGGGCCGGAGTACGCCCAGATTCATCAAGAGACAAGCCCTGGCAAGAGCAGGACGATTGGGAAGAACTGACAAGGCGGCCAAGTGGACCCGGCCACTCATTGCTACAAGACAAAGTCTTATACTGACAGCGGTGCTCACAATTGAAACTGCCTAGTGTATTAACTTCCATTACCCTTATGTAACAGACCTTATGTGCGATTCAAAGCTGCCTATAGCTGATAGAGATCTGAAAAGAGGGAGTGCAAGCCTAGAGCTTGTAGAGACACCAAGAGGCCTATCTTGCTTATTTTGCTAGTGTGAGGATAACTCGAGATTGAGTTTTCATTGTCTTGTGCCTGTAAGATAAGGGATATGAATAGTTGATAGGATGCACAATCTTGTGTTATCTTTTGTTGTGTGTTATATCTGCTGTTTTGATTCTAACTCGTTCTATCTCTTATTTTTGTGTCTATCTTCTAAGTATAGATTGAAGTGATGATAAGTATTCAGGTTGTTAAGTGTATATTATTGTAATGTGCTCGAGGAGTAGTGCATTTTGCATTCCCTGCACCCACGCACTTCACACTTCACCATCTACAACATCACCCACTCTCGATATATACACACCATTAATACAAGGACACATACACCTCACACCCACAATTCACACACTAGTTGTAACACACAATAGTTGTAACATGTCTCTTAAAATTCAATCACAATCCACACAGAATAACAAAATTCGGCATAGCAAGATATAAGGGAGTAAAATAGAGTATGCACAAGAATAAGGAGAGAGAGAGAGAGAGAGAGAGAGAGAGATTTATTATTTGGTCCACATTTTACAAGCAGTTCTGATCTCGGTTAGAAAATCTATCGACGAGCTTCAATGAGAAGCCTCATCCACCCAAGCATCCCCGAGCTCATCTCAATCCCAATCGTGATCATAATCGCAATCTCAATCACAATCCGAATCTTAATCATGGAAAGCATTCTCCAAGATAGTGTTTTTGCATGTCTCATGTAGGACTCCGAGACTATCCATCGTTCACTTTTCACATCCACTCCAAGAATCGTACATGCAAAAATAGAGGCAAACCCTACAACACACTCACACACACTTCAATCATCCAAAACAATCCACATTCCAATCTTCATTTTCTAAACCCACGACCATGAATAAGATGAATCAAGGCTTCTCTTTTTTTTTTTTTTAAGTACCTAAAAACTTCACTTTTTCAAGCCTTGTAACTCAAAAACAGTAAGAAATTAGCTTAAGCTTGTGAGACACAAAAATGTTCTAACTCTTCGATCTACATAATAATATTAGAGACTCCCTAGGTCCAAATCCGATTCCAAATACCACTTTTGAGCCCTGCAAAATCGGAAATTCTAGAGAGAGATGAAAAAACATGAAAAATCTCTTCATTAACCTATCTTCATGCAACCAAATGATACATAAAACACAACTATAAAATTTTCAGCTAGGTAAAGTTTTTCTACTAAGAGCACTCCACCTTTCTCTCATACAACACTTTCTCTAACTCCATCTTCATGCTCAAATTTAACGTGTAAATTTCATGCGACAACCTTCTAGAGAGATAATGTAAAAACTTAATGCTACAAAATTTTGCAGACATGATCAGAATATCCTAAACATGTAATTTCATTATTACCTACACATCATTTTTTTTTTTGGACAATCAATATAGTATATTACAATAGCACACAATTGCACATTGCATGCAGTGCACATCCACACATCCACAGTCACCTCACTCAATTAAGCACCCACTCACCTCACATAGGTATACTCCCCCCTCACACACACACACACTATGACTACATCCGTCCCACACATGCAATTTTGCACACGCAATTTACCTAATTAACCATGCAATTTACATAATTAACCATATCACCACCTCCCGAGGCCATTTCACTCGAGCACAAACACTCGGGTATATGTCTTTACTAGATTTATCTACCGAGAGTGATGGCACATTTGTTTCTTGCAAACTCACTTATTCGTGAACAGTGAACACTAGGATTTTCCTTATGTACTGTTCTTTATATATTGCACTTGTTATATTATTGTTTTTAGGTCATTCTTGTACATTCTTTTTATGTAATAGAAGAAGAAGAAGAAGATCATTCTTCTTTGCCTCAATTTGAGTCTGTGCCGCAGGATATCCAATAAAAACAGCTTTCTTTGCCTTTACATCTAGTTTGCCTCGGTCATATATATAAAAAAGTGATCCAAACACTCTGAAGTAACTCACATTAGGTTTTCTACCATAATAAGCTTCATAAGGTGTGATTATCTTTAAAGCTTTTGTAGATGACCTGTTCAAAATGTGATTAGCTGTATGTGGTGCATCAAACCAGAATTTCGGTGAAAGCTTCTTGGACGCCATCATGCTCCGCATCATCTCAACAAGTACTCTATTCTTTCTTTCTGCAACACCATTCTGTTGAGGAGTGTAAGCAATAGTAAGGTGTCGAGTAATACCTTTCTCATCAAGAAATGTCTGGAACTCATTTGAAAAGTATTCTCCACCTCTATCACTTCTGAGAATCTGGATAGTTTCTTGACTTTCATTTTCAACCATAGCTACAAACTTCTCGAACATAGGAAAGACTTATGACTTCAACTTAAGACCATAGATCCATGAGTATCTCGTAAAATCATCAACGAATAGAACAAAATACCTGAAACCCTGAATAGAGTATGCTCTCATAGGTCCATTCACATCTGAATGAATAAGCTGCAATTTTGGGAGCTGTAATATGACCATGTTTCTTGAAAGGTAGTTTATGCATCTTACCTTCAAGACAACCTTCACATATATCTGAATCATATGGTAGCTTAAATGAGGGTAAACTCTCAACCATACCTCTGTCTTTGATACTTTTGAGAGCTCCAAAACTTATATGTCCAAACCTTTCATGCCATAGCTTCATATCTTCCACCGGTGACGAAGATTTGACCGCATATACCTGACTGATTTTTGACAAAACAAAAATCCCTCCTCTATGCTCACCTTGTAAAATACATTTTACTTCTTTGTGTGATAAGATCTTACAAAGATCTCTCTCAAATACAACTTTAAAACCATCACATAAAAATGCAGATCTAGATAGCAGATTCTTCTTCATTTCAGGTACATATAGAACATCTGAAATCTGAAAATTACCACCTTCTCTTGACTTTAGGGTTACTGTACCTATTCCCACAACATCCAAATCATTGCCATCTGCAATAGTAACTCTTCTACTTGTAGAATAGGAAAGGGAAGAAAACACATCTCTACAACCTGTCATATGCTTTGTAGCACCTGAGTCAAATATCCAAGGACTAGCTGAAAGAACTTGTAAAGTTGCCTGATCAAAAGCTACTTCCTCAATGGTGATACAGGCATAAGAATCACCTTGAGATTTCTCTTTTTTATCATCTTCTGCAGCATTACCTGATGTCTTTTTCTTTTCTGCTGCAATCCTTTTATAATATGCTGACTTAAAATGTTTAGTTTTCTTGCAATAATCACATATTACTTGCTTCTTCTTAGAAGACTTCTCTTTAGATGTAGTAGAAACAAAATCTGAAGTAGAAGGTAAAAGGGACTTACTTTTCAACTTGGATTGTTTTTCCTTCTTCTTCTTTTTACCCTTTGATGAAGATAAAAGTGCTTCTTCATTCTCTTCCATTCCCTTCAACTCATCTTCATCTTGAAGTAACAAGAACTCTAACTCTTCAAATGTAACCTCTCTATCTCTTGTGGTAAGGGTAAGAGTGATTATGAAAGACCGATATGAGATAGGACGTGAATTGATCAGCGTATTTACCATTTCTTCATATGATATCTCAACTCCTACATTTAGAAGTTGATCTCTCAAGTCAACGAGTCTCGTAATGTGAGTTTGAATTGACTCACCAACCTTCATCCTTGTATTTGCTAGTTGTCTCCTCAAATGAGCTTTCCTAGCAGGATTTCTGTTCTAGAAAAGATTCTCAAGCTTCAATCAAGCTTGTCTAGAACTTCTGCAAGATCAGATATGTGGTAGAATATGCTTTTTGACACTCATTGCTATGAATGAGAGTGCTAAAGCATCTCTAGCATCCCATCTTGCCTGATCTTCAGTAGAAGGAACTATAGGTAAAGTCCTACCTGTGACTCTAGATGTAGAAGTGGTTACCTCTTCTTCTGTTGGTTTTGTAATAGTAATTCCAGTACCTCTTGAAGCTCCTATAGCTCCTTCTTCGCCATAAATCCTTTGTCACTAATATATTCATCATCAAGAAACTCCACATGGGATAATTAGAAGATCCATCCAACTTGTCTTCAATCTCAATTCTAATCTCACTCATCTTAACTAAGTGTGTATGTCAATTATGCTCTGATACCAAGTGTTGGAATTTGGGGCCCGAGGATCGTTCCAATAAAAAAAAACCTTTGAGCATACACACTTAATTAATTAAGATGATAAGTGAGAGATAGAAAGAAAGAGATCTTGAGACAAGGATAGGGAACATAAGTGGATGCTTACTCACTAAAAAATAGATGTCCAAATTACAACATGGGAGTACTACTCAACCATATGATGTGGTGCACTCACTAATGGAAGAATAGCCAAGAAGATGATGATACAAAATTCAGATTATGCTATTATAATCTGAGTGTGTGTGAAGTGAATGAGCAACGAAGCAACCTAATTCTCACAAGATAGTGCAATAAATCTGAAAATCAGCAAACCCTAATTCTGAAATTAGGGTACAGAAACCCTAAAAACAGAATATAAGGCTAACTTACAAAAGATAGCTGCCACCACCTTGTAGAAGACCTCTTGCTTCAAGAGAGTAGCCTCTCCTTCACCAAAACTGCAGAAACCCTAAAAACAGAATATAAGGCTAACTTACAAAAGATAGCTGCCACCACCTTGTAGAAGACCTCTTGCTTCAAGAGAGTAGCCTCTCCTTCACCAAAACTGCACCTCCAAAGCTTCAGAACTCCAAGAGCTGGATCAAGTTGTGCCCCAGAGTGTGCCCAACATGGTCTTTATATAGTACTGTAGCCTCCAACAAAATCTTGCGAAAAAATAACTCAAACAGCTGATCATTGTTGCGAAAAACTCCTATCGCTGTTTTTTAAAAATTGATCGCAATAAGTTTGCTTTTCTTTTAAAAAAGCGATTGGATAAAAAATATGCTTTTGCTTTAAATTTGATTGCCCTAATTTGTTTGCTTTTGGACCCAATTGACAATATAACTTAGCTTTTTAAAGTTTGGTCTTCATAATCTGCTTTTCCTCCATTTTGAGCTGATTTAGGGTTTGGATTATCTCCCTGATCTGACCTCTGATGAAGAAATGAAGCATACCACTAGATAGCTCTCACCAAGCTCTTTCTATTTAGCCTAAAAAAGTTCAACTCTTGTGGGACATGTATATAACACAAAGATGCTTCCTCTAGTATCATGTCATGTACTCTTGAGATAGGGCACTTTTTCATCAAATATATACCAGTAGACAAAGCATCTTCCCAATAGATCAAAAGAACATTCATTTCATTAAGCATGATCCTAGAGATTTCAGCCATATACCTATTCTTCCTCTCTGCCACCCCATTTTGTTGGGGAGTATATCTACAAGTCACTTGTCTCTTGATTCCTTGGTCTTGCAAGAAATCACAAAGAGCATTGGAGAAATACTCTCCCCCTCCATATGCACTTATGGTGTTGATGTAGCATCCTGATTCCTTCTCTGCTTGGCTCTGAACCTTCTAAACATGTCAAACACATCCAATTTTTATTTGATGCAATACAATTAGACCTTCCTCAAGTAGTCATCTATAATGTTACAAAATATATGTTACTTGCAAGAGAGGGCTCTTTTGTTGGCCCCCACACATCTATATGCACACATCTCTCCTTCTTACCTCTGGCTATCAGCTCATAACCATTTCTCAGATCTTCTCTGAAGCATCCCTTGTGGTTGGACTTTACTTGATATCCTATTTCTACCATCTCCCAACTGAGATTACATTCTTGGTAATAGTGGGAGCATGCAATACCTCATAAAACTCAATTGCCCTTTGTTCCTTAAGATTGAACCTCTGAGATTTTTTACACATGAACTAGACCCGCAAGGCTTTCCAACCAGCCCTAGACCACTCCAAATGGATTCTGGTAGGTGTGTCAATCTTCCCACAAAAGATAGGCTATTCACTATCTAGACATGATATTGCACATATGTGTACTCAACTCACAAGAAACTCTGAGTATGGAGAGAATCGATCTGTGAGCTATCCAGCTATACACACAAAATTTGGATTAAACGATGATAAGATTATAATGAAGTAGTCATCCTTAGAGTGCCCACAACAAGATGAATTAACTTGACCAAGCATCTTGATAATATACAATGAGATATGGCTAAGAGAAAGCTTATGCTGAGAATAAGCTAGCTAGGGGTTAGCTTAGACTTGGAAGCAAGTACTCTAATGAGTGTCCAATGAGCTGTGGAGGATGCGTCAAAAAGTATGAATCCAAAAAGTAACATGAGGACTCTAGCCTCTAAGCTCTAACTTCTAAGCTCTTCGCCTCTTAGGTAATAAGTTGAGGGCAATCTTGAATCGACTCTCTGACAGAGAACGGGTGTGTGTGGGGGGCTGAGGCGAATGGCTGAAGGGCAGTGGGCCAAGGCTGAGGTGAAGTCAATGGGGCTGAGGCTTGAGCTATGGAAGATTCAAGGGTGTCAGTGGGTTGAGTAGTGACCTATGCAAGGTTCAAACTGTTGAGATGCCCATTGCTCAATGCTAGGTTAAAACTTAACATTCAAAATCCAATTTTGAAATTTGTACATGTAACGACAAATTTATCGAACCGAATGGCACCGAACGCACCGAATGGGAAAAAATTCCGGTTCACCGCACCGAATCTGCTATGCTTTCCATAGGAATTCCATTCCATCAAAATTCCACTTGAATGAAATTCCATTCCACCGTAATGAAATCCCATTCCACTGTAATTCCAATTCCATTCCACTGTAATGAAATTCCAATTCCATTCCACTGTAATGAAATTCCAATCCATCATAATGAAATTCCATTCCACCATAATGAAATTCCATTCCACTGTACTGAAATTCCATTCGATTTTCCATGCATCACCTTCAGTAATCTTGATTATACATCATTGCCCATTCCCCTCATCCCATAAACCATTCTGCGCTTTTTATTTGAATTATCTTTATCCATGATCCTTCACAATTAAATCAACTGTACATTATCCATTGAATATACTTTACAACAAAACAATATCCATTAAAACACACAACACTATTAAATTCCCTAAATTATCTGCGATCATTCCACTCCCAAAACTCCCTATCCATTAAGCCACCCCCAATGTACTCTGATTCATCATCACTTACACTAAATCCATCATCTCTTCTTCAATAGGGATCACACTAAAAAAATAAACATACAAGAAGCCTATGTACTAACATTGACGGATCACTGAATCTACTCTAAAAGCACAAGAGAGGGATACAAATAGCACTTTGGCTGTTTACCTATGCATGACATGCTGACAGTCCGTTCCTGTAATTTGCCCCTGCTAATCACTACACTTACAACATCCTCCTTCAATTTATATGGCTGCCATTATTGACCTGCGACTAGTATACTTCTACACAAAACCCTCCATCCACCCTTCAGGATGATTCAATTTGAAAGGCAAAACACCTCAAAAGCAACTATTTACATAGAAATTCAAAGATACGAATTACAATCACACATGGCCATCATTCATAAAAGATTCAAATCCAATTGCTTTTATCAAGAGTATCAACTACCATACTAATGTTTGAGATTAGGATAGAGGTCAAGAATGGATGACATGAAGGCCACACTAAGAATCTGTCCTGAAAGAATGTGAGACCATCAAGAGCATGAAAACCTTCTGCAACAAGGCAAAACTGATACAATACCTGTTGTCGCATATCATCCACAGTAAATGCATTCAAAATTCCACGTTCTCTGCATGCAGCTTGAAGCTCTGCTTCTGAAAGCAATTCTATACCTTCCTGTTTAATTAATGCGTCATCATTTTTTATCCTGTAAAATGAGGAACAGTCAAAGTATAGCTTTAAGACACTGCATTGAGTTGATCAATTTGTTATCAAAATCAAAGCAACTGCTATATCAAGAAGCTGTGCATCACTTGCAAAAACAGTCAGAGTACTCCAAACAGGTAGAGAATATGCAAAATCTTTCCTGACAGTTGAAAAATAGAATACATTGGTCCTTAATGCAGATATTGAAGACCCGAAAATAGAGGCATCAGCTAAAGTGTTTCCCTTGCATAGATTTTATTGAGACAATACTCATTCAAATTCAAAATGTTCAACACCCTACGTAGCATTCTGACTGTGTTGATATAATCCACATGCAAATGCATGTTTAATGAGTTTCAACTTCATGAAAAGATCATATAGCACAGCTTCCTGTGATATCATATATTCATCATGTCAGAGTGGCCCAGCCTGCCTATATGGTGGGTCTGACTAATATTTTAAAAGATTTATATAGAATCAAGCATTGGTTTTGTGGCAAGGATCATTGTTCGTGTTCAACAGGGTCCCATCTAGACCAATCTCAAAGGTCCAATGTCTCAGAATAATGTGCTGCTGAATACATATGTCTTCCTTCATAAAGTTTAAACGATCAATGCTCTCTTCTAGTCTATAAGCTTTGTTTTGCAACAGAGAAATTGAATCAGAACAGTCACAAGGGACATCTCACGTATGAAAGGTTGTAGAAATTCTAAACCAAAACAGTGAGCATTTTCACAACCAAAAGACCTAGACCCACCATGAATTACAAGGCCTTTTGGGCTGTCAGAGTACTCGTAGTTTAAGGATTTCTGGGTTTTTTGCAAGCTTTCTTCTCCTGTATAGAGCACATCCTTCCCAAAAATTACTTCCACAGCACGGACTCCCCTTTTATCAAGAAAGAAATTCCTCTACTAGTTATGCACAACTGCGTGAAAGCTGCAGCTTGCATGAAGGGTATGGCTACGAACACCATCAGAAACCTCCATGCACCATACAAGTGAAAAGTAGGCATTCTCAGTGGCTGAAGAAAATGTGTCTATGCTGTCACACTGTGAGAACCACCAGTTGTTTGGAATTACTACTTTCTTTAGGTGCAGATCAGCAGACGTAAGTCTGGAATAAGGGGCATGAAGGATATGTACTGATCTTTACAAACAGAGATCAATGTAGATATCTCACAATTCATACTTGTAATCTACTGCTGAATCAGTCAGGTACCCTAGAGGACACCCCCCTACTGCCACAAACGGCAAGCCATTTCCCAGCTACCAGTCTTCGCTAAGGAGCAAAACACATGGAAAATACTTATCCAATGAGAAGTCTGCTATCATCATAATAGCTGCATCTCCATGAAGTTCTGTGTAAGCCTTTGCCACCTCCAGTATTTTGGGGTTGCAGGTAAAATCCATCTCTGTGCCATTTGACTTCACTTGCATAGGTGTGCAGTATATCCAAAGAAATCCATGTCCACCAGAACTTTCACTCCATATTTGTAAGACGTTTTGTTTGTTTTGTGTATATTTGCTATGTGTATGTGAGCTTTTGTGTTTGTATGTCAATATATGTATGAACCTTCACTAGGAAGGTTTTATTTATGTTGTTGCTTTATTTTTATAAGAACCTTATTGATTTTACGTGTATATTTTGTCTTTACATTTTTTTTACGTCTAGCTTTTGTAGGTTTTGTTTTTTGTCAATTAATCTATGTAAACACATTACTTCAATCAATGTATGTATCTGATCAGTAATAGAATATTTTTATTACTGTTCTCATATTTAGTGTCTTTGCGTCGACTTCTCTCTGCGTACATCTCTGAAGAACTAACAGTTTGGTATCACAGCAGTACAATTGTCAGTCAGCTAAGGTCATATCATCTCAATCAGGTCGCTCGTCAGTATGTCAGGCAATGCGGTGTTTTTGCTTTTGCATGCTCATCTTCAGAGGTCAGGTCGTTATACTCCGCTCAACTCAGTTTTCCGGGTCATAGTCAGGAGGGGTTCATACAGTTCCAAAGTCCTCATTCATTCCAAACTATTCAAAACAGTTCAGGCAAAGGGGTTGTATCTACAGAAAACTTTAATGGACATGATTTCCATACATGGCAAACCAAACTTAAACAAAATTTATGGAATGCTATTAGAGTGGATATAAACAGTATAGAGTTAGAAGACACAAGAACACATGCAACTTTAACATGTAATGACCCCGCGACACCAGATGGAAGTGCTCAAAATCAATAGGTCGCGACAAATAAACAGAATGAGAGAGCCCTATCCATAATACGTCTAAGTCTATCTGATGAATATCTTCACCATATTCAGCAGAAGCTTGAATATACTTTAAAATAAAACTCTTTTTGGAGCTAGTTCTAAACAAACTAAGTTATCCCTCATGATCAAGTTCTTCGAGCTACAAATGACTAAAGATCAATCCATCTCTGAACATTTAAATACTTTCAAAAGTCATATTCCTCAATTGGCTTCAATAATTTTACCTGTCACAAAACATATACAGATGGCACGTACGGTACGCGTACGGAACGTGGTGCCATACCAAATGTCAGGATATGGAATGGTATGGAACGTTACCTTATTAATTAATTAATAATTATAAATAAATATATATATATATATATATATATATATATATATATATATATATATATATATATATATATATATATTTATTTATTTATTTATTTATTTATGTGCATACATATACATGCATATTAAGTGTATACATTCAATGTGCATTGTGTCATGCATGCATGCACTATATATGTGTATGCATGTATGTATGTGTGCACTGTGTACGTATGAATGTATGCATGCATCTATGCTCTAAGTTCTAACTTTTATATGACATAATAGTACTTAATACATGTGCAATATAGCACCATAGGTTTTGTGTGACATCATAGATGCATTCAGAAATGCAACGAGTCACGAATGTATATATGTATATATGAGTGTGTATGTACTAATGGACTTTGGAGTGGCCATGTGAGAGAGAGCTCACCAAGAAACAAGGCAAGCCACTATCAAAAAAACCACGCGGTATTGTTCTTTTAAGTCGAGGTTCCATACGTTGTTTGGAACGTTGGTGCGGAACCAAAACCGCCGAACCATAAAAGTTGTTTGGAACGAGTTCCAAACCAACTATGTACAGATTGCAATATTATTGAAGACCTTACCATCATCATATGATATTTTAGTGACCATGCTTCAAACATTGCTTGATCTAACTCTTGATATGGTCATGAATGCATTCATGAAAGAGGAGTGAAAGAAGTTTTCAAGGTATGAAATACTTGAAACAGCAGTAACAACAAATTCAAAGAAAAACTTTAAGAAAAAGAAGAAATGTAAACACTAGCAAGGATAATCATGATGAGTTAGTTTGCTTCAAGGTCTATCCATGCAAAGTCTGCGGTGGAAAGAACCATAATAAAAGATTTTGTTACAAGAAGAAGGAAGGAGCTAATACAGTTGAAGGGCTTTCTAGTAAGCAGAAAGATTCTTTAGCCGAGAATAATTTTGTTAAGGAAAAACTCAGATTATATTTTCTAAGATAATCTTTCTTCATGTATAGGTCAACATAACTAGATTTACATCTATAAGTCCAACTATGAGTCTAGGCTCATTAGACTTACACATATATGCATATCGTCACTATCACAATCCTATTGTCTCTGTCCTTTCAAATAGTATTTGATTGAGAAGAGGAAGAATTATTTGTTTTGTTTGTTTGTTCTGTCCATCTACTTGTTTTGTATGATTGTTTTGTGTCTTATGTTTACTCTCATTATGTGTCTATGATTCATATCCTAGTTTCAAGTTAGGAGGGGAATTGTAGGATATTTTGTTTGTTTTGAGTATATTTTCTATGTCTATGTCAATTTTTGTGTTTGTGTGTCTATATGCATGTGAACCTTCACTAGGAAGGATTACTTTTTGTTTACATATATTTTATATGTTTTTATATTGTGTATTACATGTGTTTGTTTTATTGGTGTTGTTGCTTTATTTTTATAAAAGCTTATTGATTTTGTGTATATTTTGTTTTTACGTTTTTTTAGAATATTATTATTATTGTTCTGATCTTTCATGTCTCTGCATCGACTTCTCTCTACATACATCTCTGAAGAACTTGTTATGAGGGCCCAGGCCCCAACCATGGCCGGTCCCCTAGATCAAAGCCGAGACCTTCCAACAACTCTTATCCTCCAACAACTCTTATCCTCCCTCTGTCCACGTCCCATTGTTCTAGTGGTTGAGTCTTTGGTCTCTTGAGGCAGAGGTCCAGAGTTCAATCCCTCGGTTAGACATATAATGGCTTTGGCGAGTCTATACCAATTGAAACCAATTGTAATCTTGTCTAACCCCTACTTTGTGGGATATGGGGGGTCCCGCGGGTACTATGCCCATTCACCTATGCGGTTGTTCTTTCAAAGTTAAAGCTCGAGGGAGTAGGCACTTGCCGAACCTCCATTAATTTATCAGTTATAAATATAAAAAAATTAAAAAAAGTTAAAAAAAAATTTTTTAAAAATAAAAACTTGAAAAAAAAAACTCTTATCCTCTGACTCAGTTCGTCACCATGTCTTCTATCAGATGTCAACTGAAAAGTCAATCTGCCAACCCGTGGGTCGCAAAAACATTTTATGTGTATCTCCTTTCTTGGTGTGAAACAAATGCACTCTCTCGTGAAATACAAGCGGGAGCCTGGATTAAGAAGAGATTTGCTCACATAACATCCTCAATAGCACATAACATAATCTTTCTTCTGATGCCCTGGTGCAGTGCTCTCTCAATGCCGGATACAAAACCCTCGAGGAAACCTCTGACTGAGAGATTGTGCAAGGCCATATACACCATTGATGGGACCTTGCGCTTATATGCTGGCGTGAAGGAGCTTAAGAAATGAACCCGAATCAACGGTTTTCACACTACCTCGGAGCTACCATCTGGGGTAGGATCCTCAGAAGGCTTTTCTGCAGCCTACACAAGGCCTCTGAAATGCTGGTAATGATTCCCTCATCTACCTGAGATGCAAAGCCCCTCAGCCAGCCTCAGAGAAGATACACCTATTTGGTGTACAAGGTCCTCCAACTGGAGGACATGCTTGTAACATTGTGCAAGAGAAGATCTTTCCAGGCTTCAACCCCTGGCTGTAGGCTGTCGGTAATGGACTCAAAAAGGATGGTGACACAGTATGCATTGCACAGCAAGGATTATGAGGCCCATCTGGTAGTTGAATTACAGAGATTCCAGACCACCTTAGTCTGCATAACAGTGTTATCTCAGCCAAACTAAAGAAAAGTTCAAAATCCATTCGAGACACTCTCGCCATCAAATGCAGGAACAAGGTAAGATAAAACAAGAGGTAAATACCACATCATAGCCAACAACAGATGATCAGCCATCACCAATCACTCTGTCATTTAGTTCCACTAAACTTTATTATGCAAGATTCATCATGACAACAAGGGGGAAAGGGGCAAGCTGATCCTCCAACAAAATGAAGTCCCAAGTATCTGAAAGAAATGAACTTTAAAACCCAAGGGGTACAGCAAGAAGCCCATGCAGATGCTGCATCTCCAAGCCAAAGCATAGACCTTGCAAGTTGAGTTTTTCTTTCTTATAGAAAATATCTCTCTTTATTATCGCATCATATATGAAAGCATACATCTGGAGAGATCATACAGGTTATAATGACAGACACTTAGAGAATCACTCTTGAATCATTGTTCTTAATTGTTGCACATGATCTTTGAAATTAGTATCATCATGGTGAAAAGAGTCTACAATGATTTCAGAAGCTTTTGGGAAGAGCAGCCTGAAAAGAGTCGCTTGTTTCCAAAGAGAGAATCATTCCTAGATGGCAGAATGTATGTGCCTATCTATATATGCAGCTCGTGCAGGATCCAATCAATGGCCTCATAAAGATGTGTATAAAGGCCAAAAGCAAGATTGTATATCCTGATCGTTGGAATCCACTTAATACATAACCACAGATTTTTGTCCACCATCCCTTGATATATCTTCCATTCCAAAATAGATGCTTCATGGTTTCATTAGAGTTCTGACATCTAGGACAAGAAAATTTCAACTTTCCTTGATCATGCTTTCAACTTTCCTTGATCATGTCACATCAAGAAGCTGCTTGCTTTCATATGCCTAGTGGCACCCTTCAAAGGAAAACCCTGTTCCTTAGATGTGCTTTTTCACTTTTCTTGTACAAGTTAATCCTAGCACTAGAAGCACAATAAAAGGTCTCTATCTCATGTTTGAAACAGCTTAAGTTTTTGACAGAACTCTCAAGATAGGTAGATGTGCCGTCTGGAAATTCAGCATCCATGAACTCCTCCTCATGGAGACAGAGCTGACGGCCCCTAATCGCAAAGAACTCAATCCAGATAAAGGAGCTCAAGACCTAATCAAAAATAGAAATACATATGGATCAACTGGGCAGTCCTGTCTCATTGACCTTTGGAGGAAGAAGCTCCCATTCATGCCACCAAACAATGAGCACTTTGCTGCAAGCTGGACTTAGAGAGCTGTCACTCCTGGAATCCATCTTGGAATGAAAAAGAAGCCTAGATGTGTGCACTTCCATGCACATGCACCTCAAAATAATGGATTTCAATCCTAGCTCCACACATCTAAACCGTAATTCCAGAGAACAAGTGCTCCATAAAAGGTGGGCCTGTTATTTAAACTTTGATCGGAAGAAATTGGACTGGATGTTTGAATTGCACCATAAAAATGGACTTCCTAACTGAAACTCCAAGTAAATGTTCACTTTCTTCACCATGCCCTTAAAAGATGCAGAAATTTCATTCTTGCACCCTGTGAATGATATGCATCAAGCCATCACAAGCTGATGATTATCTTTCCTCCATGGCAAGTTCCCTAAAACTAATTTGACCTTTGACCTTTATTTACTCAAATATGTAAATAATATTTTGCATTTCCATACATATGGAGTTCATACTATTTTCCTCTTGCTTGGCATCTTACCATGTCAATTTTGATCTCAACATGTAACCAAGGTAAGAATTTGTTCCATATGGTTTGATACCCATGTACTTGCACATGCTAATGAGTCTTGGCCTGATCATACAATCTAATTTTCAAAATTAATCGTCAATAAAAATCAGTATTGAAATAAAGCATTATGACAAGAGTAGTTCTAGATTGACCTGCTGAGGTTGTCCAAAGTTATTTCATCATTGAATAGTTTAGCAAAGCGTAGAATATCCTCATTAGAAACCTTTTCACCTGTTCGAACCTGCCCAATGTTTGTTGCAACCAATAAAGTTTGATGTAAATTCACAAATTGCATGTATCCAGGCATCACAAATGTGATGCTTGGTTAACAAGAGAATCATTGCAGAAAATTACTCTGTTCATGAAATTATCAAGATCTTCTGCTGTTGTTTGTATATCCCCACTTCGAGCTGTCTTTATCTCTTTAGCCATCTCTTTTACAGTGTCTTGTAGAAATTTGGCATACTGTATTCTTGCATTCAGTATTCTTTGTTGTGCCTCCTAAGGAAACATATTCAGATAGATTAATATATTAGACACATACTAAAGCTTCATGCACACTATTGAAGTCTACCAGAAAACTTAACAAACTGAAGACGTTCCTGTGATCTGATGTATTATATCGAAATTCGATTAACATGAGAAGAAGGGGAAAAAGTCCACTGAAGGGAAGGATACCTTGAATCCAATACGTTGAAAAAAGTCGAAGAAAATGACAATGTATCACATGCATTCCTTACCATAGTTGTTAGCAACGTTTTGGCAACATCCAAGGCAACCTCTTCCTAATGTGTGCAACATAGCAACATTTGGTCCTAGACCTTGCTAAAACTTTGCAAACATGAATTTCTTTTTTTGGGGAATTTTTTTTTTTTTAATAATTTGGCTCCCTAGGCTTCCTAGAGCTAATATATGATGAAGTGCATCCTTTTACACATTAAATAAATGTACACATATATATTATGAATTAAAACTAGATACGTGACATGTCATATGTATGTTACATGCATGCATACATACCTTTGCCATATCATACTCATTCACGCTCTCATAATGCTTCTTTTGCATCATATTGTTATGCAATGGCTATCTCTAGTCTTTGTGATGAGAATGTCTTTTTTTCCCTTATGAAACACAAAAATAAAAAAGTTGGATGGCTGCTATGCAATCAGAACTTGATACCATTATGAAGAATGGTACTTTGTCCTTTATGTGACTTTTCTCCTAACAGGCTTGTTGCCAAAGGTTATACTAAAAAAAAAGGGCATTGATTTTGATGAGACCTTTCCTCCCACATTCTGAATGACAACCATTCATAGCATATGTGCACTTGGAGCTCATCACGGTTGAAATGTACATTAGTTGGATATTAAAACTTTACTTTTGAATGGGGATTTACATGAAGAAGTGTATCTATTTAAGCCCTGTAGTTTTGTGCAGAAAGAGCATGAAAATAAAACATGCAGGTTGAATAAGGCACCATATGGATTGATGCAAGCACCATGTGCTCGGTATGGAAAGACACATAATTACTTTCTAACACATGGATTTGAAAGCAATCCAATAGAGAGCACCTTACGTGTTAAGCATGCACATGTACTTCTCATCATTGTTGTACATATTGATGATACATTTCTCACTTGTCCCAATGAGAAGTATACGGCTGAAGCATGGTATTCAAGCATTAAAGCTTCCTCATGTTCAGCCATGGATGAGCTGAAAGTATATATATTTGGATGTGAAAAAGATTCATAAAATGGAAGGCTGCTATTGTTGGAGTTAGACATATGCGGAAGCACGCGAAACAGCACAATGAAGAAGAAGCTTGGAGCACAACACACAATATTGAATGTATTACCACTAGAATGTACAAAGATAAGTAGCCCATTAAGGTAATGGGTGTATATACAAACTGGGGGGAAAAAACCTCCTAAAGAGGGAAAAAAGTGCCCCGGCGGTCCTAGTGTGTTCACACACATCACTACCTAAATATATCAACAAATCCCCCCTGCGAGTGATGCGGTGAAAAAGGAGTTGACACTCATGTACAAAGAAGTGCCAAGCTATGTGGAAATCACTGCACAAAGAAGTGCCAAGCTATGTGGAACTGTTCTCAAAACCATGTGCAAGTAGATAGGCATGTATCTTTTCACACCAACCACATGGTGCTTGCTTTAGACCATATAATGCCTTGTTTAACCTGCACACTTGGTTTTCATGCCCTTTTTGTACAAAGCCACGAGGTTGAAAAACATACACTTCTTCATGCAGAAATGTTGTTTTAATGGCCAACTGATGTACATTCCAACCATGATGAGCTTCGAGTGCACATATGCTACGAATAGTAGTCATTCCGCATGTAGGTGCAACAAGCCTAACCTTATACTTGTCAACTGTTCCATCAAGCTTATGCTTCTGCTTGTATACCCACTTAGTGCCAATGGCCTTCTTGCCAGGAGGAAAGTCACATAAAGACCAGATACCATTCTTCATTATAGCATCATATTCAGATTGCATAGAAGCTATCCAATTTTCAAAATTTTGTGTTTCATCAAATGAAACAGGTTCACGCTCATCACACATACTAGAGGCAGCCATAGCATAGCGGCAATCTGATGCAAAAGAGGCACTATGAGAGCCTGAACGAGTACGGTATGATAGAGGTGCATCTAATTTGCTATCACACAAAGTCTGCACCGGCCATTTTGGCATAGTTTTTGCCTGCTCAATATCAGCTCTCTCATCAACAAGTGCATCATGTAAATCTTCATCAGAAATGGAATGATATGCATCATCACATGAAACTTATAAAGGCTCAGAAGTTGCCTCATTAGGAACGGCACTAGACTGTCCACCTGTAAAAAGAGGCAACAAAGTATCATACATGTCTTTGGAGCTAACAGATTTCTCCTTAGTACATGAAAGTAATGGCCGAATAGCATCCTCCACAAAAACATCACGGCTAACCAAAATGTGTTTAGTCTGTGGATGATACAGACGATAGCTTTTACTTTCAGAATTGTACCCAATAAAAATACATTTCACTGCTATATCATCCAATTTTCTGCGATGTTGTTCAGGCACTAATGCATATGTCAAACAACCAAAAACACGAAGATGAGCAACAGATGGCTTGCGAACATGCCAAGCTTCATATGGAGTGATAGACTGCAACGTTTTAGTGGGAAACCTCTTAAGTACATATGTTGTTAAGTACATATGTTGTTAAGTACATAAGTTGTTAAGTACATATGATGTTAAGTACATATGTTGCACACATAACAACCTCAAGCCAGAAACTATGTGGTAAAACCTGACTCTTGACCATACACCTCGACATCTCCATGAGTAACATGTTCTTCCGTTTAGCAACTCCATTCTATTGAGAAGTATACGGCATTGTACACTGATGTTTTATCCCACGTTCACCTAGAAATGCATTAAAGTCAAAAGACATATATTCCACCCCTCGATCAAAATGGAGGATGCCCATTTTACATGCTCAAAGATTTTCAACCAAAACCAAAAATGTTTGAAGCACATAAACACTTCGGACTTTGCTTTCAATGGATATACCAATGCATGCTTGGAAAAATCATCAATGAAAGTCACGAAGTAAAGCTAGTTTCCAAAAGAGGGTGTCTGCATAGAACCACGGACATCATTGGAATGTTGCATTTTGCCCAAAATACAACTTTCACATACATGTTTACGAAGTGCCTCAAGTTTACGCAAAGAGGACACCATTTCAGATTTGCAAGGGTAACAAAGTAGCAAAATTCAGATAACCAAAGCGTGCATGTCACAGCTTTGCATCTTACATAGCCTGAGAATCATGTATTGCACATGCTGAATCATTCACAGATCTTTCATAGTCTATGAGCTTATACAGCCCACGACATAAAATGCCAGAAGCAATAATCACGTCATCATTTGACAGACCATGAACTGTACACCTGTCATCAACAAATTTCACAACCAAGCCAATCTTGGCTAAAGCTGAAACTGATAACAGATTCTTCTTGATCTCTAGCACAAATAAAGCATCTGACGAAATGAAAGAACTACCATCAGTAGTAGTCAAAATGATCTTACCAACTCCCATAACAGGATAAGAGGAGTTGTTGGGGCATGTAACAGTATTCCCTATAGGGGCAGGCTCGAGTAAAGAGAAGAAACTGCGCTACGAGGTAATGGTAATATGTTTGGTCACCCTGCTATCAAAGTACCAAACATCTGAGCCTACTCCAAACATGCACTCCTCATGAGAAGATGGGTCGAAACTGCACACAATCGTAAAGGCCCATTCTTCATTCTCCACAAGATTGGCAGACTCTGTTTTTGATTTAGAGACCTCTGCAACAACCATTCCGGCCTCTTTCTTCTTTGCCTCTTTAGTAGCGAGTTTTGAACTGCTCTTAATGACATGATTATTTTCTTTATAGTATTTGCAAAACAATTTCTTCTTTCCTGATTTCTTCTCATCTTTGTCTTCCTTCTTCGAATGTGCAACATTTGCAGATTTTTGCTTACTAATAGATTAGCTCCATTTACCTTTTCCCTTTTGACTAGCCAAGAAAGCTTGATCTCCAACATGCATAATAGACCTATTGTGCCTAGATTGATCTTCCTGCAACAGAACAGAAACTAACTCTTCAAATGTTAAGGCATTTGGATTGTCTTTCATCATCAAACGAAGACTAGAAGCAAAACTCTAATATGAGTCAAGAAGACCATTCAAAACTGACTGACTGCACAAGTGAACTATCAGGAAGGATTTCATGAGCAGAAATCAACTGTTCCTTCAAATCCTTGATCTTTCTCAGAAAATTGTCCATAGAATCATCTTCATTCACGTGCTCACTCTCCAACTGTTTCTGAAGGTAAGCAACAAGAGCCTCATTCCTAGCCTGATACAATGTGGTAAGTGTATCCCAAGCATCCTTAGCTATTAGCTATTTTGCAAGAGCGAATGTGAGGAATAATGGCACATTTGATAGATAAAGCTATCAATGCATGTGCCTGAATATCTCTGCCGTCCCAACGAATTTGATCTTCAATAGGTGCAACAAAAACCGAAGCACGAACAAGAATCTGTTGATTATCACCATCATCGACGCCATTTGCATTAGCTTCAGTACCTATATTTGCAGTACCTATATTCGCATGTGTAATAGGACGTCTTTCAACACCTTGCACACTATTCCATAGCCCTTTTGCGACCAATGCATGACACATCATATAAGTCCACAATGAGTAATTCGTATCATCCAACTTATCCTCAACAGCCAACATACGAAGTACATCACTGCTTTCAGCCATGGCCAGTGACTAAAATACCCTAATGCAGAAAAATGATTGTATCTGAAAAAGTTGAACAGAACTACCCCGATGAGTTCTGCTAAACCTCTAGCACACTTCGAGACGCTTTTACTGACGAACCAAAACTGGTATATATCTTTAGCACAAAAAGACCAAATAGCCTGCATAAACGCTACGATAGTGCGTTTGGAGGCCGAAACGAGCTCATGTCACGATTTCGGCACCACAAAGCAAAGCCGTTTTGATCTCCTAATCACCTTGAGTTTGGACACCAAATTTCATGCGATTCTGAAACTATGACTGAAGGAGTGTCAACGATGCCCTAGATGAAGCGACGAACTTGCTTTGATACAATTGTTGGAGTTAGACGTTTGTGGAAGCACGCGAACAGCACAAAGAAGAAGAAGAAGCTTGAAGCACAACACACAATACTGTATGTATTACCACTAGAATGTACAAAGATAAGTAGCCCATTAGGTAAGAGGCGTATATACAAGCCGGGGGAAAAAACCTCCTAAAGAGGGGAAAAAAGTGCCCCACCTGTCCTAGTGTGTTCACACACATCACTACCTAAATATATCAACAGCTATGTTAAATTTGTGGATGTATCTTGTTGTGGATAAAAATTATTAAGGTAAAGTTTCGAAAGAAATTATGAATATGCTCATGTTATCATAACTAAAAGTGTTTTGAGTTGAGATTCAGCAAGTGAACTCGATGCTCCTATTCTGACAAACCAAAGCAAGATGAACAAAGCTTTGATGAAACAAGGACACAAAGGTTGGTTCCAACGTGAAGGAAGGAGCTCAAGCCAAAAGGTTGTCGAACAGATAGTGTGTGCATTTGAGGTTTTTGAAGACTTGATGATTAGAGCCAAAGCTAAAGGTGGTCAAAGCAAGAATGCCCATGAGAAGACTCTTAAAGATTTGGAGTTGAAGAAAAACAAAACAAGGTTTGAAGATTGCAAGAAGTCAAGAGAGCTTCCACCAAACTTGGAGGGGTTGCCATCAAGTTGAAGATCATTTTGAGAAGACTACATCGAAGAAGGGAAGTCTAGGATTGGACTTCCCAACAAAGGAGTAGAAGATTACAAAGTGGCGCAGCCATAAAGTGTTGAAGATTCAACAAGTGCTTGAAGACATTCCCAAGGTTTGAGGAGCACAAGCAAGTTCCAAGATTGAAGGAAGAATCACCTAAGAGAAGCGTGACAAAAAAAAAGAAGTCCAATTGCAAATCTAAGGACTAAAGTAAAGGGTTGAAGAAAATCCACATTGTGTGCAGTGATAAATTCCAAGCAAAGACCAAGTGAAGGTATTGTCAAAGGTTGAGACTAGTAAAGCCACCAAAGAGACCATCCTAAGAGGAATGGCAAGCTTTGTTATGTGCATGAAGCACCAAAGACCAAGTGAAGGTATAGTCAAACGTTGATGCTAATAAAACTACCAAAGAGCATGGCAAGCCTATGTAAAGGAAAGCAAGACCATCCAAGAAGAGTCCAAAGAAGAGAAAGTGAAGCCAAGATAATTTTCAGATTTGGAAGACAAGTAGTCACGCTTAAGGAAAGAGAAAGAGAAGCCATAAAAGGTAACTTCAATAGAACAAGTGCATCCACCACTATGGAAGGAGTGCTTAGAAGGCAAGGAGCAACCATTATACACAAAAAAAAGGCATGAAAATTAGTTGGAAGAAAGCACGAAAACCATCACAACATCAAAAGGAAAACAAAGTGCAGCCATAGGTAAGAAAAATGCATGCAAAGCGGATAAAGAAAAGAATTTCAACACAACAAGCTACGAAGGAAGGTTTTTCAAAGTAAGAAGAGAAACCAACAACTTTCAAAGACTTCGAAATGAAGAAGAATCCACCTTAGACCATAAGCCATAGCTTGTGGAGATCAACATGTACATCTACCTCATGTGAGATGTCAATTATGATATATATCTATAATTATATGGTAGATTGTGTCAAAGATATGTAGGGGCCCACACTAGTAAGTATGAAAAGGGACTAAACCATTTATATGGCCTATTTACCTATATATAATCTACCTAGATGCTCAAGTAGTCTTCTCCTTTTACTCTTGAAGCCCCCTTCAAAGTTTAAAGAAGAAGATCAAAGTAACAAAGTACGAAGCAATACAAAGAAGCGTATAAAAGTGATGGCATACATCCTACTTCGACATAAGTATGGAGAAGGGATGAGGTAGTAATTTTGCTTTAACATTCACAATAGACTCTACATTATTGAAATGTTGTTCAATGATGCAATAACCCTCACAAGGAAATATATGACTTGTATCCATGGGGCATTTCACAATCAATGCTTCCTACTCATGCATGGAGTCCCAAACTCTCTTTTCACAAAAGGACATGACCTCACGAATCATCATGAACATTAGCTCAACTAAATCCAAACATACACGAACACTCTCATCATGCTTCAAGAAGCAAGATCCAGAGAAATATAAAGATTACGTAGAAAGATCTTCCCACAATAAGCAAGTTTAAACTTAGATAGATTATGGTCATAGGCAAAGAGCACCTCGAAAGATCCAAAACATGTCCATCCAAGCCTTTACTAAGAAGTGATTTGTATGAACCTTGCAAATCAAAACCATATGAATAACTACTATTCTATGGTACAATATGGAGAGACGTGATAGGGGAAAATGTGATCTTACTATCTCTAATATCTTTCGTTTTTCAGTCTTGAATTGCAGTCAAATAAGGGTTTCGTTTGCTCAAGCTTTGCCACTGATTATGCAGCTCGATTGCACTCACTATTCAAGCAATTCCAAATCAGAAATACTTCAATCATGAGGAATGCTAGTTGAGGCCTATGTTCCAGCGCCAATTTCCTTCAATCCATTTTAGAGGGGACTTGCAATGTCACACTGAAGTGTTTCCATTGAATTACGGTTGGTCCTCATGGGTAGCAAAGAAAAAGTGCTTAACAGGAAAAAGATGCACGTTTTCTGAAGCAGAAAGTTTTCCACAGCAAAACAAGACAAGAATCGTGGACAGCAAATAGGTTCCGTGGAGCCAACGTGCTAAACCACTCTAAAGTGAACTCTTTTCTCGGCATGAAATGGTCTCTATCTCCATGCTACTTTGTAACATTCAGCTCCAATTGAACCTACACGTATTTCACTTTTATGCAGGTTTATTTGTCGTTAAATACCTCCGAAATAAAAAAAGGATGAAAAAAAAATGTTTAATAATGTTGACCGGAAAAAATTACCTCTTGTTTGATCTTGTCTCTAAACATGGAAGGCAGCATATTCGGAAAAAATTTCAGGAACACTGGAATCGTGAATTCCATAAACGGCACCACTATAATGATGGCGAACGGAACAAGACGAAACATATCTGCGGATGTCCTCGTAAGTTGCTGTCTTTCCCTTCTTGTTAATTTCTTGCCGCTTGCAAGCTTGAGAAGCAACCTTGATGATATCCTAACATCTGTCCAAAGTAGCTTGGTTCCTACCCAGTAATTTTTCAAAGTGATGATTGCTTCAGACTTCCACTGAGCTAGCTTCTTCAGTATGTCGTTCCTACAGGTTGCGAAATATCAAACGGAGGCGTCATCAAACATGGAAATCGATGCGTAGAGTCCAAGAAGTGCAGAATCTCCTTGATGGTGCATGAAAGCGAGCCTTAGGTGAAGATACTGAAGCGAACACTCGCTCAATGATTCAGACCTGCTCATGGAAAAGGGAGCTATAGCAGCTTTGCGAACCTTCGTCCAGAATGCCTGTGGGGCACCTACGCTCTTCACATTGGACCCCAATTGCTTAGAACATCCATCACTTCTGGAAATAACAAGTGCATTCTGTTTTTTATCCCCGTTCTCAGTTTGGCAGCCAGAGGCTCTAGTAGAGATGGGACTGCGGCAGCGCATTCTTTGATTGCACGAGAATCTGCCTGCATTATTGTTGTAGGAACAAGAGAAAATATTGTCTGCGTACGTCTTTCCGGTGCCTCCCCTCGAAAGATGAGCGATTGCAAATGAAGATGGAGAAGAAGCAGATGATGGCAGCAGTATCCGCGATGCTGGAGGAGGACAAGAGGTGCGCCATTGCCTGTTCAGGCGCCTGCACAGTAGCAACCAACTCGAGCGTTGCTTGACTTGTCTTGCTAGCCGCATTCTTCCACGATGTGGAGCCTATCTCATCGTCATCAAAAGAGGCGTGGAGACATGCTGCAGGACGTAAAGTCTATTTCATTACAGGAAACCAGAATAGATCCTGCACGAAGATAACTCTGCAGGCCGCTAGAACTGACATGGAGACCCACTATGTCATCGCGCACGGCGATTGTATCCTTTCAATCACGTAAGCAGGAAGCATCCAGGCATGCATGAATCGTCGTCACACTTACTTCGGCTTCGGAAGTCCAGCCTTCTCGAAACTCCATAACATTTTCCAAATGCCTTCTTAGAGTCAGCTAACTATTCAATATATCTATATATATAGAGAGAGAGAGAGGTGTAAGAGTGGCCTTGAAACATTTTGGCTAATATTTGTAATCATTAAAAAAGAAAATAAAGTATAAAAGAAAAAAGGTTTTTTGCTTTGGAAATTAGATGGGTGACCTACTCTTGTAGTAGATTTAAAATTTAGGGAAAACAATTCATGCACTCTCGGAACTCTTGTATCTCTCACTTTTCATAGTGCCATCTATGAGTATTATGAGTCTTTTTTTTTCAATGGAGGTTCAACCGAGGCCTATTCCTCCAGGCTTTAACTTTGCAATTGTAACTATACAAGGAAGGGCATAGTATCCATGGGACTCCCCTTATCCCACAAGAACAAGGGTTTACATGGCTGGGTTAGACTGTGGTCATATCTACCACGAAGCAAGACAAACGGTGACACATCAACCACAAGATACAAGGTTTCCATGATAACATGTCCATTACATGTTGCTGGTGGAGGTTGAACCCTCACCCCCGTCTCAAGAGGCGAAAGTCCCTTGAATATTGCATGTTCAGGTATGTTTAGCATTACACCACACATCTCCAGTGGATCTCTCAAAAAGACGATAGATTTATTAATGTGCTTATTATTATTATTATGTCTTTTTGGTTCAAACTTACGGTCTGTTCTCTCGTTTATGTTTTAAATATTGAAGAATAACGCACACACATTCTCTAGGGAGCCTCTCTTGTCCTCCACCATAGAGAGGTTGGTTTGGACATCGAGCGTAGGTGAGACTTGAACAATAGCACATTGCCAACGATTCCAAGTGTGATATCACTAAAACCAAGCCCCTCAAAGTTTAATATTTCTTATTAATTTAGTTTAATTCTTTTGTAATAGTATATATATTTAGTTTAATTTCTTTGTGATAATATATATTTAGTTTAAAATTATTTGTGTGTGTGTATATATTCACAAAAAAAAATAAGCTAAATATATAAGAAATATAAAACTTTGAGGGGCTTGGTTTTGGTGGTATACTATATTATTATTATTATTATTATTATTATTATTATTATTATTATTACTATTACTATTACTATTATTCTTATTATTATATATAATTTAAACTTATTTCAAACATCAAAAATATTCAAAATTTCATAATTTCCACTCTATCAAGCGTTTGAATATTATCTTGTTCAGATAAATATTAGAAAAGAAATACATCATCTCTTTAAAATGAGTGGGGTGTGAATTAGACCATTAGATATACTTTTGAGATCATGAGTTTTTGGATAACTCCTATCCATCATTTCCAATCAATCATAATTACATATATTTTTTGGGGTAATGTAATTGAAAACTAACGTTTACAATGAAAGAGTTAGTCTTGGCCTAGATTTTAGGCAGGTATGATTGAACATTTGGATAAATCTAGGCTTGGAATTATAGTCAACTTCTTGTGTTTTTGAGAGCTATGTAATTAATATCCCAAATTTAATGAACATTCTCCCATTCAAGCAAGCATTTAAGTTGCTTGGTTCAGTCATTTTTCTATAGGTCTATCCTTGCAACATAGCTAAATTGTTGTATATGATGGAATGGAAGTTTCTCTCTATAGCAATGTCAAGTTTCTAATGATTCCAAGTGTCTATCTCATTGTCTCTCAAAAGGGTCCAAAGTTTCTATCTCATTTTTATCTACATTGGGCACTCGTATTGGAGTTTGAGGAGTATGAGTGCAAAAAAACTTGTGAGGAAGAAGAATCTCATTATCAAAACACAAAATAATATTATTAGCGTGGAATGTACAACGATAAGGATCACATTGAAGTTATGATAAATGGAGAAGATTATATTTATGTACATGATTTTCAAGCTATACTTAATTTAAGATTTGATGACTATTTTATTCTACTCTGTCTTATTGAAATTAAGCCTTGTACTTTGCTAGATCATGTGTCACATGCATTGGCAAATGTCTGCCATGAATTTTTTTGACACACCTAAAATCATCATTCCAACTTCGGATGGGAGTACATAAGAAGAGGGTCAAACTTTGAGCAAAGATGTGTACATAAACATAATTACACTCTTTTTACATAAATAATTTAGTTTCTTTCCATAACACGATCCTTCACAAGTTGGCAAAGATGTGCACAATGAGAATCGGACCTTGTTTGTTCCTCAAACATTACATTGGGTGTCTAACAAAGGATGATATTGCCATCGTTCATAAAAGTTATAGTCTTGTAGGACATTTCGATTGAGGGTCTTGAGAAAAAGTCCTTTGTAGCAAAACAATCTCTAAACACTCTGTTCGATGTGTACCAGCTCGCACAACACACATACCAATGGGCATCGAGCAATAGATCCTCACCCACAAAATGTCAATCTGAGAGGCTATCCAAAGGTATGAAAAACATCACATTTCTAGGAGTCAAACACACACACACAACAAGTCTCACACATGCAAGCAAGCCTCACTCATGGACAAGAAATAAGAGCTCCCAAAAAACTCACACTTGATTAAAAGAGAGAATGAAGAAGATAAAGAGATACTAAAAATGAAGGCTTAACTCACTTTTGCAAGAGAATTTTAGAAATTGGTCCTGTTCACACTCTAGTGTGTGTCATAGTTAAAACTAGGTCCTAAACCCTCATTTGAGGAAAGATTTGAGTGTAGAAAGATTATGTAGAATCTTTGAGGGTTATGGAATCGTTTCTCAAGCTCGAGGAATCCACGATTTGTATGAATGTGGAGTAACTTGCAAGAAATGGATTTTGGACATATTTTCGATGGTGGATTTTTACATAAAGAATGGCTATTTGTTGGAGTTTGAGGTCTCCAAAAGCACATGAATAGCAAAATCAAGAAGATGAAGCTTGAAGAACAACACAACAATGAATGTCTTGCCTAGTGAATGTACAAAGATAAATCGTCCATTAGGGTTATATGCATATATACAAGCTGATGGAAAAAAACCACCTAAACAGGGAGAAAAGTGTCCTGCCGATCCTAAGTGTGTTCACACACATTGCTACCAAAATATACCAACAAATCCCCCCTCTGAGTGATGTGGTGAACAAGGAGATGGCACTGACGTATAATGAAATGCCAAGCTATGAGGAAAGAGATCGATCCATAAAAGGAAGTAAGTCCAAAGCTTTGTGAAAAGCTTCAAACTTCTCCTTAGGTAGAGCCTTTCTAAAAAGGTTTGCAACATTTATCATGTGTGGGAACATGTGCCAAACTGATCTCTCCAGCGAAGAATCTCTCCCTAACATAATGATAATGCACCTCTATGTGCTTTCTGCAATCATGGAACATAGGGTTCCTTGCAACTGCCAATGCACTTTGACTATTCGTGAAGATGGTGCTAGCAGAAGACTCACAAACACCCAAATCAACCAAAAGTCACCTAAGCCACACACTCAATATTTGTTGTAAAAGTTGCCCTATACTCAGACTCACAACTAGAAGTGGGCATAGTAGGCTAGTTCTTGCTCAACCAACATATGCATGAGCTACCAAGCATGAAGCAAAAATCATTGCTCGACACACATGTGTCATAGCAACCAGCCCAGTCTAAGTGAGAAAAAGCATGTAAATATAGCGATAATGACCCCCCTCCCCCCCCCGGGGATAAAACAATCCAAGCATCTAGGTGCCACTCAAACAGCGAAAGAAGACTCACCAACACCCAAATCAACCAAAAAGTGTCTAAGCCACACACACTTAACAATTGTTGTGAAAGCTTCCCTATACTCATCCTCACAACTAGAAGTGGCCATACTAAGCTAGTTCTTGCTCAACCAAGATATGTATGAGCTACCAAGCATGAAGCAAAAACCATTGCTTGACACACGAGTGTCATAGCAACCAACCTAGTTTGAGTTAGAAAAGTCATGTAAATCTACCGGTAATGACCCCCCTTGGGATAAAACAGTCCAAATAGTCGGGTGACACTTAAATAGCCAAAGATGCACTTAATTGCATGCCAATGCTTGACACCTTAGCAATGCATAAACTTGCTCATCTATGAGAAAACAAAGTGAATATTGTGAAGAGGTGATGGGATATAGACAGAGATTAGTAGGTGTTTACAAAAACCTGCTCAAAACCAACCAAAATAGCTTCTGGAATGTATAATATACTTCCTTAGCTTCCTAAGTATGCACAAAGAACTACTAAGTCCTTTGGAACATCATTCTCAAATGATTGCATCAAACGAATAACCTTGTTCTTCAGAAGACTTAGAAAACCTTCTATTTTAGAAAGTGAAGCTCTCAATAAAATGCTAAGAGTTCACAGTCTAGTTCAAATTGACCAAAGATATTTTTCACACATTTAATTGAAGTGGCTAGCTAAGTAAACCATAAATTTAGTCTCAGTATGCAAGGAGTAATAAGTATAACAAGTATGGGGGGTCACCCCGACTTTTAAGGAAGAGGATGAAGTGCATACACAGTCACATTCAACACTTAATAGCTTGAAATCTAATCATCTAAAGTTGATAAAAATTTATATATAGATGCACAACACCTTATGTAAGTGATCCAATCAAAATTTTTGAAATTGGGTACTCACATATAGAGAAATGAACCACACAAGTTGACTGTGTACCTCAAGGTACTATAGCAATACACAAAAAATGAATACTAAAGATATATGAATCCTAATGTTTATTGATATTGCACATATGATACAAGTCAACTATGGAGGACTACTCTCACTTGAAGTGAGTACAATGTATGCTCACAGCTTCAACAAAAAGCTCTCATAAAAAAGCTCTCTCATTCCGCAACTAAAAGATGTTCTATTTATACATAGTTTTGGTTTTGAATCTTTTCATCCACCTAAAAGTGATCCTTAAACTTAGGAATGATTTGAATTTGAATCCCAAATAAAGTCATGGATTTTTTATTCCTACATCCACGAGATCCCTCCTACTTTTAGATTTTACATTTGACCAAGGTAGATCCAAGGGTAACCTTTGAACTTTACAACCATAGGTTCATATGAATACATCTTTGTGAGATGATCTAAATAGAGTAATCTGAGAAATTAAGCAATGTTTTTAGGCTTGCTTCTTGCACCACTAGCTCCCCCTCAAGCCTAAGAAGCTTGCTCCTTTAATCCTTTAATATCTCTTGCAATCAAATCATTGATTTGAATCTATTCAACTTGACTTCATCCAATGCCTTTGTAATCGTATATGCATATTGTTGATGAGTTGATACATATGATAATTGAATTTCCTTGCTTGTAAACTTTTTCTCTGACATAATGATAATGCACTTCTATGTGTTTAGTACTGGCATGATGGCCGATTGGGTTAGCAACAAGATGCAATAAATTGATGTTATCCCCAAAGATATGAGGAATAGATGACTTAAGACCCAAATCAAAATGTAGGGCCTTAATCCACATTGCTTCCTGAGTTGCATTAGGAATTCCTCTATATTCAGCCTCAATTCATGAGAGTTCAATAGTGGGTTGCTTCTTTGAGGACCATGAAATCAACTTTGTACCTACAAAGATGAGGTACCCAAATGTGCTTCTCCTATTATCTTTAGAGCATGCCTAATCTACATCAAAAAATAGCTTGATATCTATATCAGAGGGATAAGGGTAATACAAACCTCCATTGATAGTTCCCTTTATGTATTTCAGTATTCTTTTTGTTGCTTTCATGTTAGGTTTCCTTGGAGTACACATGAACTGACTTAAGACACTTACTCCATAGCAAATGGCAACCCTTGTCAAGGTAGCATAATTCAAGCTACCAACTAGACTCTGATAGCTAGTTATATCTTCTATCCACTCTCCTTCATGATCACTTAACTTCAAGTTCATCTCCATAGGTTGTTGACCAAATCTCATAAACAGACGTATGCAGAGATAGTTTAGAAATGAAATCTCATAAACGCATAAACAGAATAGAGAGAGGCAAGAGACTAGACACCAGATTGGGTACAACCTCCCCCCATATACTCTGATGGATGAGTCTATCAGAGTATGTGTATTTATAGGTATTTCTCATTACGTCCTAAATAGAAGATGCATGAGGATGGCACTTTGAAAAGTGTGCATTTACAAAAATCTGCTTTTTTACAAAATCATCGCTTTCTAACCGATCTACTAATTTTACAAAAACTTAGCTTTCTAAAGCAATCTATTATTTTTACAAAAAATATCTAACATGCTATCTTTTAACTATCTTCAAAAATATATGCATAAATCTACACGCGTTCACACCCTCATGATTCTTCACCTACGAAATCAAAACACAAATCATATTAAAAACCTCAAGACATTAAAATCCATAATACATTCCATTATTCCATAAAGTGTAACATGCCTCTCCATTGGTGAGAAATTGACCTCAGTTGATAAGAATAAAATAGACATTGATGGTCAGTGACATGTCCCATCACTAAACAATCATAAGCATGTTTAATGTAAAAACACATGCATGGAAATGGAAACTGGAATTTAATGTGATTGTGAATGATATGCAAAAATCAAATGATCATAATGTGGAGTTAATGATATCTTATGAATCCATTGAGATTCTTCAAAGTGAATGATTTTTATATTTAACGAAATATCTATGATATTGCTTACCAGTGCATGTAGTAGTAACATCATCATCAAGTATTTTCTCTAGAACTAAAATTTCAACATCCTCTTCAAGTAAAGGAGGATCATTTAAAATAGGAGTGAGTGGTAAAGTTCGTTTAAAGGATTTCAATAAACTAATATGAAAATAATTATGTATATTCCAATGAGAAGGTATGTCTATTCTAAAAGCATTCTCATCAATTTTTTGAATAATATAGAAAGGTCCATAATAACGTGGTGCAAGTTTAACCTTACAGTGTTGTGAAATATTTTTCAAACGTCTTTTAATTATTCGTAACCATACAAAGTCATTTTCATTAAATTGTTTAGCTATTCGTTTCTTATTAACATTATGCATGTAACATTCTTGACTCTTTTTAATGTGCTCATGAACCTCATGAAGTGTAGAAATATGATCTTGTGCAAAAGAATCAACCATAGGTATATCAGTTTGAGTGATAAACATGGGAGTTTGAAGCTTTTTACCATAAACAATTTCATATGGAGCACGTCAAGTAGTGGTATATGTTGTGTTATTATAAGCAAAATGTAGTAAAGGAAGTTTCTCATCCCAATTACGTGGATTATCTAAAGAATAAAAATGAAATAAATCTAAAAATAGTACTATTTGTAGCTTCACTTTGCCCATTACTTTCAGAATGAAATGCAGAGTTAAAGTCTATTCTAGAACCTAACTTTTAAAATAATGCAACCCAAAAGTGATTACAAAAATGAACATCTCAATATGAAAGAATAAATTCTGGAAAACCATGATGTGGAAAAATAAATTTAATAAATAACTTAGCAGTTTGAGATGCAGAAAGAGTCTTTTTACAAGGAATCAAATATGCTTGTTTACTAAATCTATCAACAATTGTCCAAATCACATCATTATGAGATGAAGTTGTAGGAAGACCAATAATAAAATTCATAGATATTTATTTTGATGGTCTATTAGGTATGGGAAGTGGCATAAATAATCCAAATGCTTTAGAATGATGTCATTTCACACATTGACACATAATGCAATGGGAAACATACTATGCGATGTCCTTTTCCATATTCGACCAAAAGAAAAATTATGTACATATAGAAATAGTACTTTGTATGCCCCTATGACCCATATATGGTGGTTCATGCATCTCGTTCATAAAAAATTATTTAAAAACTTGTGTGACGCATAACTGGTGTTGGAAATACAAGAATCCATTATGAAAAGTATAGTGATCCTCATTAGATGGTGTAGAATTATTAAAACTAGTCTATGTTTGTGAAAAATAAAAATCATATGCATAAGTAGGAATCATGTCGTGAAATGAATGAATATGAATAGCAAAAATATTATTAATGGAAACAATATTTGTTTCTGAGGATGGGAAATGAATAAGGGCATCATCTACAACATTATCTTTGCTAGGTTGATATTGAATCATAGCCTGAAAATCTTGTATGAATGAACCCCATTTAATGTGTCTGTCAGAAATCAATGGTTGATTGAATAAATGATTAATATCTTGTTGGTCTATTTTGATTATAACTTCAGAACCCATAAGGTAATGTTTCCAAATTTTGAAAGCATGCACTACAGCTATAAGTTCCTCTTCATATGTAATGTTATTCTTTTCAGAATGTTTAAGTCTCCTACTTTCAAATGGAATGGGATGATCATTTTGCATTAAAACAACACCTATACCTAAACCACTAACATCTGTAACTACATGGAAAGGTTGTGCAAAATCCGTTAAATGCAAAACAGGTGCATGAGAAAGTGCATGTTTGAGTTTTTCAAAAGGTTGTTGTTGTGTTAATCCCCATGCAAACGTTAACATTTTCTTCAATAATAATGTGAGTGGAAGTGCTAAATAAGAAAATCCTTTTACAAACTTTCTATAAAAACTAGCTAGCCAGAAAAAGAGTGTACATCATTCATAGATTGAGGTACAGGCCATTCTTCAATTACTTTAATTTTCTTTGGATCTACATGAATGCCTTGACTAGAAACAGTATGTCCTTAATACTCTAATTCTTTTTGGAAGAAAGAACTCTTTTCAGGATTGGCATAAAGTTTGTTTTTGCATAACAAATTAAAGACAATCGCTAAATGATTTTCATGGTCATTGTCATTCTCACTATAGACAAGTATATCATCAAAGAAAACAAGAACAAAAATTTGGTAATCAAGAAAAATGTTATTCATCATATGTACAAATGTAGCAGGTGCATTGGTGAATCCAAAAGGCATTACCATGAATTCAAAGTGACCAGTTTGAGCTCTAAAGGCAGTCTTATAAATGTCATTTTGTGTCATTCGTATCTAGTGATACCGATATTTAATATCAATTTTGCTAAAAGCATGTGCTCCACGAAGTTTATCTAGCAAATCATCTATCCTAAGAATAGGATATGTATTTTTAATTGTGATCTTATTGAGCACTCTATAGATAGTGCACATCGTATAAGTCTTGTCTTCTTCTCTACTAAAAGACTAGGTGCTCCAAAGGGAGAAGAACTAGGCCTTATAAGTCCGTTGTGGAATAGGTCCTTAACTTGATTACCTATTTCTTTTTTATGTAAAGATCCATGCCTATAAGGTGCTTTATGGGGAGAAAAGCTACCAAGAATTAAATTTAAACTATGGTCAAGAGATCCCCTAGAAGTGTTGGGAAAGATGGATGGATGCACCAAGAGATTGAGTAGGTACTGCTAAGCCTGCTTTGTACCAGCCCTCATTTGCTTCAGAGTTGATACCTAGACCTCCTTAGCTTTCCAATGACATGATAAAATGTCCTATGTACTTTGGAAATGATGTGTGTAATGATTGAATCAAAACAAATAACTTTGGAAGTCATAAACTCAAGAAAACCTTCTATTTATGTCTTGACACCTGCTGGGTATTTTGCTCAGTATGACCAGCACAGTAGGAATTGGAAAAATTCCTTTTAGGGGTATCTAACTAGCTTAGTAAACTACCTATTCCAAGTGGAATGATGTAAAATAATAAACTATGCTAAGAGACATCAATTTAGCAAGTTAAGCTATACCCCCGACTTTTTAGGACTGTAGCAAAAAATGACCAGAGATCACCTCGACGCAGGTTTCTCCAAAATGGCTGAATAGAATGTCTTCAAATTTTGATAGCATGTAGATTACTTCAATCTAAATCCAACAAGCTTTGAATCACTGAATTTGATGAAGAATTGACCGTGATATGCCCTTGACAAGTTGACAGACTTTTGAGTAGACTAACAAAGAACTCAGAGATGGACAATGTGAATGTATGTATTAATGAACATTTGTATACAACTCCATTGGCATGAATATCATTGCCAAATGGTGTAGAGAGGTGTGAGCTAGAGTATAGACCTCACACACACTCAAAAATCAGTAATGCTAAGCATGGGAGTGCTCTCTCTTACCCGTGACTTTTTATGTCCATTTTTATAAGAGATGGGTAAAAGTTTGAATTCAAATTCAAACTTTTGGCTCCCTATGATCAAGCTCCTAAATGCTTGGAGATATTCTTTCAATCAAACAACTAATTTTCCACGAATCTTTTTGGTAGGTGATTACAAGAGATTCCAAGTCAATTTGACTTTTACAATGAGGTAAAGTGGTAATTAACCACTAGCATATGTTCCTATGCTTCTTCATGTATGTATAAACTTCAATGCATCCTTTGAGCCAAATGTGTAGGCTTGTAATTTACACCAACAAGAAGGTGGTAGTTTAGAAGGAAAATCAGCCATAAAGCACTTCTGATAGGACTCCATAAATGATTCATGTGCATTAGGAAGTGTATGTGTATAATCAACTATGTTATTGACAAAAATAATACATGAATTGTAGCCTTTTTTTAAATGCGTGTTTTACTTGAGTATGACTAATTAATGGAAATGGTTGGAAGTCATGCATTGTAGACAAAGAAATATCTTGATTATGAAACTTAAAACTAATTGTGTGTTTATGATAATCAATGCATGGATTATAATGATGAATTCAAGGCATACTAAGTATAACATCATAGGACAACAAGGGAGAAATTAAAAATGTGCATTCATCTACATATGAACCTATACAAATCTAAAAGTTATGCACTTCACTTGTAACATTATATCTATTTCCTTGAAATGCAGCCTTAACTTTATACATAGAAGGAAGTGAATGTAATTGGAGATCTTGCACTAGTGTATAAGAAATAAAATCATGCGAACTACCATCATCATGCAAAATATTAACTTTACCATTAATAGTACCTTGCATGCAAAGTATAGAATGAATGGAAATTTTGTTACCCAAAGTACTTAGATCCTTTTCCAATGCTTCTTCGGTCCAATTAGGTTGACTGTCTTCATGAACCACCTCCATTTTTTGTAAAAATTGAGCTCCCACAACTCTGATATCGTTAATTTGCAACCTAAATTTAGATTTAGTATGATCAAACTTACCACAATGCCAGCAAGTGACACAGGGCCTCTTTTGTTGAGCATCCATCATCGTCGTTTGAAGAGTTGGAGGTTTGGTAGGGTTTAAGGGGGTTAGCTTGTGAACTGGTGTGAAATTCGATTGAGGAGGGCATTGAAAAGTAGGTGGACATTGAAAAGTAGGGGAAGAAAAAGTAGTGAAAGGATGCTTGAAAGGAAAATTGGGCTTTCTTGGTTGTTGTCTCCCAATGTTTCTTGCTAGGATTAGACATATATCTGCTCACAACTACCACTGCAAATGAAATGTGTGGTCTCGTAGCTACCATAGCATACATGAGACTACCAACAACAGATTAATAGGGAATTTTGGTCATGAATTCCTTTTTCACATCTGATTTGGGGCAATCATCCTTGCTCAGTTTCACATATGTGGGTAAAGGTTTATTTAATGCCTTTCCACCCTACATATTGAACCTGTGAAGTACTTTGGATATGTACTCACTTTGAGACAAGTATATGCTTCTTTTACTCCTATTACGAGTAATGTGCATGCCAAGAATATGTTTGGAATCCCCCAAATCTTCGTATCAAATGTCTGACTCAACTTCTTTTTTAAAATTGACAAGTCATAAGAGGACTTCCCAACAATCAACATTTTATCGACATAAAGTATCAAGCATATCAAGCTACCATTTGAGCATCTCTTTGTGTAGAGACAATGATCCGCATTGCTTTGAGAATAGCCTTGAGACTTCATATAAGAAAAGACAAACTTTTGGTACCTTTGTCTAGGGGATTGTTTAACTCCATACAAGCTCTTCTTGACCTTACAAACTAGACTTTCCTTGCGAGGAACTACATAACCCTCTGGTTGTTCCATATAGATCTCAGCTATAAGATCTTCATGCAAGAAATCAATTTTCACATCCATTTCGACTAGCTCTAAGTCCTCCATTGCAACAAATCCAAACAACATGCACAAAGTAGTCATCTTGACCACTGTTGAGAAGATTTCCTCGAAATCAACACCATGTTGTTGCTTAAAACCCTTTGCAACAAGTCGTGCTTTATACTTTGGAGAAACACTATTTGATATGAATTTCAGCTTATATAGCCATTTACATGGTAAAGATTCCGACCCTTTGGCAAAGGTACTAAATCCCAAGTACCATTCTTGTGAATAAAAGCCAACTCACTCTTCATGGCACACTCCCACTTGACATGATCCTCTGTCTGCATAGCCTCTTTGTAGAAAGAAGCTTCACGGGCACTTGTTAGCATAAAAAAAATGTAAACCTGGAACATATCTATCAAGTGGATGTGAGACACATGTAGAGCGTCTTAGTGGTTGCTGAATAGGAACATTTGCAAACTGATCTGATCAGACATTCTCTTGAACATCCCTATGTGCAACATTTAAAATTATGCATGCTAATTGGAGAACTAGTATCCTCAGACACCACTCTTCTCACTTCAACCTCCTTAATGGATTGTTTATGCATCTTAGACTCATTGAAAATGACATCACTACTTCTGATTATTAACCATGTTTTTGGATCCCATAAGCGATATCCAAATTTTCTTTCTCGACCATATCCAAGAAAAATGCATTTCTTTGACTTATGGTCCAACTTTTGTCGAAGATTCTTGGGTATATGAACATATGATTCACACCCAAAAACTCGAATATGATCATAATATGGTGGCTTCCCTATCCATAACTCTTGTGCCACATTTATACCTTTGGTAGTACTAGTTGAAATGTTAATCACATGAACAATAGTCAATACTGCTTCTACCCAAAAGCCTTGTGAAAGGTTTGCATGATGGAGCATAGAGAATACTCTATCCTGAATAGTTATATTCTCCTTTTAGTTACACCATTCTGTATTGGGGTATAAGGAGTTGTAAAACCTCTACGAACTCCTCTAGACTGACAGAAAAGGTTGAATTCATGTGAAGTATACTCACCCCTATTATTTGAACGTAAAGCTTTGAGCTTAGTTCCTTTTTCAGTCTCAACTGAAACAAGCCATTTTCTAAAAATAGGGGATCCTCGTCCTTCGATTTGATAGGATATACCCAGACTTTTCTAGTAGCATCATCTATAAAAGTGACAAAGTAAAGAGAATCACCTAATGACCTTGTGGGCATAGGACCACACACATTTGTATGAACAAGGTCCAAAGGCTGAATTGAAGAGTCAATGTGCGTTCCATGCACATTTCGCATTTGCTTTCCATATTGACGATTGTTGGAACTGAAGGACTCACTAGGCAAGGAAGCTTAAGAAGGGAGTCAGAGAGAAGAGAAAGTACAAGCAGACAGAGCAGTCAACGACGATCTGGCAAGTAGGCCATCTAAATTTTTCAGACATCAAGGAGTGGAGCACACAAGAAGAAAGAGCAAGTAGGGAGCTCAAAGATGTGTACGACAAATCAACAGAGAAAATCCCTACACAAATAGTGATTTTAATCACTAAAAACCATTGTAAATACGATTTCGTATTTTTGTAGCTCCATTTTGTGCAAGCCAAGGAGTCCTTGAGCTTGAGGAGCCTTAGAAGTGCCTACATATCAATTTTCATAATTTTTAGATCTCGTTTGAGCCCTCAAAAGAGCCCTGGAACCTAATTTTTAACTAGGCCGGACACTAGGTCTGGATAGGGCCAAAGCTAGTCAAAAACTATAAAAGGAGCTAGAGAGCTCATTTTTGAGGTTAGATTGTAATTGAAATGAACTTGTAAGAGCTTCTTGAAAGTGATCTAAGAACTCCATTGCTTCTCGCTCTTTGTTTTGCCATGTGTGCGCGTGTGTGTGTATGTGTGTGCATGTTTGTGTGCTTCTCACCCACGCACTTGTGCCTCCACTTGCTCGAGGTCTTCATACCATCTTCACGTCTTCCCGGATTGACATTAAAGGAGGTGCTACTCATCACTGAGCTACACCAAATTTTGGCGCCGTTGCCGGGGATCGAGCTTTGAGGACGAGCGTGTGATGGTAAGACATAGATTTGAGACGTTGGCGTTGTAGGTAATCTCTTTACTTTTCTTATCTTTCTTTTTCTTACCTCACCACCATCATCACCATCATCATCATCACCATATCCGATCTCCATCTCCATCATCGCGAAAAAATTTCAGTTTTTTGCTTATACCACCTTCTCCACCTCATTTCCCTCATTCCACTTGTGAGAGAGAGCGAGAGAGCGATATTGTGTGCGTTGTTTTTGCGTGCTTTTTGAGCTTTCTTGCAGGTTCCAGCAGCATCATCCCCTCCAGCACGTTGCGCAGGTACGGAAAACTCAGAAACTGTCTCGCAGTCGCCAGCCTCTGTCGATCGCGATTGACAGAAAATTTCATCTATTGGTAAAACTAAGTGCACCACTAGGACAAGCACAAAGAGCACATTCCAAATCACTAAACAAAATTGAAAAATTCCGTGTTTCTCTGTCAATCGCGACCGACACCGTCGATCGCGATCGACAGCCACGATCGACAACCCTTGTCAATCGCGACCGACAGACCCTGTCAATGGTGACCGACAGACCTGTCGATCGCGACTGACAGACCTGTCGATCGCGACCGACAGACCCCACGACCGACTGACTTCCACGTAGGACCCTGTCAATCGCGACCGACAGACCCTGTCAGTCGCGACCGACAGACCCTGTCAATCGCGATTGACACCGTCGATCGCGACCGACAGAATTTCCACGATTGATTGACTTTTACGCGTAGCCACGTGTCCATCGCGACTGACACATCCCCGATCGACTGAATTCACGGCGAAAAACCCGGAGTGTCGATCGCGATTGACACCATCAATCGCGATTGACAGGACCCACGATCGACTCTGTCGATCGCGATTGACACTGTCAATCGCGACTGACGTGTCGATCGCGACCGACAGGCCCCGACGGACACCTCTGTCAATCGCGATTGACAGACCTGTCGATCGCGATTGACAAACCTGTCGATCGCGATTGACAGGCTTTTCGCCCCAAAAAATTAGGGTTTTTATTCTAAGCCTTGGGGATAGTTTTTGGGCATATTGGTCTAGCAATTAGTGATTTATGAGGTCCCTACACATGTATTTTTGAGAAAAATCATGTGATCTGATAGCCTGTTCTGTTGAACCCTGTTTTAGCACCAAAACCCTGAACTGGCATAACTTTCTCATACGAAATCCGTTTGCTGTGATTCTTGTTTTGTTGGAAAGCTCGTGGGGAGTACAACCAAAACTTCCACTGGTTATGTGAAAATTAATATCAGCATAATTAGATAGGGTATTTTGAAGTTGACCATCCCCCAGGGTAGGAAAGCTGAAGGGTCCTTGGGATTGTTTTCCATAAAGGCAAAGGGGATTTGGCCTGTGAATTACATGCATGAAAGTGACCTGTCTGTCATTTGAATTTAAGTCTTGAGCTAATTTTGGGACTTTTACAGGTCCATTGAGAGCAATTGAGAGCATACAAAGCAAGGGTTTCTTTGGAAGCTTGAGACTCGGGTTCTTGAGCATCATAAAGCAAGGGATCAACAAGAAAGGTCGGAATATTCTCAACTCCCTTTGTCAATTCCTAGCTTAGGCTAAGAACGACTAGTGATAGGAGTAGGCCAGGACGGCGATAGGCATCAATCAAGTTGAAGACTACCTATGCACTCAAGTTCAAGATTAAACATAATCTCTTCGTGATGCGATAACCTTAAAGGAAAGAATCTAACGAGGAACGATCAACGTACAGTGCAGAAATACACTCAAGTATACCTGACGACGTGATATCAGACAAGATTATAAACGCGGTAATCCACCAAAAAAAGAATCAAGTGTCTGATACAAAAGAACTCAGCAACGAGGTTGTACTTGGGCAAATTTGGGCTATTCAATTAGGCTTATGAACCTTAGATCAGGGCGACATCTAGTAAGGGATAGACAAAGCCTTAGGTCTTCAGAGGCTAGTGTCAACCACACTGCTAGGTCTTGGGCCCAGCAGTTGAGCCACCACTCATACTGCCCTAGCTCTGAGACTAGTGAATCAGAGATGTCTCAAGGCATGGACAGACCTACGGGAAGTTCAGGAGTGCCATACTTGCACAGGGTAGAAGGCCTGTACAAGACGCAGCTGGAATACCTTAGGACCAACCAATTAGGTGCTAGCATCTATGAGGACGGTCTAGGAAGATCCGTGGTCCAGATTAAAAACCCTGACCAATCTATTGGACTAGAGCACCCAGCTGTCAAGTTCGAAAACGGAGCCTACTTAGACAAGGAAGGGACAATATATGTAGTCACCAGTCATCCAGATAGGACTGATGAATTTGGGAATGAGATCCCAGGAACGGACTTAGGTGACCTAGAGCAAGGAAACAGGGGTGAAGAACCGAGGACCCCCCGAGGCAAATCTGTTCTCACTAGGATTATCACACCAGAGTGGATTCCCCAAGTTAATAAGAGCATAGATCTGCTTCTGAATCGAGAAACTGACGAAGCCTTTTGGAGGTATAAATCTGATCAGCCAACTGATATAGGAACAATCATGATCTATGAGTTTAAGGATCCTGATAGCCCAGGCTGCGTGACCTACTTAGATCACGTTTTAGAGAGGATCTTTGTGGTTACAGAACATGATAGACATGCTTACACTTGGAAGGGTGAATTCGTTTTCCCCCAACCAAGATCGAATGTGTCCTATGGTCACCCTGGAGCTGGAACATCCCAAGCTCATGGAATTCAAAGAGACAGAAGTAGAGATAGGCCAGAAGTAAGCTTTGTCAACCTAGGGGGCAGAGAAAGAACGAGAGTGGAGACAAATAGGGTGGAACCTGAGATACATAGAGCTCACAGGAATCAAAGAAATGCGGATGCGTTCCCTCTACCACGACCTAGAGAGCACACAAGGAGTTTGAGACCGACTCAGCTAGTTAAGTCCATGAAGAACTACTTTGATGGCAATGGAGATCCATCATGTGGCTGAGTTTAGGCAAGTCTTGAGAGCTGAGCAAGTGGAGGATTTATTCACGCAGTACAATGCCTTTGGTCTAACCCTTAGGAACACTGCCCTGACATGGTTTCAGCCACTAAACGAGAGGCAGTTCAGGAGCATAGACCAACTTCTAGAGGCATTCATTATCGAATTCTCTAAAAGTGGCATATGACATAACACTTCCTCGCTGATTCACAGCTTCAAGCAAACCCCTCAAGAGACCGTGAGACTTGCTGGAAGAAGATTTAGGCAATACTTGGAGAGATGCCATGTCCCTGAGCTACCCACACCAGCTAAGCAAGTGGCTTTATTCTTGGATGGATTGCTAAGTACCAAATTGAGGTCATATGTGTATCTGAAGGACCCTAGGACTATAGAAGAGTGTGTACGCATGTGCATTGACATCGAGGATAACCTAGGGGAGGAACTAGAGCTTTCCAAAATCTACAAGGACTCAGATAGTGCCTCTAGCCTCTCTTCCTCGCAATCCACATCAATTGAGGAATTAGCAGAGAAAGTAGCTCAGAAATTAGGTGTCACTAGCAAACAGATCCCAAGGTATGCCCCTGTGAAAAGATGCTATACTTGTGGTGGCGACCACATGGCGAATGTCTGTCCCATTATGGCTCAACCCCAAGTTAATCCTAGTAGCCAGTACTGCACCATAGAATGAAGGTACACCAATCACACCGCGCAAGACTGCCCATACAATAAGCAAGCGGTTAGGCAACCCTACCCTCAACCATACCCTCAACAAGGCAGATACCAGAGTCAATACCCACCACAACAGTATACTAGGCCTCAACAAAATTATCAACCACAATATCAAGCCCAACAAAGGCCTCAGCCCGTGTTAGCACAACAAACCCCTGCCCCAGCTAATGTAATTCCGGTAAAGTATGCAGCGGCAGAAGAAAATTTGAATAGAGCTATAGTCCCGGTAACCCAATTGCTTTCTGAAAGTGACCCGAGTGACCATAGTTTCGATTCTACACATGTTGATAGCCCCCAGGCCTACTACATGCAGTCTCCTGAACATGGGGAGCCCTATTATAGTGACGAGCCAAATGAACCTAGTTGGGAGTCAGATTACACAAACGTCATGTATGCAAACCCCTACCCTAGACCTCAACCTAGACAAGTAAGACCCCCATTCCCTAGAGGACCATGCTACAGATGTCAGAGGGATCACCTCATTCGTGATTGCCCCATGCCTGCACCTACCCAAACCCAATCAGTGACGATCTAGGGCTATTGCCAGGGGTGTGGAAAGGAGCATCTCTTACGAGATTGCCCAAAGAACCCCAATAATATGCCAAAAATCACTCCTATCAATGTTATTGGGTTAGTTGTAGACTCCACAGAGAGTGTGACTTCCACTGCACCAGTACAAGTAATCACTAAAGCCCAAGCCTTGCAACAGAACCAAAGCGTAGGCCAGGAAAAAAGCCCAGATGTTAGTGATACGGAGAGCATGACAAAGAAGAGGACTAGAACTTGGAGAGATAGTCATGAAAGAATGAAAAGACAATGGGCAAAAAAGATGAGTGAACTCGAGGAAAGCCTGAGAGAAACAAAGGCCAGGATAACTAAACTCACAGCTCAAACTCCCTCTCACACTGCCCCTCCTCCATCACCTCCACCATTCCCAACTCCATCCGAACCGCCACCTTCCAACCCGCCTCACCTAAACCCACCACCCCCAAGAGTAGGATCAGTCTTAGCAGATCCCACTCCCGAGGACCTTAATATGATGCTTAAAGCATATCAGGCCAGAATCCAAGAAGGGCCAAACGTAACTGATCATGAAAAGTGTTACCCTAGAGCAGAACTAGAGCTAGAACGAACCAAAATTTGTGCTAAGATGGTGGAATTGGCTCAAACCATGTTTGAAGCCAGTCGCCTATTTAACATCTCTAGTTCGGCAAAGACACAGTTGCACTTTGATGGACTGTTAGAAAGAATAGAGAAGCTAATTGCACAATCAGAAAAGGAACCAGCCTCTCAACATAAGGACAAGGCAAGTGAAGGAGTAGGTCTTCCTGCCCAGGAAGACTATGTGCCTGAAGCCTATGTGCCTAACTCTACGGAGCCAGATACATCATCTTCTCTGAATCGATTCACACCAGAATTCTTACGAGAGATTCAAGAAGACAAATGGGCTAAAGAAAGTGAAGTCCCTCCTCCTATTGAACTTGTGGATGATGCACATGACCAATTCCCACAAGACATCCCATCCATTTATGAGGAGCAGAAGAGCACCCAATCTCAGGAAAGATTAGACTTTGAGTCTAACTCTCTACAAGAATTACCCCACTTCACAGGCCCATGGGAAGCTAAGTCTACTTGTATGAGAGCACCCACAGTCATGGTACGGAATGAGGACTCACTCATACCTAGGAACACAGAGGTAGTGAAAAACACTAAAGTACAATGCAACCTCACCTTAGAAGAGCTACTCAAAGTAAGGCCAGAGCTATGGAAACATGTGGCCAAACAAGTACCAGAGATAACAAAACCTTGTTCCCAGGTAGGATCCCAGAGAACAGTGCCAGAAATACCATTGGACAAGATAGGAGACATGAGTGAGGGCGAAGAGGGAAACACATATCTTCCCATCACTCATCAGGGCTACACAACCAAGGCCATTTTGGACTCAGGCGCAGGTGTTGCAATTGCTACCACTTCCCTATGGAAGTGTTGGGGCAAGCCAGCACTCAGGCCCACGAGGATGAAATTGCAAATGGCCGATGGTCACATAGAGCGACCCTTAGGGCTGTTAGAAGGAATAACTCTCACCACATGTGGTGTTGAGTTCGAACACACATTTGCTATATGTGATTTTAGCAAGAACCATGCCTATGAGATGATTTTGGGAAGACCATTTATGCGACAGTTGCAAGTGGTACAGGACTGGGGAACCAATTCCTTGTACCTGTAGCACTTAGGTGTTACGACCAAAGTGAATCTCAAAGATTACTCTCATAGAGATGTCCCTCCTATCCAATGGAATCCCATCCATAGAGCCAAAGATGATACAGAATCTGTGCATTCCATAGGATCAGGATCCTCATGGATGCATGAAGACACCCACTTATGGATGTGCAAAGTAGCAGTAGAAGAAGAGAAGAGAGAAAAAGCCAGAGAGGTAGGTGCAAAAGAAACACATAGATCAATTCAAGACCCAGCCTATGCGCCTGTAGTTTTTCCTGACGAAGAATTTGAACCCCACGGCTGGGCAGAAATCCTAGCAACAATGGATGTAGCCATCAATGAAGAACAATGGACACCCCACTGTGATGAGGATGGCTATGACATTTCAGTCTTCTCCATAGAGCCAATCATGGGAGAGGCAGTGTTAGAAGAGTGTGAACCTAGCCCTGATGCATTTGAGGATGTAAGTGACTCCGATCTAGAGTCAATCATTATGGACCCACCTTTTGCATCAGATGAAGAATATTTCTATGAAGTAGAATTTCAACCCCAAAGGCACGCAGAGCTTACAAATGATGTAAGGCTAGCCACACATGTGACCCCGAAGGAAGAAGGGAAGAAACGAGAGAAGAGAGCAGTCACACCAGAAGAGGAAGAATCTTTGTTTGAGGTCCCGGAAAACTTTAAAAAGTATGAGATAGATGACAGAAGAGTCATGATCAGAATGCCTAAACGAGAGGCGCAATCAGGGGAGGCCTATGATAACAAAGAAACCACAAAGAAAATTGTGGTAGCCATGGAAGAAGGAGAAGAAAGATGCACGTACATAGGCCATGACCTGACAGAAGAGGAAGAACAAGAGCTAATAGCCTTGCTAAGAGAATACAGAGACGTGTTCGCTTGGAGTTACAAGGATTTGAAGGGTGTTGATCCAGACATATGCTCACACACTATCCCCATGACCTCGGATGCCAAACCTTCTAAGCAAAAGCCATACACATATAATGATAATTATGCTGCCAAGATCAAAGAGGAGATATATAGACTGGTTGAAGCTGGATTCATCTATGAAATTGAGCACACTGAGTGGGTATCCCCCATCATAGTGGTGCCCAAGAAAAATGGAAAGCTGCATGTGTGCATTAACTTAAAGAAGGTTAATGCAGCCACAATTCGAGATAATTATCCGCTTCCCATCACAGAACATCTCTTAGAAAGAGTAGTAGGCAAGGAAGTGTACAGTTTCCTTGATGGATTTTCGGGCTACAATCAAGTAGCCACAACTCCATAGGATCAGCATAAGAAAGCTTTTGCCACAGAATGGGGCATATTCGCCTTTCGGGTAATGCCATTTGGGCTTACCAATGCACCAGCAACCTTCCAGAGGCTGATGTGCCATGTATTTAAGGAGTTCCTGAGGAAGAATTTAAAAGTCTATGTTGATGATCTTTGTGCTCATTCCAACATCAGACAAACCCATATTCCTGAACTGAGACAAATCTTTGACAAATGTAGAGAATATCAAGTCTGCCTGAACCCAGAAAAGTGCGTCTTTATGGTCAGGCAAGGCAAGATTCTAGGACACAAGATGAGGACCTCACGGAGCCTCTTGTCTTGGGTCAGGACTGGATCTATGATCATGCAGTCAACCTAAACCTAAGAAGCGGACTTCTTCAGGTATGGGTAGATCATAGCCGAATTACAGTTGAATTGGAAAATGAGGCACTCAAGGAACTAGGCAAGGCACAAACTCCTGGTCCTTCCAGGGGCACACATGAAGTTGACAATGCTATTTTTGTCCAACACTATATGATGCAGAAAGAGGCTTGTCTCAACAACGGAGCCAGGGAGAGGACGGAACTCCCTTCTTTTCCAAAGGTCAGAAGGATGCAGCAGCCAACGGCAGATCAAATACAGAAGAAGTAGAACACTACCTGTACTGGAGGCCAAAAAAAGGAGCAAAGCAGATTGTTTCAGCCGATGAAACAAGTATGGAGGCGAAAAGGCGAACACCCTGTTCCGACCAGGCCAACACCACGACTAAAACCTCTTATTAGTAATCAACAGCACGATACTAATAAGAAGCCTTTCATAAGTTCTTCTGCGAAAGTGAAGTCTATTTGGGTACCCAAGAAGTCAATGAAGGCAAGCCCACAATCACGACAAATCTGGGTGCCTAAGGCTTGCTTGCGGGCTCAAATAGCTACACCAAGGCCAAACCCTGTACAACATGTTTCACTCACGCGAACATCTGAGGCCCAGTCTTACACATCACGCACTAACACGTATTCTTCCATGAGCACAAGTGGAATCACTTGTAAATGGGTTCCTAAAAAGCCCCATTTTTCAAGTAAATACCCTATCACACTCCCTAGAGCCTCCACAAAGTCAAAATCAAAACCTATCCATTGCATTTGGCAACCTAAAACTTGTAATAAAACCCCAAACCCCAGTTGTAAATCCATGCCCACCTACTAACTACGTCACTCTCACACCACATCATTCCACTTAGCTCCTAGATCTAACCAATCCCTAACTACACACACAAGCACCGAGCACTTACTAACCCACTAATCTCTCCCGAACCTCATGTTAATGTTGTAATGGGGACAAAAACGGTTCTATCTTGTCCTTTACAATGTTAACACATGTTTCTATATTCTCACAGAATCAGGAGGCAAGAAGTAACATGGCAGATACGGCAGGAACTAGCTCCCAGATAGGCACCAGCCCCCAAGTCGTGGATATTGAAAGTCTTCCCGTTGAGGAGGAATTGAAGGAACGCCCTGTAGCATTGAGAGCATTACACACCATACCGGTTCAGAACCCTCCACAAGGGCACACTATGCCAGTCAGTAAAAACTCTCATTGGTTCAGTGATGTGGCAGGACCCCTAGGTGAAGGCACTTATATGTGGGAGGCCGAGATAGAATTCAATGGGCGCTGGGGGAGGTATCACTTTTTCACTAGGAAATTTGAGAGACTGCAGAATAATGAAGGACTGAAACCTATATGGAAGAAGGCAGGACTCTACGAGTACTTCAAATTCCAGTTGCCAAAGCCGGATTTTCTAAGATGCTCTTATTTGATTAGCACCCTTACTCCGAGCAAAGACAAAAAGGGATACAGCTCCTTTGTCCTCCCATCTCTCATAAGGGGCAATGAGCTCAAGCGTTTTAGATTAACTATCAACTTGGTAAGGGAAGCTCTAGACATGAAAGGTATGCATATTCCTACGGAGAAAGAGACTATGGTCCCCGACAATATGAAGAACAGGAATCTGACAAAGTTAAAAGACATGGTGGTAATGACACCTACAATCGCTATTCATTTGCGAATGGTCATGCAACACTTTGCATTTCCCACCCAAGAGAGGTTCACAATGCCACCTAAAAAGATATGGTTTAGTTTATACCTGGCTGATGCTTTTGATTTGACAATCAACATGCCTCATTGGATTATCGACCAAATCCACTTGGCTCATCAAAGGTGGTATAAAAAACAAAAGTCTGTATTGTACGGATGCTGTGCTCTGACCAGGATTGTGTATAGATGTCTCGCGTATGATGTACCAGTGCAAAGGGCACTCATTTGGACCAGGGTACAAGAGTTTCAGCGCCGATTATCCTCCGCAGGACCACCATCCAAGAAAATGAGAGGCGCCGTTCAGATGCCCTGCGCACAACCCCGCGGTGCAACATTGACTCCAGAGACCACTCCGCGACTTCCAAGGCGGGTGCAACCCTTCACTATCAGATTACCAAGGCACAGCACTGACGGACCTAATCTGGTGTTCCCACCCGTACCAACCGACCTAGAGTTTCCTCACGGATTCACTTTAGAAGACTTAACTGATGAGGAGGTAGCCAGAATCATTGAGGCTGTTAACGTAGAAGTCGAGGCAGAACAAGCTAGTGGACAACAAACTTCTACAGACCAACCCCATCCCAGACAACCAAAAATCGTCGATGTGGAGGGTGAAGAAGAAGAAGGACAAGAGGAGGAACATGATGGACAATCCGAGGAAGAAGAGCAGGAATATGATCAGGAAGCCCTGCAGGTACTTGAAGGTGCCCCCGCTTACACGAAGGCATTGAAGAAGCTCTATGATACCATGAATAGAGTGCAAGAGCAACATAGACTGTCCCTAGCAGCAGGCAAGGCCCTCATGAATCAAATCCTTGAGGAGGAAGGCATCGACGAACAATATCGTGCCACCCTTGACATGATATCTGAGGCATTAGGCATCCCTAAAACGATGCATACCGCCCTTGCACAAGCACGAATAACGGAACGAAGATATGGCAAACGCCCCCCTCGAGCAGGAAAGTAGATGAATGTATTAGTATCAGAACCACAAGGCACATCCACAACCACGGGCACCGCACACACTGTCCACGATACTGAGGAAACCCATGTATCAAGTGCACCTCCGTCACCCCCGTTGCCACCCCTGCCTCCATCTCCACCACATTCATCTCCCACAACCAATGTAACCACTACTGTCACCGCCTCTGAGTCCACTACCCATAATGAAGCACAGACCGTCACTCAATCCACACAACCCCCACACCCTATCTCCACTTCGTTTGTCCATACGACCACTGAAACAGTAGTTCTAACTGCTGCCACAGAAGGTCTCAACCCCCCGATCACACTTCCGGGCAGTTCGTCTTCACAATTGCACACACCACTGTACACTTTCACCACTATCACCACACCCACAATTCCACTATTCACAATCACTCCCACTACTGCATCCACCGTTGATCTTATGGACATCTCACCCACCTCCGCACCTCTCCCTCCCCCCATGCATCCACCATCTCCCATTCCCCCACTTCCCACTTCACCATTTTCCAGCACCACATCCACACTTCCATTTCCCTTCCCCTTTCCCTTCCCTTATGCATCCAACCCCCTTCCCGCATCCATCCCTATTAATAATGTATTTAATAATATGTATCAGTGTATGTCGCAACTACAACAACACTACCAGCATCTTGATAACCAACATACGTGACTCTTTCGAAGTCATGAGGAACTTCAACTACGCTTCATGGATCTCGAAAGGGAAAACTGGCTACTACAACAACAACATACCACCTTACAGGAACAACACGAACAGTTAGTAGCCAATCCCCCCCAGTCATATGCAGAGGAAAGACAACATATGGATGAATTGCTACACTCCCAGATAACGGAGAATCTCAAACTTAGACGCAACCTAGCCCTCCTACGGAAACACATGTCTACAGCTCTCGAAAAGAATAAACGGCTACAGAAACAGAATGAAGAGAACTTGGAAGCAGCCATGGAGGGTTCCCCGCAGGAAATCGACCCAGAAAAATTCAAGGCCATTCCCTCAGAAAATATGAAAACTGTGTTAGAAACCCATGCCGACCTCCTGGAGGCCCATGCAGCGTTAGAACGAGAAAGGGATGATCTACTTAAGCAACTGGCGACTCAGCAGGAGTCGCCAAGCAAAGCCACAGCCACAGACGACACATCCGAAGAGGTCACAAAACTCAGGGCAGAACTCGAAGAATTACGCAGCAAAGTCATGCAATACGAACGTCAACCCTCTCCCCTTATCGAGCCCGAGCCTGAAGATCTAGTGAAAATCGAGATAGAGGAAACTTTCGAAGACCCGTATGTTCCCATGCCTGCACCAGGGGGCAAGCAAACAGAAGAGGGCATGGACACCATAGAGATAGAGGCTCCTGAATGGATGCAGAGGTTAGAGAAAGTGGCCACAACCCATGATGATAGAGTGGCAGTTCAGATAGCATCTATGTCACACTTGGAAGAAGTAGTCATAAAATCGGATTACTTTAGGAATCTCTCCCATCATAGGTGGATCGGCACATCCGACGATTTGTATGTTCCTTTCTGTGTCCTAATGGCGGATTACAATGCGGAAATCAAGAGTCACACATCAAAAGAACAAACCTTGGCTACACAGTTCGCACCGGACGACATCCCAGCAAGTGCCAAGCAGGGCAATATTCATCAACCGATGTGGAGGATTCGTCTACTGGAAACCTACCCAGAGATGGTAAGAACATGGAATAACATGCCTTTGTACATCAAATACAACCCATGCTACTGTCCTGTGTTTCGAAGAAGGTCATGGCCGGAATACACAACAATGGTGCTGACAAACAAAGGATGTGAGAAATGGCTCAATTATGTTTACTTAGCACCACCCAAAGGCCAACCTACCATAGGATACATGATCTCGACAATTCGGCATTGGGGGGTCAGGTTTAAAAATGTACCAGATGTCATGGCCCAAATGTGCCTTAAAATTTTTGAGCTCATGTTGGTTACCTTCAGGACTTTCAAAAATGTCAAGGAGCCCCATCTGTCAGCTCTTGGATTTAATGAAGGTAATCAGGACCTCGTCTACGACATGAGTGCAACACCATCTATTAATGTTGTATATGCATGGCACGCGCGCATCAAGTATCTACCAGCCTGCTTCAAACAGATGTTGAAAGAAATGTTCGTCACGGGATTCTGGGAATATCACTCAGAGATATTCATTCCCAGACCATCACATTTATTGCAGTTGTTTGCAGTGGAACAAGCTCTCCATTCAGAAAAGTTACGTATACCACATCCAGAGGTTCCCGGGCCGGTAGATTGAGATGCTTTACTCACGGACTTGGCCAAAGGGTTGCGGATTGCAGAACCACTTAGCACAAGACGTTGTTGAGTACTACATCCAACGACCCACCCAACAAGGGTCTGTCAGGGACGACAGATGCGAGAGAGGGGGGGGTGTTGGAACTGAAGGACTCACTAGGCAAGGAAGCTTAAGAAGGGAGTCAGAGAGAAGAGAAAGTACAAGCAGACAGAGCAGTCAACGACGATCTGGCAAGTAGGCCATCTAAATTTTTCAGACATCAAGGAGTGGAGCACACAAGAAGAAAGAGCAAGTAGGGAGCTCAAAGATGTGTACGACAAATCAATAGAGAAAATCCCTACACAAATAGTGATTTTAATCACTACAAACCATTGTAAATACGATTTCGTATTTTTGTAGCTCCATTTTGTGCAAGCCAAGGAGTCCTTGAGCTTGAGGAGCCTTAGAAGTGCCTACATATCAATTTTCATAATTTTTAGATCTCGTTTGAGCCCTCAAAAGAGCCCTGGAACCTAATTTTTAACTAGGCCGGACACTAGGTCTGGACAGGGCCAAAGCTAGTCAAAAACTATAAAAGGAGCTAGAGAGCTCATTTTTGAGGTTAGATTGTAATTGAAATGAACTTGTAAGAGCTTCTTGAAAGTGATCTAAGAACTCCATTGCTTCTAACTCTTTGTTTTGCCGTGTGTGCGCGCGTGTGTGTATGTGTGTGCATGTTTGTGTGCTTCTCACCCACGCACTTGTGCCTCCACTTGCTCGAGGTCTTCATACCCTCCTCACGTCTTCCCGGATTGACATTAAAGGAGGTGCTACTCATCACTGAGCTACAACGATGCTCACAAATGAAAAAACAGAGAAAGATAACATAGGTAAGTATCCAGAATGAGAAAGATTTTCAATTTCACTATGAAATATATGGCCCAAACAACCATGCCAAATATAAGCCATAGGTTGTTCAACAATAGCTAACAAGTGTTCTTTCTATGATACAAATAAAGGATAAAGTGAACCAACTTTGTTTCCTTTTGCAATAACCATATTGCCCTTTGATATGTGAAAGGAATGAGCATAGAAGACCACCTTGTAACCAATGCCATCAAGTTGACCAACTGACATCAAACTACATGATAATTGAGGTACATGGCATACATTATGCATAGCAAATCTTGAACCATCAATGCAGTGCACAACCACATCTCCAATCCCCACAACATCACACTAGTAAGAGTCACCAAGTCTCACGATACCAAGAGACTTTGTTGCATAATTAGAGAACCATTCTCTGTGTGTTGTCACATGGAAAGAAGCACCAAAATCTAACAGCCACATGTGGGAATGAGAATCAGCCATAAGAGCCTCAGTTGGCATAGTACTATCAAGTGTCAACACGTCAGCATTATCAGAAATAACATTAATTTCTTCAATCTTCATAGTCGAAGTAGATGATGTACGTAATTGTTTAACATGCCCATCAACATTTTGTCCTTTACCTTTAGCATTCTTTAATGCATATTAACAGTCTTTCTTCATGTGTCCTTCCTAATGACAATAATGGCATTTTATATCCCTCTTCCTTGATTTACTTCTACTCTTACTCCGTTGACCATTCTTTTCCTTGTTCTTGCTCCTGCCACATTGCTGATTCTTTCCTTGGTAAGAATCACAAACATTATATGCATCTCCACTCTGAGTGCCAACCATAGATTTTCTACGAATCTCCTCACTCAAGAGTGCTCCACATATGTCATCATATAATAGTTTACCACCAAGTGCACTATGGATAATAGGTGTGCAAAACATATCCCATGATAATGGCAAGGTGCATACAAGATTGCTTTCGTTTCATTATCCATATCCATTTTCTGAGCCTCTAATTGGGAGAATATAGCATCAAACTCATTTAGATGAGCAGCAACACTATCTGTGTCCTTCATGCGAAGGTCATATAACTTTCTCATTAGATACACTTTATTTGATGCCATCTCTTTTTCATATGTATTGCATAACTTCTTCCAAAGCTCCTCTACACTTTCACAATCTAATAGTATAAAGCAAACATTATCTGCCAGGTGCAATCGAATGGTAGACCTAGCCATTTCATCTGACTTATCCCAATCATTTTCATCCATGTTAGTAGGCTTCTTTGAGATTCCATTTACTGGCTTCCACTGCCTCCTTTGAATAAGCACATCTTTGATGTAATTCTTCCATAGAGCAAACTTTGTGCCATCAAATTTTTGGATCTCAAAATGTTCTTTGCCCTGCAAGTTATAGCTCCTCCTCGGTACACTAGCACTAGACCCTGATCCAGCTGATGTGCCTGAGACCTCGGATGCCATGATGGTAGACAACCAAATAGAATGATAATGGAGCTAGAAGAGTCCAAGCACAACTAAGGCTAAAAGAAGGATGACCAAGTGTCAGATTCTGGAAGAGAATTCAACAATCTTCCCAGAAAAATGAATTAGTGAACATTAATGACCAACCAAAAGGATTATGTGAGAATGAATGTCCTCACACCAATAAGTGTATCAAGGAGTAAATCGACCACTGTATAGTTGACAAAACTAGAAAATTGGAAAAATGTTGCCAGAGTATCCTCTGCAAAATGAGCATATGACTAGTGTGAAAATCTCATAAAACTGCAAGTACTAACATATTTACCTGCATAGTGAATCATTGACTCCACTGCATATAATCAGTTACTCAAAAGAAGCCAACTAGGTTTATCGAGCACCTATGAACAACTATCATATATCTCCTATGGCGAGGCTAGGTAAGTCTTCCACCTACATCACCGAAGGTAAAAGGCTTTATGCAAAAAACATAACCGCTATATCAATGACCTCATGGACACACATAAGTAGTATCCAAATAAGCATACATAATGTATATGTGCTCAATATATGCAATAAAATGACACTAGAAAAGTTAAATGCAAAGCCCAAAAAATAGCCAATAACACCTGCAAGTGTCTGTCAACTCAATTGTTTATGTTCAAAAAACCTACATAAATTTGGAGTGGTTGCTCCACCACAACTGAAAACCTTTCAAGAAACCTATAGTTTTAGGAGTGTGGCTGAAAACACGGCCCAAAAGGTGAATTATTATTTTTGGAGAAGTACAAAGAACACTCTTCTTGATGCTCTTGAAACTATGTGAAGAGACCTATGCACGAAAGTACTCCAAAATGGCTCCAAAAATCACCTAAAAATGCTTCAAAAATAGGTTTTGAAAGCAAAGAATGAAGCTTTGACGGACCAAAACATGTTCAAGGTGATGTTAACCTTAGTCTTTCCCCTTCTTTAGACACCACAAGAGTGTATCTTAGTGGCAAGAGATTACCACAATTAAGCGAGCTCTGGGGGGAACAGTACTGGGATGGGTGACCTCCTGAGAAGTACCGAAAACCTCTATCTTCCTTGATCATTGAGGTCCTCCCTCGTGCACAACCAATGGTGCCAATGGTGACTTCGATGACTTGGATGAGAAGGTATGCCAAGGTCTATGCCTTGGTTGCCACCTTAATTGTAAGCCTTGGAGAAAGTAGGTGGGTGCTTGCTTTGCTCGCACAAAAGGAACAAACCTTCTGCATCGAAATGCTCTGATACCAGTGAAGTATTTCCTTGGTGATACACTGTAGATGTGCTCTCCTTCTCGAGAGCTCCATGATGGTATCCTCAGAGTAGAAGAACGAGCTCCAAGCGCCACACGGTATTCTACATAGACTACACAGAAAAACACAATACATAGGGAGCATGAACACAAACTTCTTAGGTGTTACAAATGTGGTCGAACTTATTATCTGTGGTTGACCAAGCCACTATATGTTTTATTCAAGAACATATACAAAGAAGTGTCTCGTGCCATTTGGCCTTTCACATGGACACTAACGGTAACACTTACACACTTCTTGGTTTCCTTAATTCTCAATCACTTGTTCTTTCTTTAATATGATTATTTGATCCTTGTGTTTTCGTTGAGTTGTAAGGAATGACTTGCATGAGTAGAAATTTTTGTGTGATCATTCTATTATACATTTTCATTTAGGTTTTATTGTTGAAGTATATTCTTGATTTTTGAGCTTGGGATTTCTTAAGGTATCTTGTACTTTGTTGTTCTTATCACAAAGTTGATGACTAAATCTAGAGCCACACACTTAGCTTACGCTAGTATTGACCAAGGGGGTTCAATATCCTCTAACCTCAATACAGGTGCTCTTTGAAATTCTTACAAGCCTAAGCTGACATCCCAAGCTTTTTTTTGCACACATACAGGTGCATATTTGCAATATTGTGGAGTCGAGGGCACATCTTATATAACTAGTAGACCATAAAATTCACCACAAAACACTTAAAAAATGGCACAAAAATGACTCAAAAAATCTGGCTAAATAGTTTTTCTATCATGATAGGCTGGCTTTTCATGGCAGGGGGGTTTATCACGATAGAGTCACACATCACAATAGAGTGGTTCTATCGCAATAGGGTGGTCCTATCTAGTTTTTGTCATGTTGCAATAAATTGGTCTATCATGATAGATAAGTTTGATCTATTGCAATAGATTGGTCTATCATGATAGATGATGGGTTTATGAGTGGGTCTTTTGGGATAAAGTGGATCTATTGGGTTGTTTTTTGTAGTAATGTCACCTTATCATGATAGACCTAGTCTATCACAATAAAGTGTGTCTATTACGAGGTCATTTTGTTACAATGGATGGGTCTACCATGATAGATTGAGGTTTGACCTGATAGAATGGTCATTTTTTAGGGGTTTCTCTATCACAATAGCCTGAGCTTGTCATGATAGGGTGAATTCGTTGTGATAGATGTGGTGAATTTCAATAGATAAGTTGTGCAACAAAGGGAGCTCTATTGCGATAGAGTGAAATTTTTACACTTTTATAGATGTGTCTATAGCAATAGAAAGATGTTGGGGAGGAATGTCATGTTGTGTTGATGCAATTCTAAAGCATCGACTTTTTTGATTGGTCACAAAAGAGTGAACGTGATGCCTCAGGAACTAGAAAATGATATGGTGTACTTGTGCACTTGTTGGAGTTGATGATCACTTAAAAACACCCAAAAAATAGCAAAGGACATGCAAAAGTCACACAATTTATTGTTGTCTCTCTCTCTCTCTCTCACCAGCAACTGTGCCAAAAAGGTGTCTCTCATAGAACAATAGCGAGCACCAATGTTGATGAGAACCCAACCTGAAATCTCCAACCAAGAAGATATGAGGGTGATATGAAGACTGTGATCAAGTGATGCAAGAAAATGTGAAGGTGAGAAGCATAAAAATGCACACACACATACACATGCACATGCAAGGAAGAAAAGATAGAGTGGAACAATGAAGTATTCTATTCATCAACATGAAAGTTACAATAGATGTTCTCTTCTCTTCACAATCTCCAAGTAGATAACCTCTCAAAATTCTTCCTGTAACTCACCATGTAAGAACACATTCTTCACATCCATCTAATGCAAAGTCCATCCTTTTGCTATAGCTAACGCAACAAGTGTTATGATAATAGACATTTTAGCTACAAGGCTGAATCTTTCCTCATAATCAATGCCGTATGTTTGTGCATATCCTTTTGCTACCAATCGTGCTTTGTACCTGCTTATGCTACCATCAGCATTGTGCTTTACCTTGCAAACCCACTTATAGCCAATGGCTTTCTTCCCTTGTAGCAACGGAACCAACTTCCATGTATCATTTCCATAAAGCGCAACCATCTCCTCATCCATAGCCTTTTTCCAATTTGCATTTCCAATTGCATCTTCAAAACAAGAGTGTTCAACATCTTGTATTACCTTTGTCATGTAGGCACAATGATGAGCCATATAATTGTCATACGTCAATCATTGTACTGAATTCCACATCCTCCTAGATCTTCTTGGTCCTGAGTCACTTCTCCTTGTATCATATGCATGTGCCTTTCTTGCTCTCGGAGTCTTCACAGAGGGCAATCCAAGTTCCTCATCAAGGCTCCTTTCTAAACTGCTTGAATTTCCATCAACATCTTCAAAACCTACACATGTTTTACTACCGGTAGAACATTTTTCTTTACCTTTCTTGGATGTATTTAATGAATTTGTTGGACTACAATTTCCATACAATCTTCCACACCATGGATTTGAGTTGGAACTATTGCTTGGTGATGCATCCAGTCCACTCAAGACTTGAGATTCTGCACTTGATTTTTTCAGCATCTTCCTTGTCATTTGGTTTAAGATTCAGTTCTTCTTTGGCATCTGCATAGAAGCTTGATATTTCATAAAATACCACATGTCTACTCACCTTCACCTGTCGTGTGAGTGGGTTATAACATTTATATCTCTTTTGCTCAAGGGAGTATCCAATGAAGACACATTTTTCTGCTTTTGGATCAAGCTTCTTCCTCAGCTCATTTGGAACATGTACATATGCAATACAGTAAAAAACTTTCATATGTGATAAGTTTGGCTTTTTACATGTGAACTTTTCCTCAGGTGTAACTTGATGTACAACAGCAGTTGGAATTCTGTTCATAATGTATACAGCCGTATGCACACCTTCTACCCAATAACAATGGGGCATATTCTTCTCATTCATCAAGGCTCTTGCTATTTCTGCAATATGTCTGTTTTTGCATTCATCAATGCCATTCTGTTGTGGTGTGTACCTACATGAAAATTGACATCAATTCCATGACTTTTAAGAAAGTTGCTGAACTCATTTGACATGTATTCAAGTCCTCCATCAGACCTTATCATTTGAATATACTTCCCTGTCTACTTTTCCATCATAGATTTAAAATTCTGGAAGTGAGTGAACACCTCACTCTTCTCTTTCATGAAATATACCCACACTTTCCGTGTATGGTCATCAATGAAAGTAACATAAAACCTGTAACTTCCCATAGATGTGGTCTTTGCAGGACCCCAAACATCTGTATGTATTATTTCTAGCACATTCTCACTAACATGCTTCTTATGTGGGAATGATGATATTGACTATTTACCAAATTGACATGCTACACATACCTTTTGCATCTCTAAAACCTTGAAATTTGGTAGTCCCTGAACGATCTCCTTTGACTGCATCAATTTCAGCCTTTGCAAATTTATTTGTCTGATTGTTTTGTGCCATATCTCTATATGAGCAATAATTCTTGCACCTTTTCCAAACATGGCTGCATTCATTTCAGGAATTTTCACATTTAAGGTGAACATCCTACCCACTTTGTTTCCTTTGGCAATCAATCATCCACCTTGTTTGTACTCTTCTACATATAACCCATCAGAATTGAACCTGACTTGTAATCCTTGGTCAACCATTTGTCCAACAGAAACCAGATTCTTTGTTATATTTGGAACATGCAGCACATTAGCAAGATGTTTTACCTTCCCGTCCTCCATAGACAATGCTATGTTTCTTGTATGATCGATAGGATGCGATGTATCATCACCTATATCAACATATCCAGGAACTAGTAATTTATGCAAACTACTAAACCATTCGGCATGACTGGTCATGTGATTTGAAGCACCTGAATCAACATACAAGAAATTATCATTCGATTTTGAAACACCAACAGACATCGAATTCATCATGTGATGTTGAAGCATGAATAGCTTCTCAGCATCATATGCACTTGTGGATGCATAGTTGTTTTCCTACCTTTTGTTATTTTGATTCTTCAACCTGCAATCACGTTCAAAGTGTCCAGGTTTTGTGAAGAGAGATGGTGGATGCAATCCAAAGATGAGTAGGTGCCGCTACAACCAGCTTCACACCAGCCAACTGAGACTTCAGAGTTGATTAGTAGACCCTTTGAGATTCCTAAATCCACCAAAATATCAGCCAAGTACTTTGGAACATGTATCCCAAAAGTTTAAGTCAAGACAGGCTAGTTGCGAAATGACTAGCTCCCAAAACTTGCTATTTTTGGACATACACCTGCTGGAAAAAATGAACAGTGCTCTCAACCTGGAAGGAATTAGAAAAATTCCTTTTGGGCATAGCAAATAGACTTAGCAAGCTTCCTATTCCAAGTTAAAACACTTCAAATGATGGACTGAGCACTGAGAACAAGTTTCATCAAGTTCTGGAACATTCCCACAATTCTCGGGGCTCTGCAGAGATAGACCAGTAAGCAGTAAAATGCAGATATCTCCAAAAGTATAAATCCAATGACCTTGAAAATTTATAGGTAGAAACTAGACAGTGAGAGCTATCCAACGCACTTTAAAACACTGAAAAAGGTTCAGTAAAACTCGAGATATGACCTTCTGAAGTTACTGCTCTGAGTGAGTATAGCAGAGAACAAAACAGAGAGGTAGATGATAATAAATGTATAGATTCACATATGATTACAACCACATTGGCAATGAATCTTTGCACAATGGGAGTAGAATGATAGAGCTATGGAGTAAGCTCTTCAATCTCTACAAAATGACATGAAGTGGTCACGTACAAGGCTTGCTAATCGCCTCTTCCTTCTTGCTCCTTTTATAGCAATTCTTGGAGGGAGTTTTGAATTCGAATTCGAATGGCTCCACCTAAAAGTGATCCCCAAAGTTAGGAGAGATTCCCTCAGCTCAAAAATTCGTGATTTTGGTAGTTGGAGCCACGAATTTGCTTTTACATCATGGATGAGGTAAGCCATCCTTTTACTTTTTTCTTTTTCCATTTACAAGAGATAAAATGTACTCTTTTACAAGAGGTGTTCACATGACTACTCATGTGACTTACAAATGAGGATAATATCAAGCATATCAAGCATGTAGGCTTGGGCAAAATGCACCAACAGCTCCCCCTCAAGCCTAACATGCTTGGCCTCCAAATAAGTCTTCAATTGTCCTTGATTTCCTGCAAACCAATCATCAACTTGAATCTACTTAATTTCGTACCATCAAGAGCTTTCGTCAACATGTCTGCACATTGCATATCTGTAGAGACGTAGGATAGTTGAATATCCTTGCTCATTAGCTTCTCCCTTACATAATGGTAGTGGACTTCAATATGCTTGGTTCTAGCATGGTATACCGGATTAGCTGCTAGATGTAGTGAGCTTGTGTTGTCACCAAAAATGTGAGGTGTTGAAGAATGAAGTCCAAGATCTGTGTACAAAGATTTTAACCACATGATTTCTTGAGTTGCATTAGCCAAACCTCTATATTCAGCTTCAGTAGAAGATAATGCCACGGTTGGTTGCTTCTTCGATGACCAAGAAATGATTTTTGAACCTGCAAATGATATATACCCTGATGTGCTTCTTCTATCATCTTTAGATCCGGCCCAATCTGCATCTGAGTAGACCTTTAGCTCAATATCTGAAGTATATGAATAAAACAAACCTTCATTCATGGTCCCCTTTAGGTACTTGAGGACTCGCTTGGCCGCTTCCATATGTGGTCTTCTCGGCTTATGCATAAACTGACTCAATATGCTAACACTATAGCATATATCCACCCTTGTGAGTGTTGCATAGTTCAAACTTCCAACCAAGCTTTGATAGCTTGTGATGTCTTCAATTGGCTCTCCTTCATAAGCACTAAGATTATGATTTTGCTCCATAGGTGTACCTGCACACTTTGTATTTTCCATCTTGAACTTGACGAGCATGTCATGGACATACTTCCTTTGTGTGATGTATATACCTGAATCTGTGTAGATCAACTCCAATCCAAGAAAATAAGTGAGTGGTCCGAGGTCACTTATTTTGAACTCCTCCTTCATTTGACTCTTTACCTGTTTGATTCCTTCAAGATCATTGCCTGTGATAATAATATCATCAACATACACACATAAATAGATCACTTCAGATCCATTCCTCTTTATGAACAAAGAGGTATCCGCCTTGCTAGCTTTGAATCCTTGGTCCTGCAAATAAGTAACCAATCTGAAATTCCAAGCTCTTGGAGCTTGCTTCAATCCATACAAAGCTTTCTTTAGTTTGCATACATAGTTAGGATGATGTGCATCCTCATATCCAGGAGGTTGTGCCATATACACTTCCTCAGAAATCCATCCATTCAAGAAAGCATTCTTTACATCAAGTTGATAAAGATTCCAATTTCTAGATGCAGCAAGACTTATGAGAACCCTAATTGTAGGCATTTTTGCAACAGGAGAGAAAGTCTCCTCATAATCAATACCATGGGTTTGAGCAAACCCTTTAGCAACTAACCTTGCTTTGTGTCTATTTATACTTCCATCTGGATTCCTCTTGATTTTGTATATCCATCGAGATCCGATTATCTTCATAGATGGCTTGTTAGGTACAATCTCCCAAGTGTCATTCTCCTTCAAGGCTTCCATTTCTTCATCCATTGCATCTCTCCAAGCTTTCTTGCTTTGTGCTTCTTCGAATGTGGTAGGTTCTTCATTGGTTGAATCCTTTGCAATGTAGATTGAGTGCTTGGTGACCAAAGAAGTATCATAACCAAACCTCTCTGGTTTCTTCTTCTCCCTCGAAGACCTTCTAAGTGGTTGATGTGAGCTCTCGGGTCCATATGTAGCATCCTGCATCTTTGCTTTACCTTTGTTCTTCCATAGCTTTAGTCTTTCCAAGTCTTCTAGGTCAATCTCCGAATCACTTTCTTCAATCTGCTTTGGCTCCTTCGGTTGAAGTGAGGGAAAGTCTTCATCCAAGTCATACGGCAGCTTCACTTTCCTGTCATCATCAAACCATGATTTGTTTTCATCAAAAATTACATCTCTACTCACAGAAAATCCTTTATTGGTTGGATTGTACAATCTATATCCTTTTTGGTTTTGATCATAACCAATGAATACACACTTCTCTGCCTTGGGATCCAATTTCCCTCTTACTTGAGAAGGAATGTGAGCATAGGCTAAGCATCCAAAGATTTTACAATGCTCTAGACTAGGTCTTCTTCCATTCCACACTTCATATGGAGTGGTTCCATCTAGTGACTTAGATGGAAGTCTATTTATGAGATATGTGGCTGTCGACACAGCCTCTGCCCATAGGTAGTTCGGCAATCCCTTTTCATTGAGCATGGACCTTGCAGCTTCGACAATAGCTCTGTTCCTCCTCTCTGCTACACCATTGAGTTCGGGTGTATACCTTGTAGTGACTTCCCTTTTAATGCCTCTTTCATGCAAGAAGGCATCAAATTCAGAAGAGAAGTATTCTCCTCCACCATCTGATCTGAGTCTTTTCAAAGTCCTACCTGTTTGATTTTCAACAAGAGCAATATACTTCTTAAAGCAATTAAACACTTCATCCTTGTGCTTCATGAAAAACAGAATGGTCCACCTGCTACAATCATCTATGAAAGACACATAATATCTTGAGCCTGATATAGATGGCTCCTTACTTGGACCCCACACATCCGTGTGCACTAGATCCAAAGGATTTTGATACATATATCCTTTCTTATTGAAAGGTTGTCTATGAGCCTTGCCGAGTTGACAAGCTTCACACTTATAAATCATGTGTTGCCTTGTGATATTAGGCAAACCAAGTACACTTTGGTCCCTGCAAATCTGTTTGAGTGTCCTCTCACCAATGTGAGCAAGCCTTTTGTGCCATATCTCCAACTCTGTTAGAGTTTGAGATCCATAGCTAAACAAAGCTATGTTCTTTGTATCTTCCACTTCAAAAGTGAAAAGCCTTCCTGTCTTTTCTCCTTTGGCAATCCTTCGAAAGCCTTGCCTTGGGTCTTCAACATATGCTCCAAATCGATTGAATCTAACCTGCAATCCTTTTTCAACAATCTGTCCAACACTTATTAAATTTTTGGTAATTGTAGGGACATACAAGACTTTGCTTAAGAGGTTCATATTCCCATCTGATGTCTTCACATTACCTATCTTCTCCACTGAGTGCTTTGTGTCATCTCCTGTCTGCACTTCATGCTTGTTATGAGGATCTTCCAAATCAGAAAGTAAAGCCACATTTCCTGCTACATGGTTCGAGCATCCCGAATCAATGTAAAATATGTGATCATCATCCTTACCCTTCTTCGTTGATAGATTCATAATCAATAATGAATCTTCTTGACTTTGGTCCTCTGCATAGTTATTGTAATCTCTTCTTCCTCTATGGCCACTTTGATAGTTGTTGTTGTTGTTGTAATTGTTGTTGTAGTAGTTGTTGTTGTAGCCTCCATTGTACCTGCCTCTATTTGATCCATAGCCACCTCTATTGAATCCTCTTCCTCTTGAGTTCCTTGGATTCCTGAAACATTCTTCAGTAGTATGGTTAGATAAGCCACATATGTTGCAAGGTTGAGATGATTGGAATCTCCCCCTGCCTTGCTTTCCACCTCTGCCTCTTCCTCTAGCTCTTCCTCTACCTGCAAAGTTTGCTTGGAAAGAGCTTCCTTCATCTTCATTCTTCCTATTCTTTGACTTGTCCTTGACCTTAGCTTTATCAGAATATAAGGCAGAAGTTTGATTACCTCTTGAGGACTCACCACCTTTGCTAATCTTTGCTTCATGAGTGAAGAGTTGGCCCATGAGTGTGTTGAGGTCGGGTACATGCATATCCATGTATAAATCCATGGCTGTTGTGAATGACTCCCACTTGTCGTCTGCTTTGATTCCATTCATGATTTGTCTTATGATTTGCTCCTCTTCAATTACCTCTCCAATGCTTCCAAGTTGGTCGGAAATCTCCTTCATCTTTGTGACATAATCAGTCACATTTTGCTTCGGGCTTTTCTTCATTGTTGTGAACTCCATCCACAATTGGTTCTTCCTTGCTCGAGTGTTGGAAGAGAAGAAAGAAGCAAGTGCATTCCAGGTTTCTCTTGATGTCTTGCATCCCTTGACATGAGGTAAAAGAAAATCAGAGATTGAGTTTAGAATATAGGACCTTGCAAGTGCATCCTTCGAACACCAATTCGAAAGTCCTTCCACTTCTTCATGTGATGGTTGCCCTTTGTTCCTCATGGTTGGCATTGCTTCATCTCCGGATATGAATCCATATAGATTCCTTCCTTGAAGGTAAGCCTCCATCCTTAGAGACCATGCCGGGTAGTTGTTTCGATCCAATTTGTCAATTGTTGATGGAAATCCATCTCCCATGTTGCTTGACTATGCTCTGATGCCACTGTGAAGAGAGATGGTGGATGCAATCCAAAGATGAGTAGGTGCCGCTACAACCAGCTTCACACCAGCCAACTGAGACTTCAGAGTTGATTAGTAGACCCTTTGAGCTTCCTAAATCCACCAAAATATCAGCCAAGTACTTTGGAACATGTATCCCAAAAGTTTAAGTCAAGACAGGCTAGTTGCGAAATGACTAGCTCCCAAAACTTGCTATTTTTGGACATACACCTGCTGGAAAAAATGAACAGTGCTCTCAACCTGGAAGGAATTAGAAAAATTCCTTTTGGGCATAGCAAATAGACTTAGCAAGCTTCCTATTCCAAGTTAAAACACTTCAAATGATGGACTGAGCACTGAGAACAAGTTTCATCAAGTTCTGGAACATTCCCACAATTCTCGGGGCTCTGCAGAGATAGACCAGTAAGCAGTAAAATGCAGATATCTCCAAAAGTATAAGTCCAATGACCTTGAAAATTTATAGGTAGAAACTAGACAGTGAGAGCTATCCAACGCACTTTAAAACACTGAAAAAGGTTCAGTAAAACTCGAGATATGACCTTCTGAAGTTACTGCTCTGAGTGAGTATAGCAGAGAACAAAACAGAGAGGTAGATGATAATAAATGTATAGATTCACATATGATTACAACCACATTGGCAATGAATCTTTGCACAATGGGAGTAGAATGATAGAGCTATGGAGTAAGCTCTTCAATCTCTACAAAATGACATGAAGTGGTCACGTACAAGGCTTGCTAATCGCCTCTTCCTTCTTGCTCCTTTTATAGCAATTCTTGGAGGGAGTTTTGAATTCGAATTCGAATGGCTCCACCTAAAAGTGATCCCCAAAGTTAGGAGAGATTCCCTCAGCTCAAAAATTCGCGATTTTGGTAGTTGGAGCCACGAATTTGCTTTTACATCATGGATGAGGTAAGCCATCCTTTTACTTTTTTCTTTTTCCATTTACAAGAGATAAAATGTACTCTTTTACAAGAGGTGTTCACATGACTACTCATGTGACTTACAAATGAGGATAATATCAAGCATATCAAGCATGTAGGCTTGGGCAAAATGCACCAACAGGTTTACCACAATTCCAACATCCTTTACTGTCATTACCTGAATCATTTCTTTGGAAATTTTTGCGACCTCTTTGGCTCCTTCTGCCTCAAAGCTATCCTCTTCCTTCTGCATGATTCTGTTGTTGACCTGGGTCTTGGTTACTATTTCCTCTTCCACTTCCGAAACTTCTACCTCTGCCTCTTCCTCTGCTAGAGTAGAATACCTACTCAGAATTAGATTTTCCTTGGAGTTTGAATCCTCACCAAGATTCTTTTCTTCAATAATCAGCATAGATACCAGATCAGCAAAATTCAGAATATTTTCCCTAGTCTGTATAGAAGTTTTGAACTACTTATATGTAGCTCCTAAACCACAAAGGCACACTTCCACCTTATCATCATCATCTACATTCACGCCAATAGATGTAAGTGACTCACATATGCTTTTGATTTTCAGGGTGTAGTCACTTACCACATGCCTTCTTCTCCAATGTATGCATTTCATTCTTGAGTTGCAATTTTTGTGCCTTTGTATTCGTCTCATACAATGTGACCAAACTGTTCCAAGCCTCTTTCAGAGTCTTGGCATCCTTTATGTGTCCAATCATGCTAACAGATAGCCAATACATTACCTTTCATGCTCCTTGATTCCATTCCTCATATGCTCTTAACTGATCTGCAGCCCAAATCCTTTCTGGTAACTGTGGAGCGTTTTTGTTCTCTCCTTCGATGTACTTCTAGGAGCCCTTTCCCATCACGGAATTCGTCATTCTGAATCCCCAAGCATGGAAGTTGTTCTTGTCCAGCTTATCACTCATAACCTGACTCGTTCCATATGTGTTTTCCATTTATGCAGCAATTCTCAACACTCCAAAACACTACAAGAAGCACTTCTGCTTGAACACTATCGCACTATGATGTGACATTTGATCTAAAAAAACATAGTTTTTGTGTCTCAACAACACATGCAATTGCTTGAAATTATGGATCTCCAATATATGAGTGTTGCCGAACACAACGCAAGTTATAGTTTTTAAAACTGACCTGGTTTTTTTGTGGGTCCCACCTTGCAAGCTTGAAACGGAGGTCGAGATGGCTCCAAAACTCTGAAACTTTGAATATTTTGAGGTCTTCTACCTTCACACCGATTTTCGTAGCAAATGGAGGTCGTTTGTGAATCATGTTTTCTCCACGCCTTGCCACATACTCTTCACTGTCGCATTCTCCACGAGCTCTCTACAGACACGCTGGCTCTGATACCATGTCACGAGGAAGGAGATAAGAAAGAGAGCTCACACACACACTCTCACTCTCAAGGAGAAGCACAAACACAAATTGAGGCAAGGAAGAATGGTCTCCTTCTTCTTCTTCTATTACATAAAAAGGAATGTACAAGAATGACCTAAAACAAGAATACAACTACTGCAATATATAAAGACCAATACATAAGGAAAAACTTAACGTCTGCGAATGAGTGATCTGGCAAGAAACAAATGTGCCATCACTCTCGGTAGATAAATCTAATAAAGCTCAATGAAGTGTCCCTGAGATATACTGACGTGACCGCTATACATGTCAGAGAAATGAAAGAAGTGATACGTGTTATCCCGGATCATCACATGTTGAGCTTGATATCTCAACATGTATGTATGTATGTATGTATGCATGCATGCATGCATGCATGTATGTTGTATGTATGTATGTATGTATGTATGTATGTATGTATGTATGCATGCATGTATGCATGTATGCATGCATGTATGTATGTATGTATGTATGTATGTATGTATGTATGTATGGATGCATGCATGCATGCATGTATGTTTGTATGTATGTATGTATGTATGTATGTATATATGTATGTATATATGTGTGTATGTATGTATGTATGTATGTATGCCAATGTGTGTATGTATGTATGTATGTACATATGTATGTATGTATGTATTTATGTACATATATATGTATATATGTATGTATGTATGTATGTACATATGTATGTATGTATGTATTTATGTACATATATATGTATATATGTATGTATGTATGTATGTATGTATGTATGTAATGTATGTATGTATGTATGTATGTAATGTATGTATGTAATGTATGTATGTATGTATGTAATGTATGTATGTATGTATGTAATGTATGTATGTATGTATTTATGTGTGTATGTATGTATGTATGTACATATGTATGTATGTATGTATGTATGTATGTATGTATGTATGTATAGAATTATTTCAAGTGCTTCTTCAAGGAAGAGGAAACAAGTATTGGTTCCCCTTTTTATCATCCTTTCACATTCATCGGTTTGTTGAGAAATGCCCCATGGGTTTTTTTTATTATGTATTCTTGGATATCAAATTCTCATGCTAGGAAATTTGTGAGTATCGTTTCTCCGTAAAGTTTTTGGTACTCATTGTGTTAAGATAGCCATATTTAAAAGGTTTAATTTGCAATTTCTAGAAATTAGTAAAGTGGTTATTATTAATAATGATATTAGCATCATACAAGAAAATACAAACAATTTATATTGTGAAGAACAAAGATTTTATTTTAGAATCAAAGTAAATGATAGATATTCTAAGTTTTTTATCAAGGTATTGATTAGATAACTATTAAGTGATTGCTATTATGTTATCCTCTTGAATTTTCTCCCTTATAATGTACACGAAAGACATCCCATAAAATTTGATAAAATAATATTGATCATGAGACCATTATTAGGTTCATGTGAAGCAATAAAAGATATAGATCCCAAGAGCTTTAAGTGGAATTATTGCAAGATATCCTTGAGATATGATCACCAAAGTTGAGCATTCCAAAGCAAACTTCATTTATCTTACATAGTGTCAAAATAATGGATTGTTTGTAGGAAGCAAGAAAGTAAACGGGAAATGATGCTTGAAAGATATATTTGGACTTCATGTAAGTGATTTTTTGTCCTCACATATTTAACTTCATAAATAAGAGAGAGAATTCATGCACTCATGGATGTTTTTCCATGTTAGACATTAGTAATATGTGTATATGAGGTTTGGATGGTGTCTTTTGATGCTCGACATAAAATGATGCCTATTTCAATTGTTTTGAAGTTCATTTACTCGTATTCATCTTTGATACTACATGCAAGGGTAGATGTGAGTAATAATAATTCTTATATGTCCTTCTGACAATTTTCCCTCAAGAAATCAAGAAAGGAAACGTAGCCCTTGACTCCATTTGGCATGTCTAGCTTTTCCACTCTATTGACTTCTATGGTAATTTTTGATAGGTTATTTACATGAATAGTCATTGATTGAATTGTGTATGTAAGTCCAACTTTGTCCAATCAATTAGGAACTAAAAAATGGCAATTTTTTATTTTTCCTTTACACTTGCAAGAGTACACTCACAAGAATACAAAAAGGAATCAAAAGGAAAAATAAAGTATAGACATGTAGAGGATGTCGAATTTTGAGGTCTTCAGAAGCACATGAGCAACACAAGGAAGAAGAAGAACCTTGGAGCACAACACAACACTGAATGAATTACCAAGTGAATGTACAAAGATAAGTAACCCATTAAGTGTTGGTGCAGATCAATCACCAATTGAAGATTTGGAGTAAAGAAGATGGATACATTCACAAGAGTGAAGGACATGTACACATATGTACATTAGTTATGACATAGGTTACATATACTTATGTTTTGATAAAAGTTTGTACATAGTTGCCTATAAATACTTCTGGAAAATGTCGGGAGATATATATAGATATATAGATAGAGAGAGAGAGAGAGAAGACGAGGAGAGACTAAGCATGAGCATAGGAATAGAGAAATGAGTGATTGTAAATGTCAATAGACACATGAGAAAGTAGTTGTAGTCTCTCTCATTTTCAGTTGTAGTCTTCTCCATAAATGAAAGAAATATTGCGCCCAATGTTTCTGCGTTTTCTCCATCTGTGGTAGATCATTTGTGAAATCCTTTTGAGGATATCTAAGTTTGTAGTTAATGAGTCTGTGACTTGAATGTCAGAGTCTAATTGCAAACAGGTTAAGAGAATTGTTAGTAGGAACATTCATATGTGTTGAGTGTTCACAGTTCTCTGAAACAGGCGCAAATTTCGAGTCTAAAGAAATGAGTAGTGCTCAGTGCACAGTGTAAAGTTTTACACATATGATAGCTCAAAATCTAAGTTGAGAGATAAGCTATCTACAGCCAAAAGGATTTGGTAAAACGGGTTCGACATTGTGAGAACCAAAGTTAAGAAGTTAGGGGTGTCAAATCGACTTCTCAGAAGTACAGATTTGGACATAGGTAACTTGTGAAGTTGATTTCTCAAGTTATACTAAACCTTTTTGAGAACTTTAACTTGGAGGAGGTGCGCAATCTCTAGGCGACACTCCATACAAAATTTCATAGAAAACTTTACATGTTTGATAGGTTAATGAGAAAAAATTCTGCAGCAGACTTTCTGTGTTTTATCTTCTTCACAGAATTTTTCAACTTTTGATAATTTGGAGATTGGACCTCTAATTTAGTGAAGGTTTTGACTTACTCTTGACATAGAGGTGTTCTAACTTCAAGAGTAGGTTGTTCTTTTGGAGATTAACACTCTCCATCAGTGGTATCAGAGTAGGAGACATTAAAATCAAGGAAAGGAAGGTCCCGACTGCTGCAGATTCAAGAAATTCAACATTTGAAGAACTAAAAGGTGAAAGTTTGAAGGCAAAGCAAGAGGAGGAGACCATACGACATCAAGAAGGACAAAAGGAGTCTAATTCGAATTAAAGGTACATATATTGTTCATAAAGCTTGAAGATTTCAATACACAGGTAGACACAAGATGGGAGATTCTCTACAGATAGAGAAATTGGATAGGGAAAACTATCCTGCATGGTCAATGAGGATGGAAGCTCATCTTATGAGCAAAGATTTAATTGCTTACATCACAGGAGAAGAAGAGAAGCCACAGTTCAGAGACCCTAGTGTTCCAACTAGGGAAGAGTTAGCAGATTTGAAAAATTGGATGAAGAAAGATGCTCAAGCTGGTACAATCAATATCAATACAGGTGATGAAGAAGAAGTAAGCCAAAGGAAAGGTAAATCAAAGGTTCAGATATTTAATGAACAAGAGAATAATGAAGTGCAGGTTGAAGTGGAAGAAACACCAAGATTTGATCCTGAATATGAAGAACCAGAAACCTCAAGAAGTGGAGAGCTTAGGAGGTCTACAAGGAATAAATGGCAACCTACAAGGTATAGCTATGATACTTCATTTTTGGCCACAAAAGATTATGCTTATATGGTGAATACAGATGAAGACCCTTCTACATATGAAGAGGCAAAAGGTAAGGAAAAATGGGAGAAAGCTATGCAGGAAGAATATGATGCACTATTGGAGAATCAAACATGGGATTTGGTTCCAAAACCAAATAGTCAGAAAATCATTGGATGCAAGTGGGTCTACAAGACAAAAAGGTTTGCAGATGGAAGTGTGTCTAGATACAAAGCTAGACTTGTTGTCAAAGGGTTTGCTCAGACTTATGGTGTTGACTATGATGAGACTTATAGTCCTGTGGCAAAGATGACAACCATTAGGACACTTATTGCTATTGCTGCATGTAAAGGTTGGAAGTTATGTCAACTTGATGTGAAAAATGCTTTTTTGAATGGTTATATTTCAGATGATGTATTCATGGAGCAACCTCAAGGGTTCAGAGATAAAAGGTATCCAGATCATGTGTGCAAGCTCAAGAGAGCTTTGTATGGCTTGAAGCAGGCCCCAAGGGCATGGAACTATAGACTTGTGAAGTTCCTAAAGGAACTTGGATTTCAGGTGTCTAAAGCAGATAGTAGCTTGCTTGTCAAAGCAAGTGATAATGGTTTCATATACATGTGCATATATGTTGATGATATAATCCTTACAGGTACAGATGAAGAAGGAATACAAAGACTCAAGAAGCAAATGGAAAAGGAGTTCAAGATAAGTGACTTGGGAGACTTGTCATATTTCTTGGGCATGGAGATTACATATACTCAACATGGAGTATTTGTGACCCAAGAAAGGTATTTGAAGAACTTGTTAATCAAGTTTAAAATGGATGATTGCAGGGTAGCACCTACACCAATGGAGGTGAATCACAAATTGAGTAAGTTTGGAGGTGAAGAATTCAAGGACATGAGACAATATCAGAGTTTGGTTGGTAGCCTTATCTATGCTACATTAACTAGACCTGATTTATCATATGCAGTTGGAGTTTTGTCTCAATTTATGCATTGCCCAAGGAAAGAACATTGGATTGCAGGTCAAAGAGTGTTGAGGTACATTAAGGGTACACTCAATGAAGGTTTGTATTATGGGTTTACCTCAGATACAAATATCAAAATTTATAGTGATGCAGATTGGGCAGGTAATCCAGATGATAGAAGGTCAACTTTTGGATACATGTGTTATGTGGGAGATAAACTTATCTCATGGTGCTCCAAGAAGCAACATACAGTTGCTTTATCTTCTACAGAAGCAGAGTATAAAGGCATGGTTGAAGCTGCAAAGGAAGTAATTTGGCTCAAGACTTTGATGAAGAGTTTTGACATTGTGCATGGGGTACCAATTATATATGGAGATAACATGAGCTCATTGTATTTAGCTGCTAATCCTGTTTTTCATGCCAGGACCAAACACATTGAGATTCAGTATCACTTTCTAAGAGAGAAAGTGATGGAAAAGGAGATTGAAGTCATACATACTTCAACAAAGGATCAGATAGCTGATATGCTTACAAAAAGCTTGGATGGACCAAAGCTACAGAAGTTTAAAGACATGGCAGGTATAAAGAAGAAAGGAGAAACCTCAATTGATGATTGGGGGGGAGCTGTTGGTGCAGATCAATCACCAATTGAAGATTTGGAGTAAAGAAGATGGATACATTCACAAGAGTGAAGGACATGTACACATATGTACATTAGTTATGACATAGGTTACATATACTTATGTTTTGATATAAGTTTGTAAATAGTTGCCTATAAATACTTCTGGAAAATGTCGGGAGATATATATAGATATATAGATAGAGAGAGAGAGAGAGAAGACGAGGAGAGACTAAGCATGAGCATAGGAATAGAGAAATGAGTGATTGTAAATGTCAATAGACACATGAGAAAGTAGTTGTAGTCTCTCTCATTTTCAGTTGTAGTCTTCTCCATAAATGAAAGAAATATTGCGCCCGATGTTTCTGCGTTTTCTCCATCTGTGGTAGATCATTTGTGAAATCCTTTTGAGGATATCTAAGTTTGTAGTTAATGAGTCTGTGACTTGAATGTCAGAGTCTAATTGCAAACAGGTTAAGAGAATTGTTAGTAGGAACATTCATATGTGTTGAGTGTTCACAGTTCTCTGAAACAGGTGCAAATTTCGAGTCTAAAGAAATGAGTAGTGCTCAGTGCACAGTGTAAATTTTTACACATATGATAGCTCAAAATCTAAGTTGAGAGATAAGCTATCTACAGCCAAAAGGATTTGGTAAAACGGGTTCGACATTGTGAGAACCAAAGTTAAGAAGTTAGGGGTGTCAAATCGACTTCTCAGAAGTACAGATTTGGACATAGGTAACTTGTGAAGTTGATTTCTCAAGTTATACTAAACCTTTTTGAGAACTTTAACTTGGAGGAGGTGCGCAATCTCTAGGCGACACTCCATACAAAATTTCATAGAAAACTTTACATGTTTGATAGGTTAATGAGAAAAAATTGTGCAGCAGACTTTCTGTGTTTTATCTTCTTCACAGAATTTTTCAACTTTTGATAATTTGGAGATTGGACCTCTAATTTAGTGAAGGTTTTGACTTACTCTTGATATAGAGGTGTTCTAACTTCAAGAGTAGGTTGTTCTTTTGGAGATTAACACTCTCCATCATTAAGGTTATGGGCGTATATACAAACCAAGGTAGAGGAACCTCATAAAGAGGGAAAAAAGTGTATCAGGGGCCCTACGTGTGCTCACACACATCACTACCAAACTATATCAACAAATCCCCTGTGGGAGTGATGTGTTGAACAAGTAGATAACACTCATGTATAAGGAAGTGCCAAGCTATGTGGAAATAGATCAATCCACAAAAGGAAGTAAGCCCAAAGCTTTGTAGAAAGCTTCAAACTTCTCCCTAGGCAATGCCTTTGTGAAAAGGTATGCAATGTTCTCTTGTGTGTGCACATATGCCAAACTAATCTCTCTAGCAGATAACCTCTCCCTAACATAATGATAGTGCACCTTAATGTGGTTTGTGTGAGCATGGAAGATAGGGTTCCTCAAAGCTACTAATGTACACTGATTGTCAGTGAAGATGGTGGTAGCAAAAGATTGACCGACACCCAAATCAGCCAAAAGGCATCTTGCCACACACACTCAATAGTCGCTATGAAAGCTTCCCTATATTTAGCCTCACACTCGAAGTGGTCATAGTAGCTTGCTTCTTGCTCAATGAAGATATGCATGAGCTACCAAGCTTGAGAAAAAGCCACCAATCAGAGTCAAAAAAAGCATGTAAATATGGGAATAATGATCCCCCTTGAGATAAAACAACCCAAGTAGCTAGGTACTACTCTAGAGAAAGATGCATGTAGCCATATGTCAATGCTTGACACCTCGGTAATGCATAAACGTACTCATTTGAGAGACAACAGACTGAATATCAAGCCAATTTATGCACAAGTAAATAAAGCATCCAATAGCCTGCTCATAGACAACAACATCAAATGCATCTCTAGCATCATGAAGACTCAATCATAAACATGTTTCCATAGGAATGGCAATAGGTTGCAATATTCAAGGCCAAAACACTGTAATAATGTGTCAATATATTTTGTTTGACACAAAGAGATTCCCCCATCTCATCAATATACACAACAATGATCAAAAGTACATCATCAACACGCTTAGCATATAAGGTGCTCTGAGTTGTAGTGTTCTCAAAACCATGTGCAATCAAGTAGGCATGTATCTTTTCATACCAAGCATTTGGTGCTTGCTTAAAACCATATAATGCTTTTTTCAACCTGCACACTTTGTTTTCATGCCCGTTCTCCATAAAAGCATGAGGCTAAAATACATACAATTCTTCATGTAACTCACTATTCATAAATATAGCTTAAATTTCCAACTGATGTACATTCCTATTGTGATGAGTTGCAAGTGCACATATGCTAAAAATGGTGGTCATTCGACAAGTGGATGCCAAGATCTCATCAAAATCAATGCCTCTCTCTCTTGAGCATAACCTTTTACAACACGCCTAACATTATACATGTCAATTGTTCCATCAGGTTTACATTTCAGCTTGTATACCCATTTAGTGCTAATGGCCTTTTTATCTGGAGGCAAACACAAAGAGTAGGTACCATTGTTTATAATAGCATCATATTATGATTGCATAGAAGCCATCCAATTTTTTGAATTTTATTCTTCAACAAAAGAAATAGGTTCATTCTCATCACAAAGACTAGAGGCAACCATTGCATAAGAATTTGATGCAAAGGAAGCATTATAAGAGGCTGAATGAGTATGATATGATAAGGTGCATTCAATTTGCCAACTCTCAAACTCAAATTTCCCCTCTTGATCAAGATGGTGGGTGCCCAATTTACATGCTGAAAGATTTTCAAGCATAACAAAAAACAGTTTGAATCACATAAACACTTCAGAATTTGCTTTCACTGGATACACCCATGCATGGAAAAAATCATCAATAAAAGTCACAAAGTAAAGGTAGTTCCCAAAAGAAGGTGTCTTCATAGGACCATAGACATCACTATGAACAAGCTGCAATTTATGAGCAGCTCAAACTGAACTGTCTGGAGAGCAGGAAGAATGTTGTATTTTTCCCAAAATATAGGCTTCATAGACATTTTTGCAAGGTTCCTCAAGTTTGGATAGAGAGGAAAACATTTCATATTTCAACAGATGTAGCAAACTAGCATGATTCAAATGACCAAAGTGTGCATGCCAAAGCTTTACATTTGAGATAGCATGAGAATCTTGAATTATACATGCTAAATCATTCATAGATTTTGCATAATCTATGAGCTTATACAGCCCACAACATAAAATGCTAGAAGCAATAATAACATCTCCATTTGAGAGATCATGAATTGTTTATCTGTCATCAACAAATTTGACAACCAAGCTAATCTTGGCTAATGCTGAAATTGACAATAGTTTTTTCTTCATCCTTGGCACATAAAAAGCATTTGAAAATGTGAAAGAACTACCATCAATAGGAGTTAGAATGATCTTACCAACTCCCATTACTGTTGTTAGCACGTGTGACAATATTCCCTATAGGGGCAATCTCAAGAGAACTAAAAAAATTGTGTTGCAAGGTAATATGTTTGGTTGACCCATTATCAAAAAACATATGAGTCTACTGTAGACATACAATGCTCATGAGAAGATGGATCATAGCTTCATATAGTAGTAGATGATCATTCTTCATTCTGAACAAGATTAGCATAATCTATTTTAGGTGTAGAGGCATCTACAATAACCATTCCATAATCTTTCTTCTTTGCCTCTTTTGTAGCCAATTTTGGACAATCTTTTATGACATGATCATTTCCTTTACAATATTTGCAAAACTATTTCTAATTTTCTATTTTCTTATCATCTTTTTCTTTCTTCTTCAACTGTGTAGCATTAGCAGATTTTTGCTTACTAGTAGATGAGCTCGATTTTCTTTTTCCCTTGTGATTAGCTAAGGAAGCTTGATCTCCAACATGCATAATAGACTTGTTCTACCTCGATCGATCTTCTTGCAACAAAAAAAAAGCTCCTCAAATGTTAATGCATTTGGATTTCCTTTCATCATCAATTGAAGAGTATAAGCAAAACTGTGATATGGATATGGAAGATCATTAAGAACAATCCGCACAAGTGAATTATATGGCAAGACTTCATCAACAAAAATCAACTGCTCCTTCAAATCTTAATATTTTCCAAAAAACTATCCATGGAGTCTCCTTCATTCATGTGCTCACTTTTTTTAGGCTCAGCAATAGGAGCCTCATTTCTTGCCTAGTATAAGGTTGTAAGTGTATCCCAAGCATCCTTTACTATCTTGCAAGAGTGAGTGTGAGGGATAATGGCATGTTTGATAGACAAAGCTATCAATGCATGTGCCTCAGCATCTATGTCATCTCAACAAAGTTGCTGTATAGTAGGTGGAGCAAGAACCACAACACGAAGAGTAATATGAAGATCATCATCTTAAATGCCATACATCACTTTCAATAACTATATTTCTAGGTGTAATAGAAGGTTTTTCAACACCTTGCATAATAAGAGCCCTTTTGCTACCAATACATGCATCATATTTTCTCATAATGGGTAATTAGTGCCATCCAATTTTTCCTCAATAGCCAACATGTGGACTATGTCATTGCTTTTTTCCATGGCCACTGACTAAATACCCTGGTAAAAAAAGTGATTGTATCTCAAAAAGTTAACAGAACTACCTTGTCAAGCTCTGCTAAGCATGTAATAGACTTCCAAGCACTTGAACTAGTGAACTGAACCTGCATATATGTTTGATACAAAAGGATGAAATTGCCTACATAAGCATAAAATTTCAATGCCACAAAGGGAAGCTGTTTTGAGCTCCTAATCACCTTGAGTACGCTCACCAATTTTCATGCAATTTTAAGATTGTGACCATAGGGGTATTGATGATGCCCTAGATGAAGCGATGACCTACTCCGATACCAATTCTTAGAGTTTGAGGTCTATGAAAGCACACAAATAGCATAAGGAAGAATAAGGAAAGTGAATGAATTACCAAGTGAATGTACAAAGATAAGTAATCCATTAGGATTATAGGCATTTATATACGTTGGGGGAAAAACATCCTAAAGAGGGAAAAAAGTGTCCCAATGGTCCTAATTGTGTTCACACATGCTACTACCGAAATATATAAATAGAGGATATGTAAGAGGATGAAGATGTGTTAGAATCAAGTGCTTGACTTGGATAGAAGGCGGAGTATCTAGATGTTGAAAAAATCTCAATTATGTTACATATTTTTTAAATCTTGGATTTCTTTCTTTATTTTTCTAGAAATTCATGGACATATTTGGAGGTAATGAGGCATAAATTGATTGGGCGAGAGTAGAGATTCACATACTTTAAAAATAATGAACTTTGGGTCAAGATGAAGATATGTGTTGTTGGATCATTCAATTTTCTCTTAGAAAATATCAATCCTTTTCCCAAGCTATCTTCAAAAGCACTCAGAAGTTTATCGGAACTAGGATTCTAATTTGCATGATAGGTTTGTGCAGCTCTTCTTAATAATAACATTATAAAACTTAACTCTATATCAAAACTATGTCTATATCAAGAACATGGACAAGCCCATGCACTTCTATTGAGCTTGATATTGTCTTACTTTGCTTACTAATGCTTGTTTTACCAATTGTTGGAGTTTGAGGTCTACAGAAGCACATAAACAACACAAGGAAGAAGAAGAAGCTTGAAGCACAAGACAACACTGAATGAATTACCAAGTGAATGTACAAAGATAAGCAATCGATTAGGGTTATAGGCGTATATACAAGCTAGGGGGAAAAACCTCCCAAAGAGGGAAAAAGTGCCTCGATGGTCCTAAGTGTGTTCACACACATCACTACCAAAATATATCAACAAAGGATATGTAAGAGGATGATGATGTGTTAGAACCAAGTTGCTTGACTTAGATAGAAGGTGGAGTATCTAAATGTTGAAAAAAATCTCAATTATGTTACATATTTTTTAATTCTTGGATTTTTTTTTCTTGCTTTTTCTAGCAAGTCATGGACATATTTGGAGGAAAATGAGGCATAACTCGATTCAGCGAGAGTAGAGATTCACATACTTTGAAAATAGTGAACTTTGGGTCAAGATGAAGATATGTATTGTTGGATTATTTGGTTTGCTCTTAGAAAATATCAATTGTTTTCTCAGGTTGTTTTTAAAAGCATTCAAAAGACTATCAGAATTAGGATTGTAATTTGCATGGTAGGCTTGTGCAACTCTTATTAATTCTTGCTTTTTCTAGCAAGTCATGGACATATTTGGAGGAAAATGAGGCATAACTCGATTGGGGGAGAGTAGAGATTCACATTCTTTGAAAGTAGTGAACTTTGGGTGAAGATGAAGATATGTATTGCTGGATTATTAATTTTCTCTTAGAAAATATCAATTATTTTCTCAAGCTATTTTCAAAAGCATTCAAAGATGATAGGCTTGTGAAACTCTTTTTAATTCTTGCTTTTTATAGCAACTCATGGACATATTTAGAGGAAAATGAGGCATAACTCGATTGCATGAGAGTAGAGATTCACATACTTTGAGAAAAGTGAACTTATTGTTTTCTCGCAGTGTTTTCAAAAGATTCAAAAGACTATCAGAACTAGGATTGTAATTTGCATGATAGGCTTTTGCAACTCTTCTTACTTCTTGCTTTTTCTAGCAAGTCATGGACATATTTGGAGGAAAATGAGGCATAACTCCATTCGGTGAGAGTAGAGATTCACATACTTTGAAAATAGTGAACTTTGGGTCAAGATGAAGATATGTATTGATGGATTATTTGATTTGCTCTTAGAAAATATCAATTGCTTTCTTAGGCTATTTTCAAAAGCATTCAAAAGACTATCAGAACTAGGATTGTAATTTTCATGATATGCTTGTGCAACTCTTCTTAATAATAACATTATAAACCTTCAATCTGCATCAAAACCATCTCTGTATCAAGAACATGGACAAACCCATGAACTTCTATTAAGCTTGTCATTGTTTTACTCTGCTTACTAATGCCATTACCTACCCAAAACAAACTATTGTATAATAATATCATGGAAAAGCCCATGCACTTCTATTGAGCTTGCTATTGTTTTACTTTGCTTACTAATGCCATTACCTACCCAAAACAGACTATTGTATAATAATATCATGTATAAGAAGGCTCCATTGTATCAGTATCAGAAACATGCTCAAGAAGCCCAATGCACTTCTATTGCACTTGCTATAGATTGTATTGATTGTATTAGTTTTATTGTTTGCTTTACTCTGCTTACTATTGCCATTACCAACCCGAAACAAACCATTAGATAGTAATATCATGTATAAGAAGGCTCCATCAGTATTTGTATCAAAAACATGTACAAGAAGCCCAATGCACTTCTATTGAACTTGCTACATATTGTATTGATTAAGAATGCTCCATTGTATCAATATCAAAAACATGCTCAAGAAGTCCAATGCACTTCTATTGCGCTTGCTCTAGATTGTATTGATTGTATTGGTTTTATTGCTTGCACATACATGCATGCACATACATATACATAGATACATACATATACATGCATATAGACACACTTACACAAATATAGATAGATACCTACATGTGCATATATACATTTCATACACACACAAGCACACATAAATATGAAGGAAGTATATAATTAAAGTAATAAAACACATGCTAAATATAAACAATAATAAAAATCAATAGAACAAGACTTTTCATTACTTATATATATATATATATATATATCAATGTTAATACATATCCAATATCATAATAAAAAATCCTAATCATCATCATCATCATCACGATCATCCGCATGATCTGACGTATATGTAATGGCATCATGGGTAGCAGTGCAAGCACTCTGTGATGATCGAGATCGTCCCTCCTATGTCTATCTCTCCATGTCATCCAAATTTGCTTCTCCATAATACTCATGTATTACATATAACAAACATAAATAATTAAAACACACAAAACATCCATAAAAATAAAATAATTATATGAAATGTAATAATACTCACAAACGCATGTAGATGATCTCGCATATACTTGCTCAAACGCCGATATCCAAAATGTATAGCATACTTGATCTCATATTTTGTAGGATATTGACCATAATCCTTTTGCTGCATTGAAACAAATAAAAAAGATTAGTCTCTTGCATTTTAAGTAAAATAAAAAATATACTTACAATAACACATATACTTACAAACGTAGTTACAAAACCATGATGGTCCATTTGGCCTAAGTGAGATGTGTGGCCTGACTCAATTCTCTTCTTTGCAACACCTTGTTTATTTAAATAGAAAAAAAATATATAAATTAAATGTAAAAAAATAATAAAACATATGAGAATTATAAATATAAACTATTAATTTCTATACCTTCTGCTGAGGAAATGACTCTTGAAGACGTAGCTGTCTATGAAAAAACTACCACATCTCAGGTGGTATGTTAGGTCTCCTCTTATTTTCTCCACCATACAATATCTCGTGTTATTTTAATCTCAAAATAGAAAAAAAGAATCAAAATACATACACATACATCCACACATGTAGCATGCCCATACACATATACATACACTTACATATACACATACTCACATACACATGTATATATATAATAGTATATACTCATTTATATTTATATTTAATATATATATATATATATATATATATATATATATTGTATTTATATACATATTTATAGTAGTATATATATATATATATATATATATATATATATATATATATATATATATATATATGCACACATAAACATACATACATACATACATACACACATACCCTTATACATACATACACACACATACACATATCCACACACACAGATACATGCATACATACATACAAAATACATGCACACATAAACATATATACATACACACATACACTTATACATACATACATACACACACATACACATACACATACCCATATACACATATACATGCAAACATATACACATATACACATACATACATGCATACATATACACATATACATACATATAACATAATTACACATATACCTATCCACATATATACGTACACAACATACAAATAAATGTGAGTTAATCTAATTATATTTTTATCGTTTTTATGATGGAGGAATATCTACTAAGGATTATAAAGCTTGTGCATATTGTGGTGATTGGTTAAGATCAATCTATAGTAAGAATCTCAACAAAAATATTTATCTTCGACATCAATGATTCTTGCATGATGATCATCCATTAAGATGTAAAAGAGAAGCAATACATTTTAATGGAAAGCTTGAAACATGTCAGTGTCCAAAACCAGTGACGCTTATGGATTGCTATGGAAAATGAACAGATGGATCTCTGATAGATCCAGAATAAAAAATCTTTAGTGATGATGAAGATAATGAGAATGTGAAGAGAGGTAAAGGAAAATTGGCACTCATAGAGAATATATCAATATGGTATTCTTTGGAGTATTGAAAAGAGTTAAAAGTATATCATCTTTTTTATCCTATGCATATATTCTAGAATATTGGTTATTCATTATGGCAACATCTTCTTGGATTAAAAGACACCATAGCATCAAGGAATGATTTGAAGGACCAAAACTCAAAACCAAAGTTATGGCTACTTTTTGATAGAGATCGACAGGAAATTGTTACCGTTAGTGTCCATGTGAAAGGCCAAATGGCCACTGGACACTTCTTTGTATATGTTCTTTAATAAACATATAGTGGCTTGGTCAGTCATAGACTGTAAGTTTGACCCCATTTGTAAGACCTAAGAAGTCTGTCTTCGTGCTCCCTATGTACTGTGTTTTCTGTGTATTTTGCAGTCTCTGTGCAGAGTACCATGTGGGCCCTTGGGAGGTCCATTTTCTACTCCGAGGATATCGTTGTGGAGCTCTCGATAAGGAGAGCCCATCGTGGTGCATCATCGTCGAAACCCTTTACTGGTATCAGAGCAGTTCGATGCAAAAGCCTTGTTCCTTTTGTGCGAGCAAAGAGAGCACCCCCCTCCCCCCGAATTTCTCCAAGGCTTACGACTAAGGCGGTGACCAAGGCATAGACCTTGGCATACCTTGTCATCCGAGTCATCGAAGTCACCGTTGGTGCTGTTGGTTGCGCGCGAGGGAGGACCTCAATGATCAAGGAAGATAGAGGTTCCCGGTACTTCCCAGGAGGTCACCCATCCCAGTACTGTTCCTCTAGAGCTCGCTTAACCATGGCAATCTCTTGCCACTAAGCTACACTCTTGTGGTGTTTGAAGAAGGGGAAAGACTAAGGTTGACATTACCTTGAAGATGTTTTGGTCCCTCAAAGCTTCATTCTTTGCTTTCAAAGCCTATTTTGGAAGCATTTTTGGGGTGTCTTTTGGAGCCATTTTGGAGTACTTTTGCACATAGTTCTCTTCACACAGGTCCAAGAACATCAAGAACAGTGTTGTTTGTACTTCTCTGATAATAAATATCAACCTTTGGGGATGTGTTTTCAGCCACACTCATAAAACTACAGGTTTCTCGAAAGGTTTTCAGTTTTGGTGGGAGCAACTACTGCAAATTTATGTAGTTTTTTTTTAGCTTAAAACGTCAGAGTTGACAGACACTTGCAGGTGTTGTTGGCTAGTTTTTGGGCTGTGCATTCAACCTTTTAGTGTCATTTTACTGCATATATTGAGCACATACACACCATGTACGCTTTTATGGATATCGCTTATGTACATCCATGTGGTCATTGATATAGCAGTTACGTTTTTGCATAAAGCCTTTTACATTTGATAAAGAGGGTCTTGGTGAGGTTTTCTTAACTGGAAGACACCCAGAGGTTAGGGGTCTCTTCGAGTGGAAGACGTACCCAGCCTCGCCATAGGAGATGTATGATAGTTGTTCATAGGTCTCGATAAGCTCTGTTGGCTTCTGTTGGGTAACTGATTATATGTAGTGGAGTCAATGATTCACTATGTAGAAAAACATGTCAATACTTGCAGTTTTATGATACATTGACACTGGTTATATGCTCATTTTGTAGAGGATAATCTGGCAAAATTTTTCCAGATTCTTGGTTTAGCCAACTATAGAATGGTCGATTTACTCCTTGATACACTTATTCGTTAGTGTTTGGACTCTTCTAGCTCCATTATCATTCTATCCAGTTCTCTACCATCATGGCATCAGAGGTCTCAGGCACATCTAGTGGATCAGGGTCTAATGCCAGTGTTCCGAGAAGGATCTATAACTTGCAAGGCAAAGATCATTTTGAGATCTGAAAATTTGATGGCACAATCTTTTCTCTATGGAAGAATCAGATTAAAGATGTGCTGATTCAAAGGATTCAATGGAAGCCAGTAAATGGGATTTCAAAAAAGCCTGCTGACATGGATGAAGATGATTGCGATGAGTTAAATGAAATGGCCAGGTCTATCATTCGCTTGCACCTAGCAGATAATGTTTACTTTATAGTATTAGACTGTGAAGGTGTAGAGGAGCTTTGGAAGAAGTTATGCAATACATATGAAAAAGAGACGACATCAAATAAAGTGTATCTGATGAGAAAATTATATGACTTTTGCATGAAGGACAGAGATAGTGTTGCTGCTCATCTAAATGAGTTTGATGCTATATTCTCCCAATTACAGGCTCATAAAAATGGATATGGATAAAGAGATGAAAGCAATATTGCTGTTATGCACCCTGCCATCATCATGGGATACATTCTGCACAACTATTAGCAATAGTGCATCTGGTGGTAAACTCATCTATGATGACATATGTGGAGCACTCTTGAGTGAGGAGATTCGTAGAAAATCTATGGTTGGTACTCAAAGTGGAGATGCATATAATGTTCATGATTCTTACCAAGGAAAGAATCAACAACGTGGTAGGAGCAAGAACAAGGAAAAGAATGGTCAACGGAATAAGAGTAGAAGTAAATCAAGGAAGAGGGATATGGAATGCCATTATTGTCATAAGAAAGGACATATGAAGAAAGGTTGTTATGCATTAAAGAATGCTAAAGGTAAAGGACAGAATGTTGATGGGCATGTTAAACAGTTACCTGCACCATCTACTTCGACTATGAAGATTGAAGAAATTAATGCTATTTCTAATGATGGTGATGTGTTGACACTTGATAGTATTGTGCCAACTGAGGCACTTATGGCTGACTCTCTTTGCCACATGTGGCATTCTGGTGCTTCTTTCCATGTGACACCAGACAGAGAATGGTTCTCTAATTATGCAGCAAAGTCTCTTGGTACCGTGAGACTTGGTGACGCTTACCAGTGTGACGTTGTGGGGATTGGAGATGTGGTTGTGCAGTTCATTGATGGTTCAAAATTTACGATGCATAATGTATGCCATGTACCTTATTATCATGCAATTTGATGTCAGTTGGTCAACTTGATGACCTTGGTTACAAGGTAGTCTTCTATGCTCAATCCTTTTGTATATCAAAGGGCAATATGGTTATTGCAAAAGGAAGCAAAGTTGGATCACTTTATCCTTTATTTGTATCACAGAAAGAACACTTGTTGCTGTTACTAAATAGCATATGGCTTGTATTTGGCATGGTCATTTGGGCCATATATCTTGTAGTGGAATGGAAAATCTTTCTCGTTATGGCTACTTACCTGTGTTATCTTTCTTTGATTTTTCATTTTGTGAGCATTGTCAATATGGAAAACAAACCAGAAATGTGCATAGAACGCACATTGACTCTTCAATTCAGCCTTTAGATCTCATCCATACAAATGTGTGTGGCTCTATGCCCACTAGGTCCTTAGGTGGTTCTCTTTACTTTGTCACTTTCATAGATGATGCTACCAGAAAAGTCTGGGTATATCCTATCAAATTGAAGGTTAAGGTAATCCCTACTTTCAAAAAATAGCTTGCTTCAGTTGAGACTAAAAAAGGAACTATGCTTAAGGCTTTACGTTCAGATAATGGGGGTGAGTATACCTCACATGAATTCAACCTTTTCTGTCGGTCTAGAGGGATTCGTAGAGAGTTTATGACTCCTTATACCCCAATACAGAATGGTGTAGTTGAAATGATGAATAAAACTATTCAAGATAGAGTAGTTTCTATGTTGCATCATGCAAACCTCTCACAAGGCTTTTGGGCAGAAGCAATATTGACTACAGTTCATGTGATTAACCTTTCACCTAGTATTGTCAAAGGTCTAAAAGTGGCACAAGAGTTATGGACAGGGAAGCCACCATATTATGATCATCTTCAAGTTTTTGGGTGTGAAGCATATGTTCATATACCCAAGAATCTTAGACAAAAGTTGGACCATAAGTCAAAAAAATGCATTTTTCTTGGATATGATCGAGAAGGACAATTTGGATATCGCTTATGGGATCATGAAACACGGTCAATGATCAGAAGTGGTGATGTCATTTTCAATAAGTCTAAGATGCATAAACAACCCATTAAGGAGGTTGAAGTGAGAAGAGTGGTGTTTGAGGATACTAGTCCTCCAGTTAGCATGCATAAAAATGCTGCACATACGGATGTTCAAGAGAATGTCCATTCAACAACCCATTAAGGAGGTTGAAGTGAGAAGAGTGGTGTTTGAGGATACTAGTCCTCCAGTTAGCATGCATAAAAATGCTGCACATACGATGCATAAACAACCCATTAAGGAGGTTGAAGTGAGAAGAGTGGTGTTTGAGGATACTAGTCCTCCAGTTAGCATGCATAAAAATGCTGCACATACGGATGTTCAAGAGAATGTCCATTCAAATCAGTTTGCACATATTCTTGTTCAGCAACCATTGAGACATTCTGCACGTGTCTCACATCCACCTGATAGATATGTTCCAGGTTTAGATTTTGTTATGCTAATAAGAAGCTATGCAGACAGAGGATTATGTGAAGTGGGAGCATGCCATGAAGAGTGAGTTGGATTCTATTCACAAGAATCGTACTTGGGATTTAGTACCTTTGCCAAAGGGCAAGAAAGCTTTACCATGTAAATGGGTATATAAGCTGAAATTCACATCAGATAGTGCTTCTCCAAAATATAAAGCACGACTTGTTGCAAAGGGTATTAAGCAACAACATTGCGTTGATTTCGAGGAAATCTTCTCCCCAGTGGTCAAGATGACTACCCTACGCATGTTGCTTGGATTCATTGCAATGGAGGACTTAGAGCTAGTCGAAATGGAAGTGAAAACTGCTTTCTTGCATGGAGATATTATAGATGAGATCTATATGGAACAACCAGAGGATTATGTAGTTCCTGGCAAGGAAAGTCTTGTTTGTAAGCTCAAGAAGAGCTTGTATGGTCTTAAACAGTCCCCTAGACAGTGATACCAAAAGTTTGATGCTTTTATGAAGTCTCAAGGCTATTCTCGAAGCAATGAGGATCATTGTCTCTACACAAAGAGATGCACAGATGGCAGCTTGATATGTTTGATACTTTATGTTGATGATGTGTTGATTGCTGGGAAGTCCTCTTATGACTTGTCAATTCTCAAAAAGAAGTTAACAGCGAGTCGTAACAAACGAGAACTATGTCATAAAAAGAGAACACTCTCGTCAAAAATCAAGCAAATGGCAGCTTATGTTTGAGATTCCTTTATACTAGTATACATATATTACAAAAATGAGGTGAAAACATGTGATTTTTGACATTTTTTGTCATTTTCTCATAAAAAAAGAGCTCAAAATGTAGTCAAAATTTCACTATATAAGGCATTGACATGTCCCAAAATGTATATGATAAGACATTGACATGTCCAAAATCTATATGATAGGACATTGACATGTCTAAAATCTATATAAAGAATGTAGAACTGAATAGTTCTTATACAAAAATAACATTTTAGACATATTTTTAATGGGTGGATATCTGATTGTTAGTCAAAATTGCTACAAAACATGGTTTCATTAACCAAACTACTTCGAGGCATTTACAAAAGCACTAAAAACGTCTGAGAGCTTCAACGCATCTCACAACTTTGTCGATCTATGTCTACACCCTCATCCTCTGATGCACTTGATTCAGTCTCATACTATTGAGAGCTCTCTTCTTCTTCTTCTATATCCACAAGAGCTCTGTCTTCATCCACGTACATACCAAATTCTGCAGGATCATGCACAACTCTTCTTGTTTGCCTATGATTTCCTGTACCACATACATCTGGAAGCTTTTGTTTTATCATGTTGATGGTTGCTTTCCTCAAGTGACCTGTTTTTGTCAAGGAAAAATCATAAACAAGAATATCTACATCATCCATTTTAAGAGTGGATGTGCTTCGAATATTCTTTTTCTTTTTTGAACCTGTTCATTTAGTATCACACACCATTTCATATTTACCTGTGAATGCATTACTACTTTTAGTGTAATACCAATGCACCATCAAAGCCTCTATTCTTCTCTGATCAATATCTTTAGTTATCTCTAAAACCTTTGCAATCCAAAATGGTCTGGTAGCCTCATCACCATCAGCAAGAACTGCAATAAGTGTTCCAACATTTATCTCTATTAAATTTCCTTGCCATCTTGCTTCTGCCTGTTTTGTCATCCTTGGGCCTACATAAATATTTCTTTCTGGTGGATGTATAAAACTTTGAAGTGCATCTGCATTACATGCTTGGGCCACATTCACAGATCTTTGTGTACAAAAATCCCATGTGAATGGAACATCAACTGGCCAGTGACCTGCAATTGTATACTGTATAATCTCTTCTTGATGATTGAAAAAGTCCTCCCACCAAGATACATCTTGATCTCCAGCATATTTTTTTGCACGCTCAATATGTCTCTTCTTTTCAATGAGTGCATGCATCCAACTTTTACTTTGATCAACCACATTTCCACATCTTTCTGTATTGTTTTTATCTTCATATGGTGATTGTTCTGCACCATACACTGTTACAGTAGACAAATTAGGCACCTGCAATAAGAATCTGCATCCCTCTTTAGGCTCCCACCCAAGAGAAGATGAATACTGCTTTGCAAATAAAAGGGTTATTTCATCAACCCTCCTCATCAAGAATACATGGTTGAAACTAATATTGTGCAATGGAGCCAAAACCTTAGCACTGTTATCAAGGCCCGTTGAGCAAAAGTGCTTAAAGTCATAAATCTGTGTGAGGTGTTGAACTTCTGGTTTTGGAGTATATGCTTCTGAAATCAGCTCAGATAAAATCGGAAGAGTAAAAGCATTGTTACGTGCCAACTTCTTAGAGAAAGTACTGAACATTTGATCAATGTGATCATGAGTGTGGCCAACCAGAAGGAAATTTACCTTAACCTTCTGAAATACCTGTTTTTCAATAAGCATGCTTAAATATCCAAAGACTATAGAATTTTTATTCTCTCTTGCAGTATTATCTAGTTGCAAATATAGAGTTGGTGGCAAAAGACCCTTCCATGATTGCAAAACACGATGAATGATAGTAACTGTAAGGTTTGGATCATTATGCACATTCGGATATGTGAAGAAAACCTTGGACATTACAGTTCCATTGTATACCAAAGCACCAACCAAATGCATTTGCACAAGGACTTCATCTCCAATGTCCTTAGGGATGCGATAAAAATGTGGTAAACAAGTTTTTTTTTTATCCATACCATCAATCAACAAACACATATAACGCTCCGGATTTCTGAGTGCTTTACTTCGATGATGGATTGCTTTCTTTCTCTCTAAAGATTGACTCTCACGATGGTTGTTAAGAAGGTTTTTAAAATTATTCTTTTCGTGTGGTGTTGTAGCTCCTTTTGCCATGTTTTTCAAAGTGGCACAAACTGAACATTCACCCATTCTAACTTTACAAGGAATAGAAACATTGTTAAACTCTTCCTTCCATAATCGAGTAAAGTGACGATACAACACATACTTCTCATTTCTATTTTCCATGTCTTCTCTATATATTTGAAATACCTCTCGACGAGTAAAGTTATCTGACAAGTGCAACCTTCCAGTTGTAGGCATAACCTCACAATGCAAGCTAAAATAGTTCATCATCCAATTCATTGCATGACGTCCAACAGATCCTTTGGTCCCAACATGGAACGTATCCAAAATGAGATCCCCATTCAAAAGCCCTTGTTGAACCCTATGTATTCTAAAATTTCCCACACCCATTGCAATTTTAAATGCAGCCCTACAACATCGCATCCCTTGACTAAAGAAATATTCAAAACCAACACGTGTTACTGACATGTTATCCTCAATCATTTGCATGCGAGAAACAAGGTATATATCCTGCCTTTCACTATCTAAATGGAGGAATTTTTCTCTTAGGTGCTTTAGTTTCTTCATTCCTAAATTGTACAAACATTTCAAACCACAACAATGCTTCACAATATCCAATGCAATCTGTCTATCTGAAGTAAGAAATTTAAATCTTTTTTGACTTACTTCACGAGGCCTTCTTTTAAATTGTAGATTGAGCTTGCTTTGCTTTTTCGTTGCTCCACATGCACTTGAGTCAGAAGGGAGATCAATGGTTGGATCAGATGGGAGATCAAGAGGTGCATTTGGTTGAGCAGCATTGCACTGTGAATTGGATAACTTAAATGACTCAACAGAAAACATGGAACCATCAACACGTCCTATATCACAGGGATCATCACTTCTGTGGAAAGGATCAACTGAGAACAATGAATCCGAAACTGTATCAATATGAGCAGAAGAAGCTGATGCCCAAGCATCCACTGAAAAGATTGAGCTCATCTTCATTGAGTTCACAGAAGACTGAAGATGAATGACCTTTTTAAATAAGTAGAAATCCGAGATCAAGTGAAGATGTCACATCAAATGTCACATCAAGAAGATATGAAATCAAAAGTTTATTAAAGTACATTAAATAACATTAAACATCAAATTACATCAAATAACTTAATTACTCAAATATACACTAATAAGGGAACCAAAGATTTGATTCACTTTTGAAATGAGAAACACAATTGATTTCTAACTAGATATGAGTCATTGAGTCTTAGCATTGTGAGTGAATCAAAATATATCCAAGTTGAGTTCCAACTGGATTATATATTAAAATTGTTTGTAGTAGTGCCATTGAAGACTATACAAGAAGAAATTTTACCTTTGGTACTAAATAAGATTTCAAGGATTAGGTTTCATTGTAGTCTTGGCTAGATCTCAAAGAGGTAGATGAAAGTATATTAAAAAAGAATTACGTGTAAAAGAGGTACATGGAATGTTTATTCATACATTGATTTTCCATTTCAGCAATGTGTTACAAGGTAAATGTGAATATGAACTAAAGTGAGGAGGATAACACTATAAAGATGTCATTAATCTCCCATATTCAACACAACTTAGACTTGAAGTGTAATTTCCATGCAAATGTACATAAATAGTTGCAAGGTTCTTTACTTGAATGTTTATTCATACATTGATTTTCCATTTCAACAATGTGTTACAAGATAAATGTGAATATGAACTAAAGTGAAGAGGATAACACTATAAAGATGTCATTAATCTCCCATATTCAACACAACTTAGACTTGATTTTCTCCCAAGCAAGAGATTCTAAGAAAAAATTTCTACATGAGATTAGACATCCTCATGTACATACCATACTCTTGCCATTGAAGTGTAATTTCCATGCAAATGTATATAAATAGTTGCAAGGTTCTATGAATATTTCATTAAAGTGGCTCTGAAACAGCCTATTTGTGTGAGTGGTATTCCCTGGTTAAATTGGTTGACAGATATAGTTAGCAACTGGACTCATTCAGTTAGATCCAGTTAGTCTCTGGTTCAAGTTACCCAATTGCCTATAAATAGCAGAGGAGGAGATCATTCTCATTTTCAAAATCCACGAGAAAAAGAGAGCAACAGAGCACAGATAGCTATGGAGCACAGAGCTCAGCATACAAGCAAGGCAACTCTGATGGAGAAGAAGAATGTTGGCAAGAGTACCAAGAGGTAGACAAAATCATACCATAAAAAAAGATTCCCTTTGTATGTTTGTGTAAAGAGTCTGCTTTCTAGGTTTTTATTTTTCTTAGCTCTAAAAATATAGATCCAATGAGGGTACAGCTCCACGCCTGGCATCGACTTTTAGGTGTAAGTCGATGCCAGGCATCGACTTGAGGCTGCAAGTCGATGCCAGGCATCGACTTACACGTGCAAGTCGGTGCCAGGCATCAACTTGAGGCCTCAAGTCGATGCCTGGCATCGACTTGCACCTGAAAGTCGATGCCAGGCATCGACTTTGTGTGCAAGTCGATGCCAGGCATCGACTTGCAGGTGCAAATCGATGCCAGGCATCGACTTGAGGCTTCAAGTCAATGCCTGGCATTGACTTGCACCTGCAAGTCGATGCCTGGCATCGACTTGCAGCCTCAAGTCGGTGCAAGGCATTGACTTGCCTGGCATTGAAGTTGGCCTTAAAGTCGATGCCAGGCATCGACTTTAGTGTGCAAAGTCGATGCCAGGCATCGACTTTTGGGTGGAAGTCGATGCTAGGCATCGACTTTTAGGTTCAAGTCGATGCCAGGCATCGACTTTTAAGTGCAAGTCGATGCAAGGCATCGACTTTGTGTGCAAGTCGATGCCGGGCATCGACTTGGGGGTGCAAGTCGATGCCTGGCATCGACTTGCACTTAAAAGTCGATGCTTGGGATCGACTTGAACCTAAAAGTCGATACCTAGCATCGACTTGGGCCTTTGAAAACCACATTTACGTATGAGCTGATTATTCCAAGTGCCTTCAGGGATGCGGAGTCCAAGAGTGAGAGGCCCTTCAAGAAGCTGAGAGTCACCATGGGCTCTGGTGATCAGCAACGTGACAAAGGCATTGGTCACCAAGCGAAACCAAAGAAAATTATTGTATCCTTATCCTCTGAGAAGGCCAGCAACCCGCTAGGAATATCCTCAGGTGGATAGAGTAGCATCAAATTTCCTGAGGATGATACAACTATGAAGGATAGGTCGAGGGACGCTGAGGTCTTAAGGACAGATCGTCCACTGCGGGACATGACAAATCTGGAGTGGTGCCTTCAGTATGTTGAAGAGAAGAATGCAGTCCTTCTTGTGTTCGCAGGGGCATATGGGAGAGGAAAGATCACGACAACACAAGGTTTTCAGTATGGCCTTGTGTACAAACTGGATTATGAAGATGAGGATTCTGACAACCTCCTTTTCTTGGTAGAGAAATCGAAAGGTTTGAGAAATGTTATATGCAAGATGGATTTCTTGTGCCTAGAGTGCTGTGTTCCAGATGGTCTAGCTGAGATATGCAGGGACTCAGCCAATCTTATCAAGGACTTGATGCCATGGATCCAGGGCAACATCATGCCAACACAACAAAAGATGACAACCCCTGTAAAGGCAAGGGGTAAGCAGAGCGTGCAGAAAAAGCTTCAAAAGAAAAAGAAGAGAATTTCAGAAGAGGAGTCTTCTGACTCAAGCTCTAGCTTTGAGGATATAATTGTTGCACCTGGTGGAGAGCTTGCCTCGGGTGTTCTTGGTACTGAGCAGAACAAGATGAGAGAGGACATAGCTAAAAGAAAAGTTGTGAAGAAGGGGCAGTTGTTCCACCTGCCAATCAATATCATCCACAGGCCACCAATAGATCCAGTCACAGGGAGGAGGCCCCTTGAGATCAGGGAGCCACACAATTTGCATGTGCAGAATCTTAAGAAGAAAATGAAAATAAATCCTCATGCTACTGTTGTGCCATTCCTTGTCATGGTGGATCCGAATGAGTGCAGCTCTGTGGACGAGTTCAATGAGGGTTTGTTTGAGGATTATACTTATTATGTGATTGGAGGTTCACACTCTGCAGAGGCCCGTAGACAGCTAGTGAAGGAGCACCCTACCACATTTTTCTTTAGGTATGCAGAGTGTAAGATATATGCTGGTCTTACAACTGAGGAAGCCAACCTTCTTGCTTGGGATCACAACAATGACAATGACTACAGGCAAAACATGTCCTCCATAGAGAGAATTCGGTTCTTCCACCATGAATATGAAGATTGTCTTGTGAAGGAAGCTGGAAGAATACATCCCAATCTACGAAAGCAATGCCTTATTGAGGTTGGAATTGCACTGGATGAGAATAGAAAGTCTGATGCCTTGAGGAAATATGATCCATGGTTTCAACTGGCATTCAGATCAGGTGAGATTTGGGATCTACGGGATAAAATTTTCACAATGTGGGAGAACAAGGAGGTCAAGGGCCAGAAGCAACGAAAGTCGAGGCCAGACCCACAGGTTGATCTAAAGGGAAAGGGAAGGAAAGCTGACCTCTCAATTGAAGAGGCTCCTGAGGACATGAAGCTGACACCATGGAGGGCCCTTCAAGGAATCAAGGATGATACATTGATTATATCAACTTTGTCAAGGGTAATCTCCAAGGACTTAAGCCTGGAGGAGATGGTGACTGAGCTCAATAAGTATGTATGTTATTCTCAGATCCTTTTTCCCTCCTCCCATGTTTCTGGTCTAACCTAGTCTTTTTTTTATTTCTGTGACTGTAGTCACAAAGTTTACATGAAGATTCAGGAGGTCATGATGAAGAGGCTGGGTTGCTTTTCTTGGGCAGAGGTCCAAGCAGACTATCCAACCACATCATCCTACAAAGCTTTATTAGAATATTTCATCCTTTTTCGTGATTGGGTAGGTTCTCTTTCTGAGGTTGTGCCTGGTTTGCCATTAGGTTAGATGCCTTGATTCACCAAACCAATTTGATGCCAGGCTTTTAGTACGAATTCGATGCCTAGCATCGACTTACGGCTAAAGTCGATGCCTGGCATCGACCTACAGCCAAAAGTCGATGCCTGGCATCGACTTGGGGGCATAAGTCGATGCCTGGCATCGACCTGCAGCATAAGTCGATGCCTGGCATCGACCTCGTGGCATAGGTCGATGCCAGGCATCGACTTATGTCCCAAAGTCGATGCCAGGCATCGACTTTCAGTAGAAAGTCGATGCCTGGCATCTACCCCCACATGAAATCGATGCCATGCATCGCTTCCTCATGTTCTGTTTGCTGTATTGAAGAGCTCATTTAGTTGTCTTTCCACTTTTTTCTGCAGAAACCAAAGAAAAGTAAGTCTGCGGAGCTACTAGATGATTGCCCCCCTGCATTCCTGGCTCACATTCAAAGAGCAAGGCATGAGAAATCTAGGCTGAAAGCCAAGGAGATGGATTTTGATGATGAACCTGATCTGAAATGTTTCTCCAATCCCCTAGACCCCCTTAGGCCTGTATATTACAATGTATTCTGTAGTGATGTAAATAATATTTGTTCTATTGTGCCTAGAAAACATTTCTCCCTTCTCATAGCGGACATACCCTATGGATTTAGGATGTTGGGATCAGTTAATGATGATGAACCCTTCAAACACCCTCAGATTCGGAAGATGGTCACTGATTTTGCAGAGTTGACTATGTCTCCTCTTTGGAGGATAGTAATTTTCCATAGCAGAGACTAGTCCTTCTCTGTTTCAACTGCTCTGAAGGCAAGATGTCATGCTGTGGAGTGCCTCACGTGGTAAGTAATCTTCTTTCTATCTCCGTGGCTTTAATGATGCTCTCTGTGACTCATAGTTCTTGTTTGCAGGGTGAAGACAAACGTAAATCACACTCCTTTGCATAGGTTTGTGAGCTCCACTGAATGCATTACAGTTGGCTATTATGATGAAGTAAGCAAAAGGAGAGTCAGGGAGCATTGCAATGAGAATGGGATCTCAAATGTGCTCATGTTCCCAGCCGTTACCAAGAAACTTCGTCATGGAGCTGGGGACATGACATTGGTTAACCCCTATCAGAAGCCACAAAAACTCATAATGAGATTGCTTCAGCTATTCTCCAATGATGATGACTGGGTCCTAGACCTTTTTTCGGGCACAGGTAATTTCAATTTTCACAATTTTCATTAGTCATGGTTGATTGACGCCTCTAAGTGGTTTTCTGCTGTTTCAGGAACGACTCTGGCTTGCTCCTTAAAGATGTTCAGGCACTGCATAGCTGTGGAGAAGGATGATGCTCAAGTAAGCTTCATTAGAATGAGAATCAATGGGCTGAATGAATGCCCAGATGAAGACCAAGAGGTTGGAAGGAAGCACATTGCAGACACGAAGAGATTCCAACCGGCTTCAAGGGAGCCTGTTCCCCCACTTGCAGATGAACCGGGGGACATGGCTGACCTTGAAGAGCCAATCTTGGAGCAAGAGAGGCAGGATATGTGTTCTAATGTTCCAGAGGATCCCAATATCCTTGAGCCTGAGGAAAGCTATGATCAGCTTCTATTGTAGATTCATATTACTCTTGTACTTACACAGGAAATGTAAAAAATCATTTTAATAGAAATATAATGTCGAGTTCTGCTTCCACTTTGTGTTCAGCTTGATTTATCTTGAGCATTTCTCTGATCATGTGTGAATGTTTCTTAGTATAATTTTGTTGATTATTATCTTCTTTTGGGAATGCTTTTGTGAAATGTATTTCATATTCTGTGAATATGGCCATGCATTCAATGAGGATCTTAACCATACAAAGGGGATGATCTTAATTGCCTTGTTAAAATGTTCCGATTTTTGCAACACATGTACTCTAATTTTTGAGTAACTTTTAATCAGCTATAATCTGTGCTTGTTGAGGTTATGGATGTAAGGAAGGAGCTTCCCGAACTCTTACTTGTACCTTCAACACTAATCTATTGTCAAAGATCATGATGTGGGATTCTTAATCGGCTGAACAACTAGTTTTCATGGCAACAAGAATTTTATTATATCTATCTTGACTACTTGGGATATGAGATCAAGGTTCTAGTGACAATATTTACAAGCAAGAACAAGTGATGCTTTCTAGATATTGTAAAATGCTCACTTTATTGCTTGATATAATGGTCTTTAGGTAAAAAGGAAAAGAGAACATGTCTTTGTTCTCCTTTGTTGTGACTCAGTGTTAGTTGAGTCACACATTTGATATGAAGGATTCGGGGGATGCCAAACATATTCTTGGCATGCGCATTACTCGTGATAGGAGTAAAATATGCATATACTTGTCTCAAAGTGAGTAGATATCCAAAGTACTTCACAGATTCAATATGCAGGGTGGAAAGGCATTGAATACACCTTTACCCACATATGTGAAATTGGGCAAGGGTGATTGCTTCAAATCAGATGAGGAAAAGGAATTCATGATGTTAATTCCCTATCAGTCTGCTGTTGGTAGTCTCATGTATGCTATGGTAGCTACGAGACCAGACATTGCATTTGCAGTGGGAGTTGTGAGCAGATATATGTCTAATCCTGACAAGAAACATTGGGAAGCAATCAAGATGATTTTGACATATCTGAGTGGCACTAAGGACAAGTGTCTATGCTTAGGTAGAGGGAAAGCATCCATTATTGGTTACATAAATTCTCACTATGCTTGTTGTGTTGACAATCGTAAGTCTACATCAGGGTACATTTTTCCTTTTGCTGGAGGTGCTATCTCTTGGAGATCTTGTCTTCAAGAATGTACAGTTGTTTCCACCATAGAAGAAGAGTATGTTGCAGCAAGTGAGGCATGTAAGGAAGCATTGTGGCTTTCTCGTCTTGCTTGTGATATGGGTTTACCTCAGCATGTACCTCGTTTGCTCACTTGCAGTCAGAGTGCCATTGCTTTAGCTAAGAATCCGGTCTATCATGCAAAGACCAAGCACATTGAGGTGAGGTATCACTTCATAAGAGATTGCTTAGCCACTGAGTGCATTATTCTTGAGAAATTTCACACTCGAGATAATGTTGTAGATGCTTTGACTAAAGCTCTACCACAAGATAGCTTTCGACACTGTTGTCACTTGATGCGGGTTACTTGATTCATGATTTTACACAGTCACTTGCATACTGTGTAACATGCCCATTAGGTGGGAGGTATAGTTTGTATACTTGCACTCAGGTATTCTTTATCATTCTTTATTTTTTCTCCCATGATTACTTTGGCCATGTCGGAATCCTACAGGATATGGAGCATCTTTCCAGAACATGTCTACTATGGATGATAAGAGTTTATCTGGGTTAAAGTCCCATGATTGGCATAACGTTTTGAAGCACATTTTACCTTTGGTTATCGATGGATGTACAACAAAAGGAGTACGAGATGTGATCTATCATTTTGGATAGCTTCTAAGGTATTTATGATACTTTTATATTTAATATATATGAATATTTGATATCTTTTATTTTTGAATTAATTTCTTTATAATTTTTTTTTATGATGTGTATAGGTGGATTACATCAGAAGAGATTGATAAAAACTCGATCCCACAAAAGAAATGGGAATGCAAATAGCTACTATGTTTGATACATAGTAGCTATTTGCATTCCACCTTCATTTTTTGATATGCAAGTTCATTTATTAGTCCACCTTATAGATGAAATAGAGATTGCAGGTGTTGTCAACACTCGATGGATATTTTGGATTGAGCAATTTATAAAAGTATTAAAAGCTAATGTGCGGCAAAGAGCGAAACTAGAAGGATCCATGGCAAAGGGTTGGATGCTTGAGGAGTGCATGTACTATGTTAGTGAGTACCTTGAAAGAGTTCACGAAGAAGCTCCATGTGCATGGATCAACAAGTCTTCTTCAAAAATAACAGATGAGGTATTATCAGGTAAGGGAGATCCATTTTTATTTACATTTCAAAAGAAAAATGATATTTCTACTTTTGTAGCATATAATAGTGAATGCATGCAAGCATTCGTTAGTGAGTATGAAGAGAAACTTCAAAATCTCCGAAGTAAAAGATGGAGAAACAAAATATATAGATGTAATCTCGATAATAATGATATTACAAATATATCTTCTTTCACAGATTGGATATATACTCATTTGCAACAAGCCAATGCAAATAATGAAGAAATCTCAGATGAGCAGAGAGAGTTAATGGTAGGTTGTGAATGAAAGGTAATTTTATTTTAATAATATTTTTTTTTCATATGTACATTAGTTTCTCTTTGCTAATTTAATTTCTTTTGCACGCTCGAATGTTCACTAATATGTGGGCTTTTGGACATCATATTAGAATCAAAGCTATTGATTGTTTACGTAAAACAGAGGATTCTGGCATTGTTGCTTCTGTCATGCAACTATCACGTGCTAGCTCAAAAGACACGAACCTTATAGATGGCGAACTTGGTTACATGGGAACTGTTGTTGGTATCTACAAAATATCGTTTTCTACATTTAAACAGGTAAAAAGAAAGTTTATATTTTTTATGATAGAGTTTATTATGTTTTTAATCACCTAATAATGGTTTTTATTTTTATATATTTTGATAGGTCATGTTGACGGTTAACTGGTTTCGAGCCGAGTATAAAGGTAGTAATTCCACATTGAGAAAGGAGTTATCTGGGTTTTGGGTAATTGATTCTGTCAAGGTAATGCGATCTACTAGAGAACCATATATTCTTCCTAGGCATATTGAATAAGCATTTTTTTTAAAACCCTGATGCACATCCTTGGTGGCAAGTCATTCATGTTCAACCTAGAGGTAGGTCATTGTTTGAACAGTTTATTATTACAGAGATCGAAGAAAGTCCTCTTGATGATTCACCATCAGATACTAATACATCAACATCTGAAAGAGAAATTAGAAGCATTGTACATGACAATGATACTAATCTTCTTGATGAAGAGGATAATACTCTACATGTTGATTCTACTGATGATGAAGAGGAATTACTAGAAATCGATATTAGTCCATCAATAGATGATGTCATTCATGAGAACATGGATTTAACAATAGAAGAAATAAATGAAATCAATAAGGATAATGAAGATGAGACTATATTGACCTCTTACCAAAATGATGGAAATAATGAAAACATATGAGTAGATTAGATAGTAAATCCTACTCTAGTTATCGATCAATAACTTGAATCATTTGAATGGATATCACATAATAGATTCTTCTTTATTCAACTAGAATATCGATGAATCCTACTAGAGAGATGAATTCATGTTCTTTTAAGTTAGAACATGAAGCTCGGGGGTATGCCTAAAATTTTATATATAGCTTTATTTTCAAGGAGCAAATTTTGTCATGTATGTATTCATATGTGTGTTTATTCATGTATATTATATGTATACATGTGTTAGTGTGCACATATGTGAGTTTCATGTATATGTATGTGTGTGCATGTGTGTGATATATGTATACATGTGTTAGTATGCACACGTGTATGTATGCATATGCGTTTGTGTAATATATGCAAGTGTGTTTATAATTGTGTATGCATGTATAAGTATACATGTGTGCATGTAGGCATGTATATGTGATGTGTACATATGTATATGTGTATATGTGTAAATGTGTACATGTAAATATGTATGCATGTATATGTATATATGTGTGCATATAGGCATGTATATGTGATGCATGTATATCTACTCCATCATTTTATATTTATGGATGTGTATCCGCATGATGTGTATGTATCTTTATATATATTATGATCCTTGTTGATTCGAGTAGCTATATATAAAGGCATAAGGTTGGGAGGAGAGACATCTCTCTAGTAGGTGGTCAGAGGAATAGATGCAATGTGTACATATATTTCAACCATATTGCTAAAAGGTTGAATTAGGGTTTCTAAATCAGGGTTTGTAAAACCCTAATATCAAAATTAGTGTTTTTAAATTAGGGTTTTTGAAATAGGGCTTTTGAATTAGGATATATATATATATATATATATATATATATATATATATATATATATATATATATATATATATATATATATGTTATATATATATATATATATATGTGTGTGTGTATGTATGTATGTGTGTGTGTATGTATGTATGTATGTATGTATGTATGTATGTATGTATGTATGTATGTATGTATGTATGTATGTATGTATGTATGTACGTACGTATGTATGTATGTATGTATGTATGTATGTATGTATGTATGTATGTATGTATGTATGTATGTATGTATGTATGTATGTATGTATGTATGTATGTATGTATGTATGTATGTATGTATGTATGTATATATATATATATATATATATATATATATATATATATATATATATATACATATATACACTGTGTGTATGTGTGTGTATGTGCAAATGTGCATGTATGTGTGTGTCTGTGTGTAAATGTGCATGTATGTGTGTGTGTATGGATGTGTATGTGTGTGCGTACCTCCGATCGCACTCCTTTCTCTCTCTCTCTCATATACATACATACATAAACACACATACATATAGCCACATATATATACATACACACATACACATGTATGCATATGACCTGATGTGTGTGTATGTTTGTGTATATATGTGTGTGTGTATATAAATATGTGTATAAATATATATGTAAATATATGTGTATATTATGTGTGTGTGTGTATATATATATAGTTACACATATAAGTATAACAAATAAAAGCAATGTATACCATGCATTATCATGACGATGGGCCATAAGTTTTTGCATCTCTTTTAGACACCACTTATGCGACCACCCAGTTCCAAATTGTGTCTCACGTGAAGTAAGTACACATATTTTATCCCTCTCATCATGTTGACTACAAAAATAAAGAAAAATCATGTAAATAAAACATAAGATATTTATTTCAATTTATATGTAAAACTTATACTTACTTCCATTGCAAGTGGACAAGGTGCAGGTAGGAGTCGCATAATGCTTGCATTCTTCTCTTGAACTCCAACGCATTCCCTATATACACTATATTGCCCTCTAGCTCTATATCGCACTCCAGCTCTAAGGTGCCTATGCATGTCCTCATAGGCACCTTTGCTATGCTCTCATGATCTAGAGGTGATATAGGTGTCCTGAAAATAGGTAGATAAAAATAAATAAACATATGTGTTATAATATCATAAAAATAAATTACGAAAAAAAGACATACCTATGAGCATATAGTTCTCTTGCTACATGTGGATCCATAGAAGAGCCCTCCTCTAGTCGCTCGGTAAGCATTTAGATCATAAAATCCAACTCATCATCATGCATCTCTGAGTACTCGTGCATGAAAATCCCTAAGGTATTAGACGGAACTCTTCCTCTCATAAGACTTTTTATGAGAGTGAGTTTTGCCTTTCTCTCTCTACTAGGATCCATAATACCTGTACCAATTTTATCTGTGTATGTGTGTCTCTATGTGTGTGTCTATGTGTGTATGTGTGTGTGTGTCTATGTGTGTATATACGTGTGTATGTGTATATATGTGTCTGTATGCATGTGTATGTGTGTGTGTGTGTGTAAATATGTGTGTATGTGTGTGTGTATATGAGTGTGTATGTGTGTATGTGTGTGTATGTGTGTGTGTGTCTATGTGTGTATGTGTGTGTATGTGCATCTATGTGTGTATATATGTGTGTATGTGTATATATGTGTATGTATGCATGTGTATGTGTGTGTGTAAATATGTGTATGTATCTATGTGTGTGTGTGTTTGTCTATGTATGTATGTTTGTGTGTGTGTATGCATGTGCATGTGTGTGTGTAAAATGTGTATGTGTGTGTGTGTGTGTCTATGTGTGTATATGCATGTGTATGTGTATATATGTGTGTGTTTCTATGTGTATGTGTTTATGTGTGTGTGTGTGTGTTTATGTGTGTGTGCCTGTTTGTGTATAGATGTGTGTATGTGTATATATGTGCGTGTATGCATGTGTATGTGTGTCTGTAAATGTGTGTATATGTGTGTGTATGTGTGTGTATCTATGTGTGTATGTGTGTGTCTATGTGTGTGTGTATGCATGTGTATGTGTGTGTGTATGCATGTGTATGTGTGTGTGTAAATTTATGTGTATGTGTGCGTGTAAATCTATGTGTATGTGTGTGTGTATGTGTCTATGTGTGTGTGTCTATGTGTGTATATATGTGTGTATGTGTATATATGTGTGTGTATGCATGTGTATGTGTGTGTGTAAATCTGTGTGTATGTGTGTGTATGTGTGTGTGTATGTGTGTGTGTGTGTCTATGTGTGTATGTGTCTGTGTGTCTATGTGTGTATACATGTGTGTATGTGTATGCGTATGTGTATGTGTATGTGTATGTGTATGTGTGTGTATGCATGCGTATGCATGTGTATGCATGTGTATGTATGTGTGTAAATCTGTGTGTATGTGTGTGTGTATGTGTGTGTGTGTCTATGTGTGTGTGTGTGTCTATGTGTGTGTATGTGTATATATGTGTGTGTATGCATGTGTATGTGTGTGTAGATGTGTGTGTATGTAATATCTAATGCAAGTTGGTTTGAGGATCTATCCTCTCCATTTGAACCTATACAATTAACCAGCATATGCGTGCTTGAATTTTCCTTCAATAGTGAGGGATGGTTAAACTTGGAGAAGCTATAATGCGGCACATTTTTCCCAAGAGAAATTGACGAATTTTTCCCTTTGGTTGTACAACTTACAATTGCAAATCCACCGTCAAATCCACCGAATACATTGCATCCCTCGTCAAATCCACCGCATACACTGCATCTCCATTGGGATACAATATTGTGTGAGTATTTGTTTGTATACAAGTTTTTTAATTTGTGTAGCAGTCCTCGATAAAGAGGGATTTGGCTCTTGTTTTTTAATTAAAAGGGAGTTCGGCAATGCCTACTCTCCCTGACTTTAATTAAAAGAAGAATACAAGTGAATAGGAGTAGTGCCCTCGTCAAATCCACCGCATACATTGCATCTCCATTGGGATACAATATTGTGTGAGTATTTGTTTGTACACAGGGTTTTTAATTTGTGTAGCAGTTCTCGATAAAGAGGGATTTGACTCTTTTTTTTAATTAAAAGGGAGTTCGGCAATGCCTACTCTCCTTGACTTTAATTAAAAGAAGAATACAAGTGAATAGGAGTAGTGCCCTCGAGACCCCCCAAGTCCCACAACACAGGGGTAGCACTAACACGTCAAGAAGTCATACCTTCCTGGTAGACCTCACAAAGCTAGTCCCACAACGCAGGGGTAGCACTAACACGTCAAGAAGTCATACCTTCCTGGTAGACCTCACAAAGCTTACATGAAGTTATAGATGAGGTTGATAATTCTCGCATCCCCATCATGCAGAGCCCACTTCCAAAGGATCTCTCCCCTGATCGCATTCCACAATGTCGCAGAGCAACCGATCGCTTCACCAATGAGGGCTTGCTTCCAATTGATTTGTTATTGGAGCCCCAGAGTATGACCAAGGACCCTCCATAGGCAAAGGGATTTAGTTAGGGCAAGCAAAGAACAGATGACCAGTATGCTCTTTGCTACGACAACATCGTTTGCACCAGGGTAGAACACCACAGATCTTGTTAGCTTTTTTTTTTTTTTTTTAATGGAGGTTCGGCCGAGGATCTTGTTAAGCTTTTGCATTGGTCCATATTCCCCGATTTTTAAAAGCATTCAAAAGACCATCAGAACTAGGATTGTAGTTTGCGTGAGAGGCTTTTCAACTCTTCTTAATAGTAACATTATAAACCTTAAGAAAGCTATGGCTTCCCCCTATTTCTGTATCAAAACCATGTCTGTATCAAGAACATGGGGAAGCCCCTGCACTTCTATTGAGCTTTCTACTGATTGTATTGGTTTCATTGCTTGTTATTACTTTGCATACTATTGCCATTACCAACCCGAAACAAACTATTGGATTGTAATATCATGTATAGGAAGGCTCCCTCTGTATCTGTATCAAAAACATGTACAAGAAGCCCATTGCACTTCTATGGAACTTGCTATAGATTGTATTGATTTCTCCTTCAAACCCCATGAAAGTTTGTACTCCGAAAAAATGTGGGAAATAAAACAACTGTGCAAAAATTGCTTGGATTTTAAGTATCGAGAAAGAGAAAAGCATAACCTGTTTCATCCTTCACAATTTTGCTGTCTCATCCAAGAAAACATTTACAGGATATGCAATCAAATAGGCATTAATTAGACGGTTTCAATATATTTAAAAAACGGTACAAGTAGGGAAAGCTTCTTTGGGGAATATCTAATGCAAGTTGGCCTGGAGATGTGTCCCCTTCTAATGGCGTTTGAATCTGTACAATTAGCAAGCATACGCGCTTGAAATTTCCTTCAATACTGAGCGATGCTTAAGAGTCAAGACTTGCTGAGCAGTTAGAATGCTGCACTCTTTTCGCAACTAGACTCTACTTGTAGGAGAAATGGATGAATTTTTTGCTTTGGCTGTTGCACCTACATTTGCATATCCCGCATCTCTCGTCAAATCCACCGCATACACTGCGTCTCCATTGGGATACAATATTCCCCAGTTTCTCTCTACTGTAGGCCCTGGTTTCATGTTCTCATTGAACAAAGAGAAAATGTATGTCGGTATAAACACTTGGGGTCGCAATGGAGTCCCGATTGGTGGATATGCAAGCATCTTCTTCACCAACCTATCATTATACAGACGTGCATTATCAGCATTTGCTCCCTCATCACCGTCATCCCCTCTTGTTGGCCAACCTGTCTCACTGATGGCAATGCGCAGGCGAGGATAGCCAAGCTTGGAGATGGCAGATGCGACCGCATCTAGTTGGGCGTCGAGAAGATCATGGTACTGCAGTGGCCCATCCTGAACAACAGTTTCAGCGTTGCTGTCAAGTAGGGCATACGGCAAAGGAACGTCTTGCTTGTTGGCCGCCCATGTGAGATAAGGATAAACATTCAGAAAGAAATAGGATCGTGTCTGTGTGAGGAAATGCAAGATTGGTTGCATGACAGGTATGGAAATGTCGTCCCTGAAGGATCCCGAGGATGGTGGATATGATGAGCCAAGTACATCCATTGCTGATGATGTGGTTACTTTAATCTTCTGCTGAAGATTGAATTTGACCAGGGAAGCATAGATGTTTAGCATGGCGGGCAAAATCTGGTACCACAATGTTTGATTCGATGACTTGCTGAGCACCTCATTCCCCACATTGATCACATTAATAAGAGTAGCAGGATAGTGAGCATTAACATGCGCATCAACCCACTGGTCAGACACCTCCTGACTCGATGCAATAATAGGAAGCTCCTCATTAGTGACAGAGATAACAACCTGTAGACCCGTATAGGCAAGGGCATCAAGCACTTCTGGATTGGAGTCAAAGATTTTTACATGGCCGAGTCCCATGCTCTGAATCAACCGTATAGCATCAGGCGGAGGTGGAAGATTGTCAGCAATGCGTCCATAGTTGATACCCATGGTTAGCGCAGAACTGCGCATGGCAGAGACTTCTGCAGACAGAGGCCAAAGCAATATTAGTAATTAGCGACAGCTAAAGCACATATTCACATAGAAAGCAAACAAAAATCAGGAGTTCATTGTATCTTTACTTGAAAGAAAGCCTCTGCGGCGTATTAAGACACTAAATGTCATTCAAACAGATCATCCTTAAACTGCATATCAGGATGCATGGCACTATTCAAGTATAAAGTGGTCCGTCCTACATACGTGACAAGGCTATGTGACAGATCAGAATGTTACTTGCGCACTTCCAAGCACTTGATGTTACACATTTTCCGGGTTAGATAGGAATGCAATTTTGTATGCAGCTAGATTTCAGGTTGTTACCCAAAATCAAGTCGTTGATCGAGTCTACTATTGAGGATGATACGCACTGAGGAAGAAACTTACAAAAATTGTGAAGCACCACCTTCCGTTCTCATACATAAAACATGTACGATCAGCTAGCAATTAAAAACTTCTGAATCGCACATCTCATGATGTAATGTATATTATAGTACTCAAAAAGCAACTTCACCATGCCTAAGTTCACAGTATGAGCAGCATTCGAGGATGCTGCGACATTCCACATGAGGCGAATACTTTTCTACTTAATCAGGTTGGACTATGTCACACATGACTTTATGCATTTTAGCAGATGTGACGCTCAATATATCGATTGAAACATAAATTCAGAAAAGAAGGCAGATTCCATCAATCGGACTGTAGAAATACGTGCGGACTCCCAAGCCTGAAGACATCTTCTAATAGAAAGAAACTAGAACATACTTCATTTAGAAAACGACATGTCTTGGGTCTGTTTGATGGCATTCAGCGAGAGCTTTGAAAAGGTTATCAAAACAAATGTGTCAAAGAAGCTTAAAACCTTAGTGCAATTAGAACTCTCAAAAAATTTAGAAACCGCCTAACACTGACATGAACAAGGAGTATTATTCAGTTATACAAGAAATCCAAGACCTGAAGCAACGGTTAGAATACAGGGAAGAAGAAATAAGGCGAGAGCCTCCATGGCTGTTGCTTCGTCCGCGCCTGAGTATCCTAACACACGGATGGAAAGCATAGAGAACACGGAGTAGCAACTGATGCATATAAACAAGGTTATCCTGCTGAGTCAGTGTCGAAAAGGGTAGGTGTAGTGAATGTATGTATGTTTGTAATAGAAGAATAAGCAGAAGACCCGTTGGCTCATCTAAACGTTCATGGCACGGGAACTCCATGGCAAACGCGCCGGGCGGGGTCTACAAGCGAAGGAATCAGAGGTATGGGATAACAATTGAATGATCTCGAAGCAGAAGATTAGGCAGCTGAACCCAACGGGCATATCAGAACACAGAATATCGACCATCGGAGCATTCACTCAAAATCAGAAAAAGGTGAAACGTGTAAGTACCGTCGACGAAGAAACTCCCGACACATTACTCACGGGGGACCCTCGTACAAACTTCACATCATGTCGAAGTTGCAGTTCTATTGCCTCCGAGCAGAATTAAACCAGTTGCTTTCGGCAGTTGTTTTCAACTGTTGTCTTTGGGTAGTTTCACTTTTGTTTCATCGGATACTAAGGGTTCCATGGATACTATGCCCGTTCACTTGTAGAGTAGCTCTTTCAATCAATTCAAGCAAGGGAGATTAAATTTTGGTCGAATTTTTTGCTAAAAAAAAAAACAACCATATTGATATTCGTGCGTGTTAGTTCAGTTGATTGAAACTTTCGCCTCTTGAGGCGGGGGAGGTTAAATCTGTGTCAATGGCCAGATAGAATATGGACCTTAGATTATGTATAACTCAGTTGAAAACATATACCTTTGGGCAAGTCTTCCTATGTATCACCTATGGATAGTAGGGGTCTCATGGGTACTATGCCCGCCTTCATCTATACTTTCAATTAATCCAAACTTTTAAGGAGAGCAGGCTTGTTCTGAACTTCCTCTTAAAAAAAACAATCATAGTTGTGACAAGAGATGTGGATTTATGTAGCATTTCCACATCATGAAGAATGTGTACTAAGATAGGCTTAGATGATGATGAGGGCAATAAGTGCTCCACAAATCTTTACCGAACAATTTGTAATGGCTCATGCATCACGCCAATATAAACACTTGGCTACTTTGAATCTCGATTGTTGATTTCCTTTCTATGAAGGGGAAAGGCATTCCAAAAAACATGAGTAAAAAAATATTGCAAGCTTATACAAAGGTACAATTTTCTTTTTCCACCAGTGAATCTATACTTTCTTTGAATACATGATAGAGACTCGGAGGGAATATCTTTGATACAATATAAGAAAAGGTTTATATGAACTCTAATAACTTATTGAAAATAGCAACATTTCTACAAGTGCAAGTCGATCCAAGCAATCATCAAGCCATATATTCCATCCACCAAATGTCAACATGTTTGCCTTTCCCCAACAAGAATTCCTTATAAGTAAGATAAAGAGGTTGAGGATGAGTAGAAAAACATATTTTCTTCAAAAGCTTGATATGGTTTTTGTAGTTGACATTCAAATGAAGATATGAAGACCATCTTCCATGTCCTTGCATCTCGCACACAAGCCATCTCTAGCTTTGACAGCTAATTTGGTTATCGAGATACCTCGCTTTATTATACGCCAAAGGAGATAACTTATTGGAACAAGACAACCCCATAACCTTCTAAACACCTACAGTACACTACACTATGTATGCCGATTCTCATTAAGAATTCTTGGCATAGTCTCATTGTAAAGGGAAACTCTTTGAGTTTATGTTTAATCCATCTTGAGATGAAAGGATTTTCCTCCATAGTAGTTATCAAAAGAAGCTTTCAAAAAAAAAATTGCTGCCTAACTTTTGTGTGTGTATATATATATGTGTGTGTTTATATATATATATATATATATATATATATATATATATATATATATATATATATATATATATATATATATATATATATATATATATATATATATATATATGTGTGTGTGTGTGTGTGTGTGTGTATGTATGTATGTATGTGTATATGTTATGTATAGATACATCTATCTATATGTGCATGTGTATGTGTATGTGTATGTGTATGTGTATATATGTGTGTATGTGTATGTGTATGTGTATGTATATGTGTATGTGTACATGTATGTGTATGTGTATGGATATGTGTGTGTATTTGTATCTATATTTGTATGTGTATATGTAAGTGTATGTGTATGTGTATGTATCTATGTCTGTGTATGTGTATGTGTATGTGTATGTGTACGTGTATGTGTATGTGTATGTGTATGTGTATGTGTATGTGTATGTGTATGTGCTAGGTTGCATTATTCGTTATTCGACAATTCGTTTATTTGTGAATAATTAGGAAATTTTACGGCAAGCTCTTATTATTCGACCGAATTGTTCGGTGACACGTCAGCTTGTTCGGACACACCTGAATAGTTTTTGCATAGAAATTCGACCTTTTTTTATCGAAAAAATTTTCAATCGAAAAAAAATTCGCTAAAAAAATATACGATCGAATATTATTTTATAACATAGTTGAACTAGACTCATTTTTTCATAAAAGCTACTTTGTTCTTTACAAACTTAAAGTGTCGTAGAGAGAACAAGGTATAAATTTTTGCCATATTAAATAATTAAAACTATTGTGATTGTTTGACTCATTGATTCTTACTTCACAATAGTATATATATGTGAATTTAGAATCTATTATGATTGATTCTTACTCATTTTTCATAAAACCTACTTTGTTCTTTACGAACTTAAAGTGTCGTAGAGAGAACAAAGTATACTTTTTTGATATAAATATTAAATGATTTAAACTATTGTGATTGTTTGACTCAATATTGATTCTTACTTCACAATAGTATGTGTATATGTATGTGCATATGATTAGGAATCTAAAATCTATTGTGATTGTCTGATACATCATTGATTCTTACTTCATCAGGATATGTGTAAGTGTATGTGCATATGATTAAGAATTTAAAATCTATTATGATACAGTAAATTTATTATTAAAAGATGTAGGTAGATTATGTTTGACTCAATAATGATTTTTACTTCATAATAGTATATGTATGTGTGTGTATGAGTATGTGTATGCATATGAGTGTATAATTGTGAATGAAAAATCTATTGTGATTGTTTGACTCTATTGATTCTTACTTCACAATAGTTTGTGTAAATATTTGTGCATATGATTAGGAATTTAAAATCTATTGTGATTGTTTGATACAACATTGATTCTTATTTCACAGTAGTATATGTAAGTGTATGTGCATATGATTAGGAATTTAAAATATATTATGGTGCATTAAAATTATTATTGAAAGATATAGGTAGATTATGTTTGATTCAACATTGAGAATCACTTCATAATAGTATATGTATGTGTATGCATATGAGCATATAATTGTGAATGAAAAATCTATTGTGATTGTCTGACTCAACAATGATTTTTACTTCATAATAGTATGTGTAATTATAATTTGTTTATGGGTGTATGATTGAGAATTAAAGTCTATTGTAACTGTTTGACTCAACGTTGATTGAAATATCTTGTTTGATATTGATTTATATTGTTTTTTTTTTGTAGATATAGTCTTCATAAAGCAATTTGTAAGCACTATAGGAAAGGGAAAAGAATGGTCATATGTGATTGTTCATCAAGAGGGTAAAACAATATCCACAATACAATGCAAATGTTGTGGGCATCGTTATGTAGAAAATGCAACTCGAATAAAAGAGCATCTCTTTAGTATAGGTAATAATGTGGCAGGATGCTCTAATCTAGATAGTGATATATGGGTAAATTTTGCAAGTTATGCAAACAAATGTAAATCTCAAGGTATCACATCAAAAAGATTCAAAAGCATGAGTAGTTCACAACACTTTCGAAGTAGCCCAAGTGTACAACAAGAACGAGTAGATGCGTCGATGACAGTAGAGGATAATCAAGATATTTCTACTCAAGTCTCCCAAATTTTTTGGAGAATAACCAAGATACATGTGCTCCATTTTCTCCAACTGCATCAAAAAAGAGTGTGGTTGATCTAATACTTTTTCACCATGCTTTGTCCGCAATAAATCACAAAATACTATACATGTAGCTTTTGAAAAGCAAGATTGTCTCGAGCTTCATCTTAAATGGACTCAAGCATTCTTAGCATGTGGGATTTCTTTCAAAGTTATTCGTAATTCCATTTACAAAGATGCTTTGATGTCAACTACACGAAAAGGTTTCACCATGTCAAATTATAACAAAATGCGAATAGAGTATGTAGATAAAGGGAAAAAAAGTACTGAAGCTATTTTAAAGCGAATAGTACTTGATTATGTACCCATGTATGGATGCACAATAGCATTGGATGGATGGACAAGTTGTCAAAAGAAACCATTGATTAATGTCATGGTTATATGTCCAAAAGGAAACATGTTTTTAGAAGTTGTTGATACTTCTCTTAAAGAGAAAAGTTCGGCTTTTCTTGTAAAGGTATATGAACATGCTATATCGTGCCTGGGTGGTCCAAAGAATGTGACTGCGATAGTGACATATAATGCCTCTAATTTTCGAAGTGTTGGAATTACAATTCAAAACAAGTATGAAGGCATTACTTGGGTTCCATGTGCAGTTCATACCTTAAATTTATTATTGAAAGATATAGGTAGATTATCTTTCATTAAACAAAGCTTATTAGATGAAAATCATGTGGTCAAATTTATTAGAGAGCATCAATTTTCATATTCTCTTTTTCGATCCAAATCTCCCAATAAAGCACTTCAGATTTTTTGTGCCACACGATTTGCAACTGCTTACATTGTACTCAGTGGATTATTAGAAGTTAAGCCAGCTCTTGTAGAAATGATTGCTGATCGAAGATGAGAGGCATTGGCTTGAAAAAAATGTTGGTATCACTAAACCTTTTGTGGAACTTTTACGAATGGTTGATACTGATAAATTTGTGATTGAAAAAGTTTATTGGATTATGTCAGAAGCTATTCAAAAAGTAAAAGACTTTAATCAATTTTCATTACGAGAGAAAACACAGATTGTATCATTAGCAAAGAAGAGATGGACGCAAATGCATACTCATTTGCATGGAACAACATTCGTTTTGGATCCAACATTTCAACTCAATGGTCAAGTGTTAAACAAAGAATTCATGGCAAACTTCAAAACCACATGTCAATTATTACTTCCAAGTACAGATCGTCAAGATGCATTCCACCAAAGAGTAGCGTATGCAAATCGAGAAGGATCTTTTGGAGACCATGGCATATTGAAGCAATTCAAAAGCATCCACCTCCTATTTGGTGGAAAGAGTATGGAGGTGAAGCAGTGGAGTTGCAACATATAGCTATGAGAGTGCTTTTAGTAGCAGCTTCAAGTGGTAGTTGTTGGAGTTAGATGTCTGCGGAAGCACGCGAACAGCACAAGGAAGAAGAAGAAGCTTGGAGCACAACACACAAGACTGAATGTATTACTAGAGAATGTACAAAGATAAGTAGCCCATTAGGGCAATAGGCGTATATACAAGCTGGGGGAAAAAAACCTCCTAAAGAGGGAAAAAAGTGCCCCGGTAGTCCTAGAGTGTTCACACACATCACTACCTAAATATATCAACAAATCCCCCCTGGGAGTGATGCGGTGAACAAGGAGCTGACACTCATGTATAAGGAAGTGCCAAGCTATGTGGAAATCACTCCACAAAAGGAAGTAAGCCCAAAGCTTTGCGGAAAGCTTCAAACTTCTCCCTAGGCAGAGCCTTCGTGAAAAGGTCTGCAATGTTCTCCTGCGTGGGCACATATGCCAAGCTGATCTCCCCAACAGAGAACCTCTCCCTGACATAGTGATAATGCACCTCAATGTGCTTAGTGCGAGCATGGAACACAGGGTTCCTCACAACTGCCAATGCGCTCTGACTGTCAGTGAAGATGGTGGTGGCAGAAGACTGGCCAACACCCAAATCAGCCATAAGGCGTCTGAGCCACACACACTCAACAGTCGCTGTGAAAGCTGCCCTATACTCAGCCTCACAACTGGAAGTAGCCACAGTAGGCTGCTTCTTGCTCAACCAAGATATACATGAGCTACCAAGCATGAAGCAAAAACCACTGGTGGACACACGAGTGTCATAGCAACCAGCCCAATCTGAGTCAGAAAAAGCATGCAAATCTGGCGGTAGTAATCCCCCCTTGGGATAAAACAACCCAAGTAGCCGAGTACCACTCAAGTAGCGAAAGATGCGCTTAACCGCTTTCCAATGCGTGACTCCTGGGCAATGCATAAACCTGCTCATCTGTGAGACAACAAACTGAATATCTGGCCGAGTAATGCATAAGTAAATCAAGCATCCAACAGCCTGTTGATAGAGAACAGCATCAAATGCATCTCCAGCATCATGAAGACTCAATTGTAAACCTGTCTCCATAGGAGTGGCAATAGGCTTACAGTCTTCAAGGCCAAAACGCTGCAATAATGTGTCAATATATTTCGTTTGACACAAAGCCATTCCACCATCAACGTGCATAAACTGAATGCCCAAATAGTGATGCAAATGCCCCAAATCAGACATCTCAAATGAGGCATGCAAATCAGCCTTAAAATCAGCTATGTGTCTCAATAGGACCAGTGAGCAGCATGTCATCAACATAGACAACAATGATAAGAAGCACATCATTAGCACGCTTAACATATAAGGTACTTTCAGTTGGACTGTTCTCAAAACCATGTGCAATCAGATAGGCATGTATCTTCTCATACCAAGCACGTGGTGCTTGCTTTAAACCATATAACGCCTTCTTTAACCTGCACACCTGGTTTTCATGCCCTTTCTGCACAAAGCCACGGGGCTGAAAAACATACACTTCTTCATTCAAGTCACCATTCAGAAATGCTGTTTTAATGTCCAACTGATGTACATTCCAACCATGATGGGCTGCAAGTGCACAAATGCTCCGAACAGTAGTCATACGACATGTAGGTGCAAAGGTCTCATCAAAATCAATGCCTCTTTCCTGTGCATAACCCTTTGAAACAAGCCTAGCCTTATACCTGTCAACTGTACCATCAGGTTTACGCTTCAGCTTGTATACCCACTTAGTGCCAATGGCCTTCTTGCCAGGAGGCAAGTCACATAAAGACCATGTACCATTCTTCATTATAGCACCATATTCACATTGCATAGCAGCCATCCAATTTTTTGAATTTTGTGCTTCATCACAGAGACTAGATGCAACCATAGCATAGCAATCTGATGCAAAGGAGGCACTATGAGAGCCTGAACGAGTACGATATGACAAAGGTGCATCTAATTTGCTGTCACGCAAAGTCTGCACCAGCCATTTTGGCATAGTTTTTGCCTGCTCAATATCAGCTCTCTCATCAGCAAGTGCATCATGTAAATCTGCATCAGAAATGGAATGATCTGCATCATCATATGAAACCTGCAAAGGCTGAGAAGTTGCCTCATTAGGACCAGCACTAGACTGTCCACCTGTAAAAAGAGGCATCAAAGTATCATACATGTCTTTGGAGCTAACAGATGTCTCCTTAGTACATGAAAGCAATGGCTGAATAGCATCTTCCACAAAGACAACATCACGGCTAACCAGAATGCGTTTAGTCTGTGGATGATACAGACGATAGCCTTTACTTTCAGAACTGTACCCAACAAAAATACATTTTACTGCCTTATCATCCAATTTTCTGCGATCTTGTTCAGGCACTAATGCATATGCCAAACAACCAAAAACACGCAGATGAGCAACAGATGGCTTGCGGTCATGCCAAGCCTCATATGGAGTGATAGACTGCAACGCTTTAGTGGGACACCTGTTCAGTACATATGCTGCACACATGACAGCCTCAAGCCAGAAACTATGAGGTAAAGCCTGACTCTTGACCATACACCTCGCCATCTCCATGAGAGACCTGTTCTTCCGTTCAACAACTCCATTCTGTTGAGGTGTATACGGCACTGTACACTGGTGTTTTATCCCACGTTCAGCCAGAAATGCATTAAAATCTGAAGACATATATTCCCCCCCTCGATCAGAACGGAGGGTGCCCATTTTACATGCTGACAGATTTTCAGCCAAAACAAAAAACTGTTTGAAGCACATGAACACTTCGGACTTTGCTTTGAGTGGATATACCCATGCATGCCTGGAAAAATCATCAATGAAAGTCACGAAGTAAAGGTAATTTCCAAAAGAGGGTGTCTGCATAGGATCACAGACATCACTATGTACAAGCTGCAATTTCTGCGTAGCCCGAACTGAACCATCTTTTGGAAAGGAAGAACACTGCATTTTGCCCAAAATACAGCCTTCACAAACATGTTTTCCAGGTGCCTCAAGTTTGGGCAAAGAGGACACCATTTCAGATTTCTGTAGGCGTAACAAACTAGCAAAATTCAGATGACCAAAGCGTGCATGCCAAAGCTTTGCATCTGACATAGCCTGAGAATCATGAACTGCACATGCCGAATCATTCACAGATCTTTCATAGTCTATGAGCTTATACAGCCCACGACATAAAATGCCAGAAGCAATAATCACATCGTCATTTGAGAGATCATGGACTGTACACCTGTCATCAACAAATTTCACAACCAAGCCAATCTTGGCTAATGCAGAAACTGATAATAGATTCTTTTTTATCCCTGGCACAAATAAAGCATCTGACAAAGTGAAAGAACCATCATCAGCAGTAGTCAGAATGATCTTACCAACTCCCATAACAGGATAAGAGGAGTTATTGGCGCATGTGACAGTATTCCCTGTAGGAGCAGGCTCGAGTGAAGAGAAGAAACTGCGCTGCGAGGTAATATGTTTGGTCGCCCCACTGTCAAAGTACCAAACATCTGAGTTTACTGCAGACATGCACTGATCAGGAGAAGATGGGTCAAAACTGCAGACAGTAGTAAACGCCCATTCTTCTTCCTGCACAAGATTTGCAGACTCTGTTTTTGGTGTAGAGGCCTCTGCAACAACCATTCCAGCCTCTTTCTTCTTTGCCTCTTTAGCAGCCAGTTTTGGACAGTTCTTTATGATATGATCATTGCCTTTACAGTATTTACAAAATAATTTCTGCTTTTCTGATTTTTTCTCATCTTTGTCTTGGTTCTTTGAATGTGCAGCATTTGCAGATTTCTGCTTATTAGTAGAATTGCTCCATTTTCCTTTGCCCTTCTGACTAGCCAGGAAAGCTTGATTTGCAACACGCATAATGGACCTGTTCTACCTGGACTGATCTTCCTGCAATAGAACAGAGACTAATTCCTCAAATGACAAGGCATTCGGATTGCCTTTCATCATCAACCGAAGAGTAGAGGCAAAACTCTGATATGAATCAGGAAGACCATTCAGAACGGTCTGCATAAGTGAGCTATCTGGTATAACCTCATGAGCAGAAATCAATTGTTCCTTCAGGTCTTTGATCTTTGTAAGAAAACTGTCCATAGAATCACCTTCATTCATGTGCTCACTCTCCAACTGTTTTCGGAGGTAAGCAACACGAGCCTCATTCCTAGCCTGATACAAAGTGGTAAGTGTATCCCAAGCATCCTTTGCTGTTCTGCAAGAGCGAATGTGAGGAATAATGGCACGTTTGACAGACAAAGCTATCAATGCATGTGCCTGGGCATCTCTGCCATCCCAACGAATCTGCTCTATAGTAGGTGCAATAGAAAAAGCAGCACGAACAGGAATCTGCGGAATATCATCTTCGACACCATCTTCATCAGCTCCAACACCTGTATTTGCAGTACCTGTCGTTACAGGTGTAACAGGACGTCTTTCAACACCCTGCACAATGTTCCACAATCCTTTTGCAACCAGTACATGTCGCATCATATAAGCCCATAATGGGTAGTTGGTACCATCCAACTTATCCTCAACAGCCAACATACGGAATACATCACTGCTTTCAGCCATGGCCGGTGACTAAAATACCTTGATGCATAAAATTGACTGTATCTAAAAAAGTTGTAACGGAATTGCCCAAACGAGTTCTGCTAGACCTGTAGCAGACTTCGAGACGCTTAAACTGGCGAACAGAAACTGGTATATACCTTTGGCACAAAAGGACGAAATAGCCTGCACAAGCGCTGTGATAGTGCGTTCGGAGGCCGAAACGAGCTCAGATCGCGATTTTGGCACCACACAGCAAAGCTATTTTGATCTCGGAAACACCCAGAGTATGCTCACCAAATTTCGTGCGAATCTGAAACTGCAAACGGAGGAGTGTCGACGGCGCCCTAGAAGAAGCGACGACCTGCTCTGATACCAATTGTTGGAGTTAGACGTCTGCGGAAGCACGCGAACAGCACAAGGAAGAAGAAGAAGCTTGGAGCACAACACACAAGACTGAATGTATTACTAGAGAATGTACAAAGATAAGTAGCCCATTAGGGCAATAGGCGTATATACAAGCCAGGGGAAAAAAACCTCCTAAAGAGGGAAAAAAGTGCCCCGGCAGTCCTAGAGTGTTCACACACATCACTACCTAAATATATCAACAGTAGTTGTGAACGTAATTGGAGTGCCTATGATTTTCTTCATTCAAAACGAAGAAATCGCTTAAGTGTATCACATGCTAATGATTTGGTATATGTGTTTTCTAATATGCATTTGTTACATGCTCCAACCAAGATAGCTTCTATAGCAGCACAAGAAACTTTTGGAGAATTTCGAACTCATGAAAGTTTAACAAATGGTTCATGGAGTGATCATGATTTAGATGTAGATCATAATGATGATTCAAACGTGGAAGAAATACATGACATGGTACCTGTCATAGATGATGATATTCAAAATGAAGAAAATGATGTACTGTGAATACTATGATTATATTCAATTGCAAAATCGAATACAAGTCATGTCTTTGATTACAAAAAAAGCTTGCCTACTCAGTGTTTTCTTGATTCAATAACTCATCGACAGTAAAGTGATCAAAAGATGATGATGCCTCTGAAATTCTTCCATATTTGCTCTCATAAGCATCCATGGAAATTTGTAAATTTTTTAATTGATTTTGTAGATCATCAATCCTCTTTTTTTGATCATCGATTGTTCTTCGTAATGCAGGAATCGTTAATCCTTCATTGTATAATTCTGCCCCTTGTGATGACAAATCATGTATCAGATTATGTTCTTCAGGTAGCAAAATGTAGGGTCGCTTTCGAGGAAGAGGGCCTCCGTTTCCTTGATTACAAAATTTGGCTCGGTTTTGAGGATGACCCAAACTGATACCTGCATGACAATCATCCCAATCTACACATCGATGAAGAATATCTTTACAAAAACCTTTTGAATGAAATATAATGCTATTTGATTATTATTTGGTAATGATCTCTCAACTCGCACAAAACGTTGAAGTAGCGTTTCTGCTAATCCTTTATGTTGTAAGTCTGAAAGCTTTAAGGGTGCTATTTCTTTTGCCCTTCCTATAACCCGAAAGAGAACATCACGAACAAAATAATTTGGACATAGCTTTTTTACTTCTTTCATTGATAATGCTTCTCCTTCTAATCCCTCTAGCTCTAAATCTTGATGGAATAAAAATGCTAATCCTGATTGTGCAAATTGAGCATTTTGCTCAGATAAAATCCTTTGAGATTTAGTATGATCAAGATCATCATTCACGTCTGGCATTCTTGCCATGTTTTACTTCTGCAAAATAAAAACACGAATTTTATCTTAAGTGAATTCAAATGATTCCACATAATTCAAATGAATCCACAAGATTTAATTCACATTTGTTAAATGAATCCACAACATTTAATCCACATCCCTCAAATGATAGGACTTCATTTACTCCACATAATTCAAATAAATCCACATTATTTAATCCATATATTATAAATGATTACACTTTATTTCATCCACTTAACTCAAATGATACCACAACATTTACTCCACTTAATACAAATGATTACACTTCATTTCATCCATTAACGCAAATGGTACCACAACATTTACTCCACTTAATAAAAATGATTACAGTTCATTTCATCCACTTAACTCAAATGTAGACAGTTCGTTTATTCCACATAATTCAAATGAATCCACAAGATTTAATTCACATTTGTAAAATGAATCCACAACATTTAATCCACATAACTCAAATGATAGCACTGCATTTACTCCACATAATTCACTTAACTCAAATGTAAACACTTCATTTAATCTAGATAGTTCAAATGAATACATATCATTTTCAATATGGTCGTAATCCATCTGTCGTGGATATCTTTAAACCATATCGAGTAAGATGCAAGAATACTCTAAGCATTTCATGTGCATCAACTCTTTTTTATACATCTTTGTCAGAAGCTAATTCTAAAACATACTTGAACTTGTAAATCCATTCTTATCAATGGGATAACTATTGAAATCTATATATTTCAGGAGTTGTAACAGGAGTGTCGAAATTGTAAATATCTCCTAACTCTTATTAAAAGGTGGAGGACTAGTGGATATGCATTTGGGTGCAATCCACCAGTACTTTTGAGTCCACTCATTTCTAGTAGATATTCCTAGATTAGGTAGCTTCGAAAAACGTTTTTTGGTCGGTAAATAGGTTGCTCTACCAAAATCACATAATCTGATGTAAGCGTGTTGATCTTCAAAATGCAACAAGATGTTGCCTAGATGGAGATCGTTATGGGATATATTACAAGTGTGTCAAAATGATATTGTTTGTAATAGGCCGTTCATCAGCTTCCAGATATTTGTTTTCACGGTTGCTATATCTCCTCCTATGTCCTTCACACCTCTGCTTCGTGGTACATTTAGGTATTCTTTCTTCATTCTTTTTAGCCACATGTCCAATGTACCACCATTCCACAATTTGAAAATGAGGCACGGACTTTTGCTATGGTGTCTCGCCAAACCAAGTGGACTAATAATTCCACTATACGTAATAGATAACATTGTGGCTTCCTTGATGGCTTCATTTTCTCGTGTTTGTATGTCAGCACCATGTAATTTGAATATCTTGGCCACAAACACTTCATTGCTGAATCTCGGGTGGGATATCTTGACTTTATGAATCATGCCATACTATCCTTCCCTCACGAGAGCTGCATCTTCAAAAAGAATAGAGGAATATGGAAGCAAACAAAGATTGTTCGATGTTTGATCTCCCATATTCACATATGCATCTCTTCTATTTGGATCTATCCTGTGCTCTCACAAGGTGTTCAGTCGTGTCCAATTTTAATCGCTTTCCTCTCTTCATAGTTTGATAATGTAAATCAATAAATTTAATTTTATCGATGAATCCGGGCATACTGGTGATATCCACCGCCAATGACTCTGCTACTTTTACGATTTTTCCAAAGATACGTGTAAGCTCTTTTGAAATTTGCTCATCTAAGACCTCTGCTCCACCAGACACACTGCCAAATTTGTCTTCAATATTAATAAATGATGTTCTAGATAATTGCGCAATGAAATCTTTGTAACTAAAAGTGTCCATGGCTATAGTGATTTCATCTTCTCTCATTTTAGCCACAAATAGCTTACCTTCCAACTTAAAGATTGAGTGCTTGCTTGCTCAAAACTTTAAACTGTGGAAGGAGAATTGATCAAAACATTCGTATCGAATTTTGCGCCTCCTTTAACTTCACTTCTTCTCATTCACATATGCAAATGTTCCTACACTCAATTCTCTCAGCCTGATCACAATTGGAAGCTGAAAATTTGTACAGAAGTCGATTACCTATAGACTTAGACTTGTACAAAAGCATTTCACAAAAGATCTAACACAGAAGGAGAAAACTCAGAAATATTGGGTGCAACATTTTCTTCATTTCTGAGAAATTTACAACAGTGATGAGAGAGTCTTAACTCATTTCTAAGATGTCTAATGACACATACAACTACTGATTACTCTATTCTCATGCTCTCTCATAATTGTCCTGACATTTTCCATATATATAGAAAAAGATTTACAAGCTTATGACTACTCAAAGATATAAGTGAACTATCTCTGAAATAATGTACATATGTGTACACATCTTCCAACTTTTGAATATGTCCTTCCTTCATGCTTCACAACTTGTTCTCTTCTCAAATCCTTGACTTCATTGCCATATCAAAACATCAATTGGTGATTATCCTGCACCAACAATTCGCTATCAGAGTTTTCTCTTGCTTCAAGAAGTACAACATCAGCAGAAGCATTGGCATGACCAAAATTTGCGGACTCAGATTTTTTGCCTTGGAGACTTAGTTTTGTATTTTCATTCTAAGATGAAACGAAAGATGGGCAAGTTGAAATTATGGTGGACTTGTCTGTTCCGGATTTATGAAATGTGCGGACCAGGTACATTCCATGTTGCTACACTCACAAGAGAAGTTCTACCGATGGTCATCAATGGTTCTACGCTCTGGCCCTATCAATGCTCTCGATTTTTTTTTTTAAACTCTCATGCAAGATGCACAGTTAACTATTTTGCATGCAAATGTACGAACCACTAAAAGGGCGGTGGCAGTGACGTTTCAAATCAGAGGATGCGTTTCTTATTTTGAGAGCCAATAATCAGTAACAAATTTATGAGTCATGATCCCTTGATCACCCATCATGCACAGACTCGCAATTTGTTACACAGAAAGGCTGGGCATAAAAGGCTGTGAACTCTGTCGAATCCGGCTTATTTGACAAATTTGCGATCAGAGAGAATACAACGAGCAAAGCATATACTTCATGTAAAAGTGTCGTGCCACTAAGCTAAAGTGAGATCTCTCATCGATCTCTGAGCTGATTCCCACTTTCTCCTTTCCTTAAAAGAGAAATTCATGAATTTATTTAGTCTTCTGTTCCATAAGTAATGCATAATCCCTCATTACATATATTCCTATGAAGATGGAGAACAGATCTCCCATAACAAGTGAAGGTGTATGTAGTGAAGAGTGGAGAAAATAAATTTCTAATAAGGGTCAAAGCCCTATGCTAAAATGGTCTGCAATGATATGACATGATACCATAAACACGTGTATCCATACTAAAGAGCAATCTCTGCCAACCATTTTCTAGGCATGGATCTATAGGATCCCATCAGAGTAATAGCATTATCCTTCCTAGAAACCTCAAAATGAGTATGTAATATCCATGGTGATAAAATCACCTATCACATTCTCTACTGGAAGAATAAATCTTCCCTAAACTCTAAAGGATAACTCCCAATCCTAAGGAGATGTCTACTAAGAGCTCTCCTATGATCTACTGAGACATGATGCCATGAATGATGAGTCCTTTTCTTTCACTGTCATATCTACACTAAACCAAATATATATTCCATATATATGTAATGGAATATATAGGTGGAATCTAATGAATCCCATATCCTACAGTCATGTCGGTGGACTCAAATGAGTGACATATCCTTGAACTAGTATAGTTTGGTTCTAGTCAACAAGTCACAATTGATATCCCTTCCTATTCCAAACAAACTTGTTCCTAGGTACCAAGACTAAGTCTAAGTACCTCCCTATAGATCCCAATATACATATATGTATTGGGTACCCCAACTATTTCTGAGTAAGGGATCTATGCTCTAAGTCATAGAGCTAATGCCATGCCTATGGCCTTCCTAACCATCACTTGAATCATATAAGCACCCGTTGATGCTGTCTCATGAAACCCATATGTATGATCCCATTTCCTTAGTAGTGTAGCAGAAATGTTTCACTACTTATTCAAGTGATGTGCATGAGTGAAAATAGTCACTCTTTGGGTATTCTTCATAATACCCCATAGTCTCTTAGTCATACTATGAGACTCTTGTGAAGATATGTAAATCTTCACTACATTGGAGATTATGATAAATGAATCTCCCGTGTCTGTATGCAACCTCCTATAACCTATAGGATTGCTTGTGCACATTACTAATGGTGAAGGTGTAGCTCCTTCCCCTTAGCAATCCTATGGTCTAAATCCATAAGGATTATGTGTAGGGATCGTATTTACTATTGAAGTTGCCTTATCTATACTAGTATGATGGTCCTAAGTCCATCAAATACATGCTTAAAAGCATGCTAACACCTTATTGGTGTTTGTAGAAAAGGCATGTTATCGTGCCATAACATTGTTACCTAAAGGCAAGTGTGTATATAACACCATGACGTGGGAAAGATTTCGACAACATTTCTCTAGGAAATGGAATCCCAAAAAAATTTAACCATAAACTCAATGGCACACAAGCCATCCAACAACATAGGGCTTGACAGGCCCATGGCGTGCACCCCATAAACTCATATATGGACTCCATAACCTGCAAGAATGTAAAAACAAATGCTAGCAACAATTCTCTTTGTTGCATAACCATGTAGTTCCTACAACCACCTTTCCTACAAACAATCAAAAAATGTACTTCTTGCATGTTGATCCATAATTTTAGAATTGAAACAATGATCAACTTGGATATATGCACTCAAATCCATGCATGTACATACAAAACATGCCATAAAATAAAGTAAGATGCCTAAAAGCATAAAGCATACATTCCTAAATGATTTGGTATTGGAATTGCATGCATCCAATCCTTCTCAACAAGCTTTGAGACCTTTGCACCTTCCTCCTCAGATCCAAATATAAACTTTGAAGTGTCCCAAAACATTGGATCACTTTCGAAAACATAAAACATGTTGAGATGATTACCAAAATAATGCAATTTTACCTGAAAAATGCATTTGTAATCCCTCTTTAGACCTGAAAAAACTTTTTTAGCACCTAAACATAATAATAAACTTAAATATATAGCATTTTCAAATAGCTTGAAGTGAAATTACTTCAATCACCTTCCCGGTTTGTAAGATATGGCTCCCGAAAGGTAGTTGCCAAAATTGTTTAGACTTTGTAGACCTGTACAGACCTGCAAAAATACACATTTTCCCAAATTTATTCTAATAAAATGAAAATGGACTTTTTGCTCTTCGAAAGGAGCCATAGCACGTCCAATTTGGAGTTTTCTAGCCCAAGATATGGCCTTTCCAAGTGGGACATGTCAAACTAGTGGACTATTGCAGGGACTGGAATAAGTGTGAAAATGTGATTTTTGGGGTGCCCAAAAGCATTCTTCCATCAAGCAAATGCTTAAATTCTCTTCATAATCTCAGAGAGCAATATATGAAGATGCTTGGGCCTATTTTCACTTTACTTAATCCTCTCTTCATGCATGCTAATTTGCTCTCCAAAAGAGGCTTAAATGAAGATTTTTACTTTTATGCAAAAGCTTAAATGGGAGCTTTTAGCAAGCTTTTAATCCACTCTAAATGTGGATTTCTCTTGAATTTTCTTGTTCTCCATGGTAATACATACACCATACTTCATGTATGTATACAATAATCCATCGGAAGCCTCCTAAATGATCTTTATTTTTACTCCCAAAAGTGGAGTTTGGCAAAAGTTAACATCTGAAACTTTTCTAAAAAGTGTGAAAAGGGGCATTTTCGAAGAAGTAAAATTTCCTCCTTAACTTATTACTTTGATGAATCTAATGATTCCATTATGAAGTCATACTTTTTCCCATCCATCCATAGCTATTGCACCTTCTTTTTTCTCTTCCAAAATGGGAATTTCTTACATTTAGGTGCTGAAATTTTTTCTCAAACTGTGATGGAAGGGAGTCATGGAGCTTCAAACTCCCACCATACTGAGCTAATGATTGCATTTCTTGATTGTATATGAAAGTCCATACATTGCACTATATGTATGCATGATTTTTCTTACCAAACTAAGAAAAATCCTGCTTTATCCCCCTTTCCGAAAATGGCTACTAGTCAAAAATAACCCCTTAAATTTATGTGAAGACCATGAACATAGCTACTTTGGAGATGCCTAAAGCTTGTGCTTTTTTGCAATTTGAGGAAATCCTTGACTCAAGATGGGGGTATCTATGTCATACTCCTCATACATATGATTTCTCCCAAAGGGCTTAGTTCCCAAACCTTTCATTTTTTTCTCTAAAATAAATATTTTACAAAAATTAAAAGACACTCAAACCTAGAACTTGAGGCCATAACTCCTCCTTGCTAAATCATGTAGAGAAAAGTATCATCTTTGATTGCTCCTTGTTGTCGTGATGATTGTCTCACCGCTCTCACATCTGTGTGGGCATGTTCACTATGTCGAGGACTATATTGTTGAGCCACATGCTTCTTTGTCTTCAACTCCATCAAAGACATTAGTGACATTCAATGAAGCAAATGCCAAATGGTAACCCAGCCTTCTGATGAGTGTTTCCAATTCCTTTACCTATCATATCATAGGTTTCGAATTTTGCCGAAGCGTTTCAGGTTCTTAAACTTTCGGCGAGAGTTCGATTCCCAGGCAGCACAAGCAGTAGGGCATCTTGATCTACTTCTCTGATACCAATGTAAGCATCCATCCTTTTTTTTGTTCAACTGAACTCCAGCTGCTCGTGCGAGTTACACACACAGACGTAGGTTTTGTTCTCCGCCCAACCACGTCTGAGTTTTCTATTGAATGAATTCTCTTAAGGGAGTGCTCTTACTTTATGTTCTACCAACTTATGTAATGATACCCATAATATGCTATGTGGCATGGACCACCCTGATGAATATCATACCCCAATGAATATCATATGACACTATATATACACACACACACACACACACACACACACACACACACATATATATATATATATATATATATATATATATATATATATATATATATATATATATATATATATATATATATATATATATATATATATATATATATATATATATATGTATATATGTATATATATAGTGTCATATGATATTCATTGGGGTATGATACTCATCAGGTGCCACATAGCATATTATGGGTATATATATATACCCATTATATATATATATATATATATATATATATATATATATATATATATATATATATATATATATATATATATATATATATATATATATGTATATATATATATATATAGTGTCATATGATATTCATTGGGGTATGATACTCATGAGGGTGCTCCATGCCACATAGCATATTATGGGTATCATTACATAAGTTGGTAGAACATAAAGTAAGAGCACTCTCTTAAGAGAATTCATTCAAGAGAAAACTCGGACCCGGTTGGGCGGAGAACAAAACCTATGTCTGTGTGTGTAACTCGCGCAAGAAGCCGGATATATGTGTTTGTGTGTGTGTGTATGTATGTATGTATGTATCTATGTGTATATATATATATATATATATATATATATATATATATATATATATATATATATATATATATATATATATATATATATATATATATATATATATATATATATATATATATATATATATATATATATATATATAGGTGTGTGTGTGTGTATGTGTGTGGGCCTTTGTGGGCTAAACAAGAGGATCAAGGAGGAGATGGAGGGAGAGAGGAAAGGAGGGATGCACACACATGCGCGGTAGGCTTGAAACCCACATGATGATCTTCTTGAGGCATGTTTTATAAATGATAAATGTATATTAATATAGAGGGAAGGTTATGTGACCCTTACATCCCCAACAATCTCCCACTTAAGAATCAATGTGAGCATAAGTTTCAACTTATACAAAGAATGATGTAGGATATACCTTAATGTATAGCAAGATTTTGAGTCTCCCATACCAATCAACATACACCAACTGCCTCAAACAAGGTGTGTCCATGCACCTCAACATGCTCTAGACTTATACCAAAAAGAGTCAAGCTTACATTTGAGCGTTGTAAGAACTGAGGAAATTCCTACAAAGTTCCCACTTGCTCTATGTGTGAGTCAATCATTCACCAACTGACAACTCCAAGTGCAAATGCCCCAATAACAACTATAATGTCACATCTCAAGCATAATAACAAGTAAATCAGACTCTGGAATGCTAACAAAACATGTGCTTTCCTGCCTAACCTAAGCATGTCAACCATGCCTATCTCCAAGGCATCCAAAGAGTCAAGACCAACATGTCTTGAATATCCTTCTTAATATCTAGCAAGAGGGAACCCAAGAATGATTGTATAATTGCTAACTCCTCAGCATCCAAATCAGCCATCCTCTCAACCAAGGATGTACCTAGATGTGCACCTTGAGAGTTAATACACTCTACCACACACTATGCATCATAAGAGATACCCTTATCTACCATAATAAGTGTATCCACATGCTTCATAGGATCTAACCGCACAACATCAACACCAAAGTCTATTTGATGACCAAGCTCTAAAAGAGTATCATCACTATGCTCTGCCTGATCATCCATATCATGCTCTATAGCATCCAATTGATAATCCAAATTGTGCTCCACATGGGCATCCACGTGATCAACCAAATCATGCTATGCATAAGCACTATGAGCATCCAAAACATGATCTATATGTGCATGCATATGATCATCTAAATTCTACCATACATGTGCATCATGAATGTCAATAGACCTATCCATAGGTAGAAAAATTGCCACATGGTGAGTATCACATTGCACATAAGGCTTAACTCCCATTGAGATGAGACTATCTCTCACATAGAGTACTTGTAGGGGAAACATGTGTTTAATCCTGGCACCTCTAACAAGCATAAGTTGTCCCAACTACAACTGAAAAATGATGCTCACCAAGGAATGCATAACATATGCTCCCTTGCAATAGGCTAACCAAAATCAAGCTCATAAGGAATGAAGGCACATAGTGTACATATCTAATTGTAAATGATGCTCCACTAGATAGCATAAGGCATATGTGCCATACCATAAGACATAGGGCCGGAGGTGGCGCATTATAGAAGACATAGGGCTGAAAGTGGAGCATTACATATGACTATGCTTGTTGAGACCCCCTTTGATTACTTTATAGAAGATGATTAATACTCATATTCGTTGGATAGAATTTACACCATTTAAGTTAGCCTATGGATTAGAAACTATAGCTCCACTAGAATGGGTAGTACAAAGTATCTAAGCTTGTGGTGTAGGATTGACTTTTATCAAAAGACTCCATGGATTATTGGATGGATAATTTGTGGAAATTTGGAGAAAGATATAAATCAAATTTTTTTCTATTAAAAGAAGTGCAACTAATGCAACATCAGTGTTCCATGTCACTCACTGGAAAAAAAAAACAATAATTCTAACATTAATTCATGGACTTTTCCTTTCAAAATTCAGGATGAGATGGGCCTTGCCACTTTCTTGTGGAGACATTGAATGATGTTCACCTAGATACAATGGTTAATATGTCCAAATTGTAGCCTTAGAGGCATTTGATTGGCATGAGCAAAGCCAAAAGACAGAGAGAGAGAGAGAGAGAGAGAGAGAGAGAGAGAGAGAGAGAGAGAGAGAGAGAGAGAGAGAGAGAGAGAGAGAGAGAGAGAGAGAGAGAGAGAGAGAGAGAGAGAGAGAGAGAGAGAGAGAGAGAGAGAGAGAGAGAGAGAGAGAGAGAGAGAGAGAGAGAGAGAGAGAGAGAGAGAGAGAGAGAGAGAGAGAATAAATCTTGAGCAAAATATTCATTTAATGGTAAGTATGCATGGAAAGGCTTGTGGTGGATGGTACTCAAAATATTTGATAGTTAAGATAGAATAAAGTGTGGCAACATGTAGTTCCTTCTAGATACTTATGATCCATCAAAATATTGTTTTTTTTTAGGTATCAATGGTCAAGAATAGAATTTTATGCTTGCGATGAAAATATAATCTTGTAGGATCATTATGGTTTCAAATGTGTTTTCTTCAAGTGTGCATTTACTAGATTTTCCACATGCATCTACTTGTTTCATATATAAACCCAAACACGCAGAAGTTTTGGATTTTTGGCACATATCTACTTGTTTCATATATATACACTCTTGGATGCACCTTGTTTGTTTCTTTTATGCATTGCTAACAACTATGATGGATTTTGATGTAAGCAACATATGATTCCCAAATAGCATTGTATGTATTTCAATACATTTCCCTTATAATCTCACTAATTCTCATTCACCATAGATAAATGTTCCAACTTCTTCATTAAATCGACACTGCTCTAAGTGAAGCACTCAAATATTTGTATGGTTGAGCGACAATTGCAAGTGTTTGGCCCTATAGATAATAATGGTGTTTTCGTACCTCTTACTTCTAAATGATGGAGTCACTATTGTGAAAAGATTGATGCACTTGCCATCAAGTAGCTTTGGCCAGTAGTCTCCAATAAATACAAGGTCACAAAGTTCACAAGATAAGCCCCCTATTGTATGTGTTAATGTCTCTTCTCCAATCACTCAAACTAAATGCTAAGATACTTGAGCGTAAGCATTAATTTTCATGTAATGTTATTACAAGCAAACTAAACAGGGGTTAATTGGGAGGAATTAATCTATCACCATCTCTAGAACCACATGAGTAGAGTTGTGCCTAACTACGGCTAGTGACGCATTGTCAAAACCAAACTTCAAGTTCTTCTCTAGATGTTGCTCCCCAAACAGACCCTTCTTGTGGTTCAACATGGACTGTCTATTCTTGATGATGATTGCTTTTTGCCAACGAAAATAATTCAATGCCAAGAAGAGGAATGTTGGTCCAAGGTTAATATGTACATACACATATACATCTACATATACATAAACATTTATATATACATGTACACATACATATACATATAACATATACATATGCATATACATAAAACATTATACATATACATATAACATATACATATACATATACATACATATACATATACATATACATATACATATACATATTACATATACATATAACATATACATATCATATACATATACATATACATATACATATACATATCATATACATATACATATACATATACATATACATAATAACATATACTATATACATATACATATACGATATACATATACATATACCTATACATATACATATACATATACATATACATATACATATACATATACATATACATATACATATACATATACAATATCATATACATATACATATACATATACATATACATATACATATACATATACATATACATATACTACATATACATATACATATACATATACATATACATATACATATACATATACATAATATACATATACATATAACATATACATATACATACATATACATATACATATACATATACATACATATACATATACATATACATATACATATACATATACATATTGTTGGATGTGATGGCTGGGTACAATCAAAGATCAAGGTGGTGCTGCTAGACCTGCTTCACACCTGCCCTTTCTTTTCTTCAGATATGGTTAGGAGACTCCTTGAGCTTTCAAATGACACCAAGAAACTATATATGTGCTTTACAAAGTGATTGAGAAATGATCAAATCAAAACAGATAAGTTTGAACCTTCATAAGTTCAAAAACTTGCTATTTCTGTAATGACACCTGCTCAGTCCTAAGCTCAGTGTGTCCAGCACACTTGCAATTGGTTTAATTCCTTCTGGGAGTATTAAATTAACTTAACAAGCTACCATTAGCAAGTTAAATCACTCCAAATGACAAACTATACACTGAGCATGATGTTTAGCAAAATCAGGGACACCCCCGACTTTTTAGGAATCACACAGAAATATACCAGTGATCACTTCGACAGCGATTTCTCCCAATTGGCTGAATAGATTGACTTGAAACTTTGTAGTGTTGTAGAATGCTTTGAGCTGGTTCCAATGAGCCCTTGATCATCAAATTTGGTTCAGTAGATCTTGAGATATGCTCTGTTGAAGTTGACAAACTTGGAGGTAGTCACTCAGAGAAAACACAGAGTAAAAAACTATGAGTATATGTATTGATACTATCAAATGTACATTCCCATTGGCATGTAGAATGATGCCCAATGGTACTCAGAGGTGTAGGCTAGGTAGTAGCTCTCACACTCTCACAAATATGCTTGGATTAGCCTCGGGAAGAGTGTCTCATAACCCGCGACTTTTACATTGATTTTTATAGGAGTTTTTGAATGAATTTGAATTTGAATTCAAATTAAAGCTCCCTTGATTCTCTCCACTAGACTTAGGGAGATATTCCCTCAACTAGATCACCTAATTTTTTCACGACTCTAGTCTAGTAGGTATGATTACATTGTTGATAAAGTCACATGGACTTTTACATGAGATAAAAGTAAGAATCAATAAGACTAGGTTCACATGATTATTGACTCTTGTGAATGTATCATCCAAGGGTTCAATCTTTTATGCTTTCCAAGGGTTCAATAGTCCAAGCTTCATGTTGGGTCTTCAAAGGCACACAACAATGCCAAGTGTTATGGCTTGTTTGCACCAACAGCTCCCCCTCAAGCCAAACACTTGCTTGAGTCTTCATCTTTAGTCTTTAATGATATCCTGTAATCCAATCATGGATTTAAACCTGCATAACTTGCTCCCATCCAAAGCTTTTGTAAGCAAATCTGCACATTGAATATTAGTGGATACATATGATAATTGGATTTCTTTGCTAAGTAGTTTCTCCCTCACATAGTGGTAATGAACCTCTATGTGTTTTGTCCTAGCATGATACACAGGATTAGCAGCTAAATGAAGTGAACTTGTGTTATCACCAAATATGATAGGTGGCCTTGTGTATAGGCCCAATTCTGAATAGAGTAACTTCAACCATATTGATTCTTGAGTGGCATTGGCTAGCCCTCTGTACTCTGCCTCAGTAGATGATAGAGCCACTATGGGTTGTTTCTTGGATGACCAAGAAATTGGTTTATCACCTGCAAAGCATATGTAACCAGATGTACTCCTCCTGTCATCCTTGCAACTTGCCCAATCTGCATCTGAGTATACCTTGATATCAATGTCTGATGAATATGGATAATACAAACCATGATTTTGTGTTCCCTTTAGGTACTTTACTATCTTCTTGGCTGCCTCCAAATGTGGTACTCTTGGCTTATGCATAAATTGGCTAAGTACACTAACACCATATGAGATATCAATCCTAGTTAAGGTAGCATAATTAAGACTACCTACCAAACTTTGGTAACCTGTAATATCCTTGAGTTCTTCTCCTTCATGTGCACTGAGTTTGTGGTTGACCTCCATAGGAATGTTTGAGACTTTAGCTTCATGCAAGTTAAACTTCTTGACCATGTCCTGAATGTACTTCTTCTGAGTAATGAATATACCTGAATTTGTGTAGACCAATTCAAGTCCTAGGAAGTACTTCAATAATCCAAGATCATTGATCTTGAATTCCTTCATCATTTGACCTTTGATGTGTCTAATTCCTTGAACATCATTTCCTGTAATAATGATGTCATCAACATAGACACACAAGTATATTACCTCTGAATTGTTCTTCTTTATAAACAATGAAGTATCTGCTTTACTCATCACAAATCCTTGATCCAAGAGATAGGTTGTCAACCTATAGTTCCATGCTCTAGGTGCCTGCTTCAATCCATACAGAGCTTTCTTCAATTTGCAAACATGATTTACCTTATTGGGATCCTCATAGCCAGGTGGTTGTGACATGTAGACCTCTTCAGATATCCATCCATTCAGGAATGCATTCTTCACATCCAATTGGTACATGTTCTAATTCTTGGATGCAGCTACACTTACCATAATTCTGATAGTTGGCATCTTTGCCACAGGAGAAAATGTCTCCTCATAATCAATGCCTTGGGTTTGTGCAAAACCCTTGGCTACCAACCTAGCTTTGTACCTGCTTATTGTGCCATCTGAGTTCCTTTTGAGTTTGTAGATCCATCTGGATCCTATGACCTTCATGGAGTCCTTCTTGGGTACCAAGTCCCAAGTATCACTCTCCTTGAGAGCCTCCATTTCTTCATCCATTGCTTCCTTCCATTCTGGTTTAGTAATAGCTTCCTCAAATGTACCTGGTTCTTCACTTAAGATATCCTTTGCAAGATATACAGAGTGCTTGGTTACAAGTGAAGTATCATATCCATACCTAATAGGTTTCTTCTTTTCCCTTGAAGATCTCCTCATAGCTTGAGTTGAGGATTCTGGATTGTCTTCAAGTTGCTTCATCTTCATCTTCCCTTTTGATTTCCAAGCTTTGAACTCTTCAATGTTGATGGTGTCTTCATCATCTGAGCTTGTGTCCTCATTCTGAGTTGGTTCTTGCCTGACAAGCTTTGGAAAGTCTTCTTCCATATCATAAGGTAAACTCACTTTCCTGCACTCATTATCATACCATGAATCATTTTCATCAAAGATTACATCTCTGCTTACCTTGAAGCCTTTGTTTGAGGGGTTATAGAACCTGTATCCTTTCTGATTCAAATCATAACCAATAAAGATACACTTCTCAGCCTTAGGGTCTAGCTTTCCCCTTACCTGTGAGGGAATATGCACATATGCAACACACCCAAAGATCTTGCAATGATCCAGAGAAGGTCTCTTACCATGCCAAGCCTCATAGGGTGTCATTCCATCAAGTGTCTTTGATGGCAACCTGTTGATCAAGTATGTGGCAGTAGATACACTCTCTGCCCAAAGATAATTTGGTAGTTTCTTCTCATTAAGCATAGACCTAGCTGTCTCCACAATGAGTCTATTTCTTCTTTCAGCTACCCCATTTTGTTCAGGTGAGTACCTTGTGGTAATCTCCCTCTTGATGCCTCTTTCCTGCAAGAAGTCTTCAAAGTCATTGGAGAAGTATTCTCCACCACCATCAGACCTTAACCTCTTCAAATGTCTACCTGTTTGATTCTCTACTAATGCAAGATACCTTTTGAAGCAATTAAATACTTCATCTTTATGTTTCATGAAGTACAAGACAGTCCATCTGCTATAATCATCTATAAAAGATACATAGTACCTTGACCCAGATATGGATGGCTCCTTGCTTGGTCCCCACACATCTGTATGCACCAATTCCAAGTAATCTTCATGCATAAATCCTTTCTTGGTATATGGCAACCTGTGTGACTTACCAAATTGACAAGCCCCACACTTGTATATCATGTGTTGCTTGGATACATTAGGTATCCCAAGCACACATTGATCTCTGCTCATCTGCTTTATGGTTCTCTCTCCAATGTGACCCAATCTCTTGTGCCACATCTCCAATTCTGATAGGGTTTGGTCCCTATAGTTGTACAAGGCAATATTTTTAGTATCCTCAAGTTCAAAGGTAAACAATCTACCTGACTTCTCTCCCTTGGCTATCCTTCTGAATCCATGTTTGGGATCCTCCACATATGCACCATGTTGAGTGAACCTGACCTGTAGACCTTTTTCAACAATCTGACCTACACTCATCAGATTCTTGGTGATTGTTGGGACATACAATACTCTGCTTAGCAAATTTTGATTACCATCACTTGTTTTGACATTACCTACTTTAACCACTGAGTGTTTAGTGTCATCACCTGTCTGCACTTGGTGCTTGCCTTTAGGTTCTTCCAAATCAGAGAGTAAGGCAACATTCCCAGCTACATGGTTAGAGCAACCTGAGTCAATATAGAACAAATGATCATCATTGATACCTGATTTAGATGTCATGTTCATAATCAACAAGGAATCATCTTGATCCTCTGCATAATTGTTGTAATCCTTTCTGTTCCTGTATCCTCCTTGATAATTGCCATTGTGATTGTAGCTATTGTTGTAGTTGTTGTTGTAATTATTGTTGTAGCCATGGTAGCATTGAGATTGATTGAACCTGCCTCTGCCTTGGGAGTATCCTCCTCTTTGGTGACCTCTTCCTCTTTGGTTCTTGTAGTTTTTGTAGCATTCATCTGTAGTATGATTAGACAAGCCACAGATATTGCATGGAGATTGATTATAGGGTCTCCCCCTACCTGACTTACCTCCTCTGCCCCTACCTCTAGATGATCTACCTCTCCCTGCATAGTTTGCTTGGGAGGTGGATCCTTCATCATCAACCTTCTTGCTTTTACCCTTGTCTTTAGACTTCTTATCTGTATATAGGGCAGAGGGATTGTTACCTTTTGATTGCTCTCCATTCTTTGTGATCTTGGCTTCATGTGTAAAGAGTTGTCCAATCAGAGTTGTTAGATCAGGTGCTTGAATGTCCATGTACAAGTCCATTGCAGTGGTAAAGCTTTCCCACTTGTCATCTGCTTTGAGTCCATTGATCACTTGTCTGACTATTTGCTCTTCTTCAATCTCTTCTCCAACACTTGCAAGTTGATCTGCTATGTCTTTGACTTTGGTGACAAAATCTGAAACACATTGTTTTGAT
>CM035440.1:108048978-108051478 GCA_020310875.1 Ceratopteris richardii | reverse complement strand
TACCTCTGATAGTAGTAAGCTTCCGGTACCACCCGTCTGCCGCAGCAAAGACTCGAACCTTATCAAGCCTGTGGAAATTCGCTGCGCCACCGAATTAGTGTTAAACTACAGTGATGTTAGAACACCTCTATAATCAATAGTAGCTTAACAAGGCTTCTGCCACTCAAACTCTATTAGACTGTGCTTTAAATTCTCTTTAAATTCCACCGGAACTTCACCGGACTATCAGTGGACTGTCACCAAAATTTACCGGAATCTTACCGGAATGATCTTCAATTTTGTTCGTAATTGCTTCAAATGTTTATACGTGAAATAAGGAAGTGACGAGTGAACTTCCCTTACTGACAGAACTCTTCCTGAAGTTTAGAGGAAAACTTCATCAGTTTAGAGTGCTATTTTCGGTCCGACTTTGTACTGTGTGTACATATCGATTTCACCGGAAACTTTGATCCGTATAAAGTAGAGACTTCTAGCTACAAGATAAGCTATGTCTCATACAAAACTCTATATTATTCTGCGAGATGTACTTCGTGGTTCTTCCCGAAAGACATCTTTATTGAGTAAACCGTAAGAGACCAAAAGTACGTATACGGTGAAACTGTAACTCTTAACTAACTTTAACCGTAACATAGAATAATCAAACTTCTACTCATACGAAGAATGCGTGCAGAGCTTCCACATGAACATGCGTTTTCTATTAGAGAAGATGTGTAGAAACAAGCTTGGCCTCTTCTTGCTCAAGCTATAGAAACTCTCCTGCACTGAGTAGTTTCTTATTACCATCTCTCTTAGATGAATACCAGACATTTCAGGTTTCTGTTATTCATCTTTATATACGCGATCTATGGCGTCTACTATACTACATACGCGATCTCTGGCGTCTTCTATCTCTCTCTCTACCTGTATATGTGTATCTCTGCGTCTCTATGCATCTGCTATATTTCATCTCACACTTGCTCGATTCTTGATTGATATATATATATAGTCTTCATTCTTCCACGCTCTTCCATGCCTTTCACTTTCGGTATGCTCCACGATCGTTCTTTATGTGCGTTATGCGCACTCCCCTGTTCACTACTCTGTTACATGTCTTGTTCTCATTTTTACAATTCTTGATTCGGTTTTCTGATTTTGCACGTTGTACAGTTTGGTCGTGCTTCTTTAATTCTGCTTCTCTGTGTCTTTTCTCCTTCCCTTTTTTTTGTCTGGATGCCAAATTCGTGAGTGCTTCTTCAACAGCTCCCCCACCATCACTAATTTGCATCTTCCAGTCTTCATATATCTTTCTTTCTTTTATACCTGCCTTTTCTTTGAATCTGTTTATCTTTGTTCCATCCAAACTCTTCGTCAGCATATCTGCAATCTGATCTTTTCTCGGAGTGTATACAATTTCTAACTCCTTCTCCATTACCTTTTCCCTCAGGAAATGATACTGAATCTCTATGTGTTTTGTTCTTGCGTGAAATACCGGATATATGTATACATATACATATACGTATCCATATACATATACATATACATATACATATACATATACATATACATATACATATACATATACATATACATATACATATACATATACATATACATATACATATACATATACATATACATATACATATACATATACATATACATATACATATACATATACATATACATATACGTATACGTATACATATACATATACGTATACATATACATATACATATACATATACATATACATATACATATACGTATACATATACATATACGTATACATATACATATACGTATACATATACATATACGTATACATATACATATACGTATACATATACATATACGTATACATATACATATACATATACATATACATATACATATACATATACATATACATATACATATACATATACATATACATATACATATACATATACGTATACATATACATATACGTATACATATACATATACGTATACATATACATATACGTATACATATACATATACGTATACATATACATATACGTATACATATACATATACGTATACATATACATATACGTATACATATACATATACGTATACATATACATATACGTATACATATACATATACGTATACATATACATATACGTATACATAGACATTTACGTATACATAGACATATACGTATACATATACATATACGTATACATATACATATACGTATACATATGCATATACGTATACATATGCATATACGTATACATATGCATATATGTATAACATATGCATATACGTATACATATGCATATACGTATACATATGCATATACGTATACATATGCATATACATATACATATGCATATACATATACATATGCATATACATATACATATGCATATACATATACATATACATATACAAATACTTGTACATCTACATCTATCTACATCTATCTACATATACGTATACATATGCATATACGTATACATATGCATATATGTATAACATATGCATATACGTATA
>CM035440.1:108012684-108013978 GCA_020310875.1 Ceratopteris richardii | reverse complement strand
TTGACTCTCTAGATGTAGAGTGCAGGATCATGTAGAAGAAGGGCCAAGATTTGATCCAGAATCAAATGAGGCTGAAACTTCAAGAAGTGCAGAAATCAGAAGATCTACAAGGGAAAGGAAAGAGCCTATAAGGTATAGCTATGATACATCTTTCCTAACAACAAGAGATTATGCTTACATTGTGAAAACAGAAGAAGATCCAACCACTTATGAAGAAGCCAAAGGTAAACAGAATTGGGAGAAGGCAATGCAAGAAGAGTATGATGCTCTACTTGAAAATGAAACTTGGGAATTAGTACCAAGACCAAAGAATCAGAAAGTCATTGGATGCAAGTGGGTATACAAAACAAAGAGGTTTGCAGATGGTAAGGTGTCTAGATATAAGGCTAGACTTGTGGTTAAAGGTTATGCCCAAACTTATGGGGTAGATTATGATGAAACCTTTAGTCCTGTTGCTAAGATGTCTACAATTAGGACATTGATTGCTATTGCTTGCTTGCAAAGGATGGAAATTATCACAATTGGATGTGAAGAATGCATTTCTTAATGGTTACATTGCAGATGAAGTATATATGGAGCAACCAGAAGGCTTCATGGAGTCAATTGGATCAGATTATGTGTGTAAGCTCAGGAGAGCTTTATATGGGTTGAAGCAAGCCCCAAGAGTTTGGAATTACAGATTGGTCAAGTTCTTGAATGAATGTGGATTTCAAGCATCAAAGGCAGATAGTAGCTTGCTAGTGAAGGCAAGTGAAAATGGATATATTTACATGTGCATTTATGTTGATGATATTATTGTTACAGGAACAGATGCTCAAGGAATCAATGAACTCAAGAAGCAAATAGAGAAGGAGTTAAGATAAGTGACTTGGGAAACTTATCTTATTTTCTAGGAATGCAGATTGTGTATACTCAACATGGAGTATATGTTTCACAAGAGAGATACTTGAAGAATCTTCTAGTCAAGTTTAACATGGAAGATTGCAGGATCTCAACCACACCATTGGAGGTAAATCATAAGTTAAGCAGGTATGGAGGTGAAGAGTTCAATGACATGAAGAAATATCAGAGTTTGGTAGGTAGTCTAATCTATGCTACCTTGACAAGGCCAGACCTATCATATGCAGTAGGTGTGTTTGTCACAATTTATGCATTGTCCAAAGAAGACTCATTGGATTGCAGCCCAAAGGGTACTTAGATATATCAAAGGAAACCCTAAGTGAAGGTTTGTACTATGGTTTCACTTCTGACACAAGAATCAAAGTGTTTAGTGATGCAGATTGGGCAGGTGACT
>CM035440.1:107975184-107997684 GCA_020310875.1 Ceratopteris richardii | reverse complement strand
TATACCGTTGGAAAGCTCTCAGAACGAACTTTCCAATGAGCTAGCTTGGAAGTGTGAATTCCTTCAAAATCCTTGGGTGGCACTTGATTGAGTGTTCAAGATACCAAGCAAGGTTGAGAGCAAGGGTCCAAGAGCACCATGGAGGATTACAGTAATTCACCTCTACTTGCGGCAACACTTGAACAACAACTAGAGAGGCTTGCGGTATGAGCTTCAAGGAGCTCAGAACGAGATCCGACAACGTGATGAAATCCTCCAAAAGATGCAAGCTGAGGAAGACAACCTTACGAGAGTAGTAAAAGCTTTTGTGTCTGCACAATCTGATGTTACTCATTCAAAGATTGGTAATAGAAACTACCAGTTTCTACGATTTGATGGCCGAAAGGATGGGCCTTTAGTACTTTCCTGGTTGTCGCAGTTTGATGATTTTTATACCGATGAAATGTATGCTGAAAGTGAAAAAATTAAATTTGCCACTAACTATTTAGTAGGTAAAGCACAACTCTGGTGGAATATCCTGCGACACAGTACGGAGCGTCCAACAACTTGGAAGGCTTTTCAAGAAAACGTGAAGGATTCATTTCTTCCTCCTCAATACCATTTGCATGTTCAACGAGCATGGACGACCCTTACATGGAAGGAGGGTGATACGGTTACTACCTACACAGAGCGGTTCTGGCAAAATTTGCTACTTGTACGAATGCTTGAAGATGTATCAGAAGATATCTTGCAGCAGAAATACGAAGATGGTTTGGAGGTGGGAATCCAAGCTAAGCTTCACACCCTACGACCTACAACCCTCAACGAGGCTATATCTTTTGCTTATGATGCAGAAAAAGAATTCAAGTCCATAACCAAGTCACTCCGTCTACAACAACCACGTCCACGACCATTTCCTGTTAAACCTTCATTTCCTATGAAGCGTAATTCTAATGCCCCATCTTACCCTAGTTTTCCTCGTCCTCCACAATCCAATTACTCAACTCCACCCGTTGCTTCATCTCTCCAACCAACCAAACCACCTACCCTTCAAACTTCAGCAGTGAATGCCCAACAGAAGCGACCACGAATCACTTGCTGCAATTGTGGTAAACCTGGACATACAAAAATAAGGTGCAGATTGCAACCTCTTCATATAAAACCAGCTACAGCTCGATTGCATAACATGGAGGTCTATAATGAAGAAATTCCTTTTGTTTGGACAGAGGAATCACTAGAGAAGGATTTAAGTACCTTGGGTAACGATATCTCTCTACACTCTCTTCTTTGCATGCAGGGTACAATAAATAACAAACTAGTTAAAATTCTACATGACGATGGTAGTTCACATGACTTCATTTCACATTTATTAGTACAAGAACTTAAATTACAAACGTTTCCTTCTGTGTATAAAGTGAAAGCCGCATTACAAGGTAGTCGTTATAATGTAACACGAGAAGTGCAAGATGTTATGATTAGCATAGGCCCTTATGTTGATTCACGAACATTTTTAATTGCACCTTTGCAATCTTATGATGTTATACTAGGTATGCCTTTTCGTCACCATTATAACCCACGTATTGACTACCATACTCATACCTTTAAGTTTGCTTTCAAAGGTCAAATCATTACTCTGTCTGCACGGCATTGTAGGAAAGGATTCAACTCATGCATTGTTTTTGTCAATGTCATCAATGATTATACTCATACACTTCCAGATGCATATAAACCTTTCATGAGTACTTATAAGGATTGTTTCATGTCTGAATATCCCTCTGAACTACCACCATCTCGAGGATCCTTTGACCATAGCATAGACTTAGTCCCTGGTAGTTCTCCTCCTCATAAAGCACCTTATAGACATGGCCCACTACATCAAAAGGAAATAGAAAATCAAGTAAAAGACCTATTACAAAAAGGACTTATAAGGCCTAGTTCTTCATCATTTGGAGCACCAGTTCTCTTAGTAGAGAAGAAGAATAAAACTTATCGAATGTGCATTGATTATAGAGCCCTTAACAAGATCACGATCAAGAATAGATATCCTATTCCTCGAATAGATGATCTCTTAGATAAGTTACGAGGATCTCGTGTCTTTAGTAAAATGATCTTAAATCGGGTTACCATCAGATTCGTATGACACAAAGTGATATTTTTAAGTCTGCATTTAGAACTCAAAATGGCCATTATGAATTTATGGTAATGCCCTTTGGACTTACTAATGCCCCTAGTACATTTGCGCGAATGATGAACAATATTTTTCTTGATTACCAAGCTTTTGTTCTTGTATTCTTTGATGACATACTTGTTTACAGTAAGAATGATAGTGAACATGAAAAGCATCTTGAAACAGTTTTTCATTTGTTACGAGAAAACACATTTTATGCTAATCCGGAAAAGAGTTATTTCTTTCAGCGTAAGCTAGAATATTTAGGACATATTATTTCAAGTGAAGGTGTGCATGTGGATCCAAAAAAGATTAGAGTTATCATAGAATGGCCTACACCACAATCAGTCAATGATGTTCGTTCTTTTCTTGGGTTGGCTAGTTTCTATAGGAAGTTTGTTCGAAATTTTTCTTATTTAGCATTGCCTCTTACTTTGTTGTTGAAAAAGAAAATAAAATTTGCATGGGGATTTACCCAACAACAGTCCTTTGACAAACTTAAACATGCACTTTCACATGCACCTGTTTTACAAATACCTGATTTCTCACAACCCTTTCATGTTGTTACTGATGCTAGCGGTTCAGGAATAGGTGCTGTTCTGATGCAAAATGACCATCCCATTGCATTTGAGAGTAGAAAGCTTAAACCCTCAGAACAGAATTATAGTACGTATGATAAAGAACTGTTAGCAGTTGTGCATGCTTTGCGAATTTGGAAACACTATCTTATGGGCTCTGAGGTCTTAATCAAAACCGATCAACAGGCTATTAAACATTTATTAAATCAGCCCTTAATCTCTGATAGGCATCTTACATGGGCATCCTTCATTCAAAATTTCCAACCCATGATACAATATCAGCCTGGTAAAGCTAATGTCGTAGCTGATGCTCTTAGCCGTTTTCCTTCGAATTTCGTTGTTTTGAATAATATTTCTGCCATTCAAATTCATTCTTTTCAAGACATGGTTTCCACTTATGCATCTGATTTGTATTTTTCACGTGCCTGGCATGACTCCAATAATGGTGCATCTTTATCTGATGAGCATTATACATTTCATAATGGTTTTCTTTATTTTCAACATAGATTGTGCATAACCCAAGCTTTTAAAGATTTTGTCATTAAAGAAATGCATGAACCATCTTACATGGGTCATAGAGGCATACAGAGCACTATTTCTGCTTGCAAGGATTTCTTCTTTTGGCCACACATGGAAAAAGACATTGCACATTATGTTTCTCAATGCATTGTATGTCAGTGTGTCAAACGTCATCATGGTAAACCATTTGGATTATTAATGCCACTTCCTATTCCAAATGAACCATGGGAACAAATCTCTATGGATTTTATCACAGGTCTTCCTACCACTTCATCACATAATGCTATGATTTGGACAATAGTTGATAGGTTTAGTAAATATGCATATTTCATTCCATGTAGAAAAACTTTGACTGCACCTCAAGCTGCAAAATTATTCATTAAATTCATTTTTCCACATCATGGATTTCCTAAAGTAATGTTATCTGATCGTGATGTTAGGTTTTGTAATCATTTTTGGGTTGCCTTATTTCAATATCACTCAGAAAAAATATATACAAGACTGTTGGGGCTTCACTCACTAATTAGGCATAGATATATGAAGACATATGAAGACATATGATGGAGGAAAGAAGAAGTGAAGGAAAGATCTACAGAAAATCAAGCCTAAGTGAAGGGACAATTTCACTATTGTAAATTAGTGCAAAATTAGAGTCTAGATGTTTATTTGATCTTCAGAACTTACGAGTTCAAGTCTAGAAGAATGTAAACCATAGGTATATAAGTTAATTTGAGTCAAAAATATATAAGAGAGAACTCATTTTTGTAATCTGTGTGAGTAGAGAAAAGTCGTGTATTTTCTGAGAGAGATGGTGAGAGAAAACTTCTGAGTCTGAGAGAGTTTTCCATGGCTGTGAGCAAAATTAGGCCAAGCCATTTTGTACACATCTTCTCTGATAATCAACACATGTTTGTGTAGAAGGATTGAGTCTAATTCCTCTTGTACATTGAGTTCTAAGTCATTTCATATGACTGTGTAAGGTAGTTGACAGTTACGACTTTTCTGGCGCACATTTGACTGATCTTCTGAAGGTCAGATCTCGAAGCATGGTGTAAAGTTTTTGATAAGTGATAGCTCATTTTAAAGCTACTCTCCTCAACTACATTTGGTCAAAAGATCTTTAAGAAACGGGACACATACTCAGAGAAATCAGCTTAAGAGTGGAGGTATGTCAAATCAATGAAGTCAATTTCCAGTTTTCAGACATAGTGAAAAGGTTAGAGCAAAATCAGAAAATTTTGAAGTTATTACTTGAAAGTTTTGGTTTTTATGTGTTGCTTAACATTAGCAAGAACATCTCTTAGCAAGTGATCAAAAGATTTTGCAAAGATTGAGCTAATACAGGCCAGATTGAAGGATTGAAGAAAAGACGCAGATTTCTGTGAAGTGAAATTTTGATTTTCACTAAGTTCAGAGATGAAGACTCACAATGTGAGTATTGCTAAGCTAATGGTGGTTATGGAGGTCTTCTAATACCATATTAGTTTAGTTCTTGTGGTGTTTTACACACCAACAAGTGGTATCAGAGCAGATAAGGTCCTCGAGAGTAAAGGAAGAGCAGATACAAGAAGAATTGAAGAATTCTTTATCAAAGAAGGAGAAAGCTGAGGTGTTCAACAACCAAAAGTCATCAGAAGATTGTTTCGAAGTTGCTCCCAAGGGTAAAGGTCTACAAAAGGTATCATTCTTTAACCTTACACTTACAGGTTGAAGCAGAAGCAAGGATACCATGGCAGATCATGTGTCCATTGACAAATTGGACAGAGATAACTATCCTGCTTGGGTAATGAGGATGGAGGCCTTACTTATGAGTAAGGACCTAATGGTATATGTGACAGGTGAAGAGGAGAAGCCTAAATTTGAAGATGAAAGTCATCCAAGAAAGGAAGAGCTAGAAGCTTTGAAGTTATGGCAGAAGAGAGATGCAAGTGCAAGAGCTTATATATACAACACTATTACAGATCATTTGTTGCCACACATCAGAGGTTTAGAAACAGCTGAAGATATTTGGAATGCTTTGGAAGACCACTTCCAAAACACTACTAAAGCTAGGAAAGCTAGCTTATGGTCAGAGTTCACCACATTCAAGAAAAAGCAAAATCAGAGCATTAGTGATTATGTCACTAAGATGAAGGACTTGGCAGATAGCCTTGGATCCATTGATGAGGATATTGAAGATCATAGGTTGATAGCACAATTACTTGCAGGGTTAAGAGGTGATGAGAGGTGGAAGCCCTTTGTACTTTCAACAGAACTCTCATTAAATCATTATGTGCCAGAATTGAATCAATTACTTGGATTGATGCTCACATTTGAGCAAGACTTGAAGTCAGATGGAGACAAAGGTCAAAGTTCTGCAATGTATGTGAAAAACAAAAAGAAAGGAGATAAAGACAAAGCAAAGAATGAAGAAGAGTCAACAACTCAAGCAAATTATGCAAGAGGAAGAGGTTTTGGCAGAGGTAAAGGTCGAGGAAATGGAAGAGGTAGAGGTAATCAGAACAATAACAAGAAGACATGTTGGATTTGTGGATTGAGCAATCATCTAGCATATGATTGTTGGCACAATCAACAAGGAGCAAGTCAAAATCAGAATAACAATGGTAGAGGAAGAGGTGGAAGGTTTCAGAATCAATTTCAAAGAGGAAGACATAATTCAAGAGGAAGTTTTGGTAGAGGTGGTGGAAGAAATTGGAATCAGAACCAATCATACAACACCACATATTACAATTATGCAAATGATACACAGAATGACAACCATACAACATTGATGATGAATTCAATAAGTTCATCAGAGAAGGAGGATCTCAAGGTATTTTATATTGACTCTGGTTGTTCAAATCATTTGTCAGGTAATATAGAATTATTGTCAGAATTGGAAGAAGGCAATTCAAGTCATACAGTACAAACAGGTGACAATACAAAACATAGTGTGCATTCAATTGGAAAAGTGAAGTGCAGGAGTGGAGCTGATTTATTAACAAATGTTTTGTATGTTCCAACAATACCAAAGAATCTGATTAGTGTTGGACAAATAGTGGAGAAAGGTTTTCAAGTCAGATTTACAAATGAAGGGGTATTTGTTGAAGATCCAGAGGATGCATACAAACCCATTGTTTGTGGTAAGAAGGAAGGTAGACTTTTTACTCTCAAAGTACAAGGAAATGTTGGTCAAGCCCTAATTACACATGGTGATGAAGTAATTACAGAGTTAGATCTTTGGCATAAGAGATTGGGACACTTCAATGAAAGAGGAATCAAAACTATGGTGGAGAATCAATCTGTATTGGGACTACCAAATGTGAAGAATCAACATATGATATACAAGTGTGAAGCTTGTCAGATGGGAAAAGCTCATAGACAACCATTTCAAAAGAAAGGTTTCAAGCATGATGGTTTGCTTGAACTCATACATACAGATGTATGGGGGCCAACAAAAGAAGGTTCAATAAATGGATCTAGGTATTATGTTTTGTTTATTGATGATGCTACAAGGTGGATAACCCTTTATGTTCTAAAGGAAAGATCAGAAGTCTTTGGAGCCTTCAAACATTTTCATGCTTATGCAGAAAGAGTTACAGGTCACAAACTCAAGAGGCTAAGGTCTGATGGAGGGGGAGAATATTTCTCCCAAGAGTTTAATGACTATCTTTGGAATGCAGGTATCAAGAGAGAGATAACTTGCAGGTACACACCTCAACATAATGGGGTGGCAGAAAGGAGAAATAGAACATTGGTTGAATTTGCAAGAGCAATGTTAAATGAAAAGAATTGCCCTAATTATCTTTGGGCTGAGGCTGTTAATACAGCTACATACCTTGTGAATAGGCTACCATGTGGAGCTTTGAATGGTATGACCCCTTATGAAGCTTGGTGGGGTAAGAAACCAACACTTGACCATTGTAAAGTGTTTGGATCAATTGCCTATGCTTATGTGCCATCACAACTCAGACATAAGCTTGAACCAAAGGCAGAAAAATATGTGTTTATTGGGTATGATGAAAAGCAAATGGGTTATAGACTATGGAGTCCTTTGACTAAACATTTTATTGTTTCCAGAGATGTAACCTTTGATGAACAGAGGAGTTGGTATGCAGATAAAGATTGTGATCTTGAAACATTTGAAGAAGAGATAAGAAGGAGTGCAAGAGGTAAGTCACATATGCAGATAGATGGAGATGAAGAACATATGCAAGCAAGCACATCAAGAGTTGGATCATATAGAAGGGATGAAGATGGACCAATATTTGATGAAGAAGTACATCCAGATATACATGAAGAGTGTGAACCAAGAAGGTCAACCAGAATGAGGAAGCAACCTACAAGGTATTCCTATGATACTTCTTACTTGACTCAGAAAAATTATGCTTACATGGTTAAAGAAGATGAAGAACCTCAAAGCTATGATGAAGCAAAGGGTAAAAGACAATGGGAAGTAGCAATGAAGGAAGAGTTTGATGCACTTGAAGAGAACAAAACTTGGGAACTTGTCCCAAAGCCTAATGGTAAGAAAGTGATTGGAAATAAATGGGTTTACAAAATCAAGAAGCATGCAGATGGAACTATAGCCAGATACAAAGCTAGATTGGTGGTTAAAGGCTATGCTCAAACTTTTGGCATAGATTATGATGAGACATTCAGTCCTGTAGCAAAGATGTCAACCATAAGGACAATCATTGCCATTGCAGCATCAAGAGGATGGACATTGAGTCAATTGGACATTAAGAATGCATTTTTTAATGGATATATATCAGATGAGGTTTACATGGAGCAACCTCAAGGGTTTGCAGATCATAAGTTTCCAAATTATGTTTGCAGGTTGAGAAGAGCTCTTTATGGTTTGAAGCAAGCTCTAAGAGCTTGGAATTATAGACTTGTAAAGTATCTTAATGACCTTGGATATCAAAGTTCAAAGGCAGATGCAAGTCTACTTATCAAAAGAACAGATGAAGGTATGATCTACATTTGTATATATGTAGATGATATTATAATTACAGGTACCTCAAATGAAGGAATCAAGGAGGTGAAGAAGCTACTTGAGAAGGAATTCAAGATAAGTGATCTAGGAAAATTGTCATATTTTCTTGGAATGGAAATCACTTATGCAGAGCATGGTATTTATGTATCACAAGAAAGGTATCTCTTGAATCTTCTAAAGAAGTTTAACATGGAGAATTGCAGAGAGGCATCTACACCACTAGAGGTCAATCACAAACTCAGTAGATATGATGGTGCAGAATTTAAAGACATGAGGAAGTATCAATCTTTAGTGGGAAGTTTGATTTATGCAACTCTAACAAGGCCTGATCTTAGTTATGCAGTTGGTGTCCTTTCTCAATTCATGCATTGTCCAAAGGATCCACATTGGATTGCAGGTCAAAGAGTCCTTAGATATATCAAAGGAACTTTGAAAGAAGGATTGTATTATCCTTTTACATCAAATATAAGGTTGAGAGCCTATAGTGATTCAGATTGGGCAGGAAGTCAAGATGACAGAAGATCTACCCATGGTTATATGATATACATTGGAGATAAACTTGTGAGTTGGTGTTCAAAGAAACAACACACAGTGGCCTTATCATCAACAGAAGCTGAATACAAAGGACTTGTGGAAGCAGCAAAGGAAGTCATATGGATGCAGACATTATTCAAAAGCTTGGGAATTGATCAAGGTATACCCATCATTCATGGAGATAACATGAGTTCATTATATCTTGCAGCAAATCCTGTATTTCATGCAAGGACAAAGCACATAGAGATACAGTATCATTTTCTCAGAGAAAAGGTAATGGAGAAAGAGATTGAAGTGGTGTACACTTCTACAAAAGATCAGATTGCAGATATTATGACAAAAAGCTTGGATGGAGTGAAGACAAGTAGGTTCAAGGAGATGGCAGGAATAAAAGAGAAGAAGACTATGTGAAGAAGTCAAATTATGCTAATTAGTGATTGAGGGGGAGCTGTTGGGGCTTCACTCACTAATTAGGCATAGATATATGAAGACATATGAAGACATATGATGGAGGAAAGAAGAAGTGAAGGAAAGATCTACAGAAAATCAAGCCTAAGTGAAGGGACAATTTCACTATTGTAAATTAGTGCAAAATTAGAGTCTAGATGTTTATTTGATCTTCAGAACTTACGAGTTCAAGTCTAGAAGAATGTAAACCATAAGTATATAAGTTAATTTGAGTCAAAAATATATAAGAGAGAACTCATTTTTGTAATCTGTGTGAGTAGAGAAAAGTCGTGTATTTTCTGAGAGAGATGGTGAGAGAAAACTTCTGAGTCTGAGAGAGTTTTCCATGGCTGTGAGCAAAATTAGGCCAAGCCATTTTGTACACATCTTCTCTGATAATCAACACATGTTTGTGTAGAAGGATTGAGTCTAATTCCTCTTGTACATTGAGTTCTAAGTCATTTCATATGACTGTGTAAGGTAGTTGACAGTTACGACTTTTCTGGCGCACATTTGACTGATCTTCTGAAGGTCAGATCTCGAAGCATTGTGTAAAGTTTTTGATAAGTGATAGCTCATTTTAAAGCTACTCTCCTCAACTACATTTGGTCAAAAGATCTTTAAGAAATTCTTAAACGGGACACATACTCAGAGAAATCAGCTTAAGAGTGGAGGTATGTCAAATCGATGAAGTCAATTTCCAGTTTTCAGACATAGTGAAAAGGTTGGAGCAAAATCAGAAAATTTTGAAGTTATTACTTGAAAGTTTTGGTTTTTATGTGTTGCTTAACATTAGCAAGAACATCTCTTAGCAAGTGATCAAAAGATTTTGCAAAGATTGAGCTAATACAGGCCAGATTGAAGGATTGAAGAAAAGGCGCAGATTTCTGTGAAGTGAAATTTTGATTTTCACTAAGTTCAGAGATGAAGACTCACAATGTGAGTATTGCTAAGCTAATGGTGGTTATGGAGGTCTTCTAATACCATATTAGTTTAGTTCTTGTGGTGTTTTACACACCAACAAAGACATGTTGAAGAAGTTTAACGTGCAGGATGCTAAAGTCTCAAGTACTCCAATGGAGGCCAACCTAAAGCTAAGTGCTCATGAAGGGGATGAAGTCCAAGACATTACAGGATATCAAAGTATGGTAGGTAGTTTGAATTATGCTACCTTGACCAGAATTGACATAGCATATGGAGTTAGTGTGCTAAGTCAATTCATGCACAAACCAAGGGTACCTCACCTTGAGGCTGCAAAGAAGATCTTGAAGTATCTAAAGGGAACTCAGAACCATGGTTTGTACTTTCCTTATACATCAGATATTGACATTAAAGTGTATTCAGATGCAGATTGGGCAGGATGCAAGGATGATAGGAGGAGCACATCAGGATACTTATCTTTTGCAGGTGATAAACCTATTTCTTGGTCAGCCAAGAAACAACCAACAGTGGCATTGTCATCCACTAAAGCAGAGTATAGAGGACTAGCCAATGCCACTCAAGAAGCTATTTGGTTAAAGCTTTTGTATACAGAGTTAGGCCTATACACTAGGCCCCCAATTATCTTTGGAGACAACACAAGCTCTCTCCACCTTGCAGCTAATCCAATATATCATGCTAGGACAAAACACATAGAGGTTCATTAACACTATGTGAGAGAGAAGTTGCTAAGCAAAGACATTCAGTTGACCTATGTGTCTACTAATATGCAATGTGTAGATTTACTCACTAAAGCTTTGGATGGAAACAAATTGTGCAGATTCAAATCCATTGATTGGATTGCAGGATGTGATTGAAGATTGAAGATGAAGACTTAAGCCAAAGTGTTTGGCTTGAGGGGGAGCTGTTGGTGCAATTCAAGCCTTCACAATTTGGCTTGGATTACTTCATGAAGACACCACTTGAAGGAAGGAACATAGGAACTTATGCTTATAAGTTCTTACCATTTTACTCCTTGTAAAAGTCTAAAAGACTTGGCATTTCTTATGTACACACCTACTTGATTAGAATCGTGGAAAAAGTTGTTGGATGATTGAGAGAATATCTCACTACCTTTTAGGTGAAAGATTCTAGGAATTTGAATTTGAATTCAAACTTGAATTTTCAACTCAACTCTATAAAAGATGCAAGTCAAAAGTCGCGGGTAGCTTAGCTCATTTTGTCTAGCTCAATTCCCGAGGCTTACACTACTGATCATTGAGAGTGTGAGGTCTACTCCATAGCCTACACCTCTGAGTACCATTTGGCAATGTTAATCAGGCCAATGGGAATGTACATCAATGTGATTTAATACATACATTCACTTCTATCACTACTGTATTCTCTGAGTTTTCTACATCCAACTCTGTCAACTTCAAAGAGGCATATCTCAGTGCCTGCTTCACCAAATCAAGTGATTCAACATTTGGTGGATCTAGCTCAAAGCATACTACAAGCATACAAAGTTTGAAGCAACTTGGTTCAGCCAATCTCAAGAAATCGTCGTCGAAGTGCTCACTGGTATTTGTCTGCATACTTCCTAAAATGTCGGGGATGTCCATAAATTTGCTAAAATGATTTCTCCTAGTATAGTTTATCATTTTGAATGATTCCACTTGCAAATTGTAGCTTACTAAGCTAATAGAATACCTCTAGAAGGAATTTTGCCAATTGTAAGTGTACTGGTCATACTGAGTGAAAGACTGAGCAGGTATCAACACCAAAATAGAAAGTTTTTCTAGCTTTATGGTTCACAAACTCATCTGTTTTGATCAAGTCATTACCCAAACCTTTTCCAAAGTACATATAGCATTTCTTGGTATCATTTGGAAGCTAAGGGTGTCTACTAATCATATCTGGAGTCACTGAGGGCTGGTGCAAAGCAGGATTAGCAGCACCTACTTAATCTTCTGGAGGATCCATCCATCTTTCCCAACAGATGTCACTACTACACGCACAGGTACTCAATATCATCGATATTTGGTTAAGTACAAAAATCACTCTATTGAAGAATGTCAATGGATACATAAAACACAATTAACACCTCATTATGACCACTTAATTTCTGCATATCATACACAAACACATTAATGTAACAGCTCCATGAACATTTCCATGCATGTATTTTTTTTTACATGGCACATGCCTATTTTTATTCAGTGATGAAACATGTGACTGGCCATCCATGTTTATTCTTTTATCACCTGAGGTCAGTTGCTTGTTCAACTGCGGGGCATGTTATACCTTATGGAATATGTTGAACAAATGCATTGTTGGATTGAGATATGGAATAGCCAATGCATTGTTGGATTGAAATATCGAATAGCCAATGCATTGTTGGATTGTAACATGGACTATGTTGGCCAATGCATTGTTGGATTGTGCAGTAACATGGAATATGTTGAACAATGTATTCTCATTATTAGAGTGTTAAATTATTTTATCAACTAAGGTCAGTTTCTTGTCAACTGAGAGGCATTTGTATATTATTGAACAAGGCATTATTAAAATGTTAAATTATTAATGTCTTAATGTGTTTTTTTGATGTTTTTGATATAGTAGCTGAAGGTTCGTGAGGAGCGTGCAAGGCGTGAAAGGGCGGACATCAATAATCCGAAATAATTATTATTTAGCTTGTAAATAAACCGGCGTAGAAGGTTCTATTCTTAGAAAAGTAATGGTTAGAATAATGGTCGTTGTAGACCACAGTTTCTGTTATTAAAAGCAATGGCTTTCTGTAAAAGTTACCAACTTTTAGTTTCACGCCTGCTTTTCAAAGCCTCCCTCATGTAACCACTATTTTCGACGTAATCAAAAGTCCTATAAATACATGCACTCTGTGGACTGTCGAAACAGAGTGCATGGGGGGAGATTGCACCCAATCTTGCGTTCGGTCTCGTCTCTTGTTGCCTCTATTTTCTGTGTGTTTTTCTGCGTTTGTAATCTCTATATGCGCGTGAGCAAGATCTTGACAACTGATAGATAGATAGATAGATAGATAGATAGATAGATAGATAGATAGATAGATAGATAGATAGATAGATAGATAGATAGATAGATAGATAGATAGATAGATAGATAGATAGATAGATAGATAGATAGATAGATAGATAGATAGATAGATAGATAGATAGATAGATAGATAGATAGATAGATAGATTGATAGATAGATTGATAGATAGATAGATTGATTGATAGATAGATAGATCGATAGATAGATAGATAGATAGATAGATAGATAGATAGATAGATAGATAGATAGATAGATAGATAGATAGATAGATAGATAGATAGATAGATAGATAGATAGATAGATAGATAGATAGATAGATAGATAGATAGATAGACAAATAGATAGAAAGATAGATAAACAGATAGATAGACAGATAGATAGACAGATAGATAGACAGATAGATAGACAGATAGATAGGCAGATAGATAGGCAGATAGATAGGCAGATAGATAGACAGATAGATAGACAAATAGATAGACACATAGATAGACAGATAGATAGACAGATAGATAGACAGATAGATAGACAGATAGATAGACAGATAGATAGACATATAGATAGACAGATAGATAGACAGATAGATAGACAGATAGATAGATAGACAGACAGATAGATAGATAGATAGATAGATAGATAGATAGATAGATAGATAGATAGATAGATAGATAGATAGATAGATAGATAGATAGATAGATAGATAGATAGATAGATAGATAGATAGATAGATAGATAGATAGATAGATAGATAGATAGATAGATAGATAGATAGATAGATAGATAGATAGATAGATAGATAAGATAGATAGATAGATAGATAGATAGATAGATAGATAGATAGATAGATAGATAGATAGATAGATAGATAGATAGATAGATAGATAGATAGATAGATAGATAGATAGATAGATAGATAGATAGATAGATAGATAGATAGATAGATAGATAGATAGATAGATAGATAGATAGATAGATAGATAGATAGATAGATAGATAGATAGATAGAGAGATATAGATAGACAGATATATAGACAAATAGATAGATAGATAGATAGATAGATAGATAGATAGATAGATAGATAGATAGATAGATAGATAGATAGATAGATAGATAGATAGATAGATAGATAGATAGATAGATAGATAGATAGATAGATAGATAGATAGATAGATAGATAGATAGATAGATAGATAGATAGATAGATAGATAGATAGATAGATAGATAGATAGATAGATAGATAGATAGATAGATAGATAGATAGATAGATAGATAGATAGATAGATAGATAGATAGATAGATAGATAGATAGATAGATAGATAGATAGATAGATACATAGATAGATAGATACATAGATAGATAGATAGATAGATAGATAGATAGATAGATAGATAGATAGATAGATAGATAGATAGATAGATAGATAGATAGATAGATAGATAGATAGATAGATTCATAGATAGATAGATAGATAGATAGATAGATTCATAGATAGATACATAGATTCATAGATAGAAAGATAGATAGATAGATAGATAGATAGATAGATAGATAGATAGATAGATAGATAGATAGATAGATAGATAGATAGATAGATAGATAGATAGATAGATAGATAGATAGATAGATAGATAGATAGATAGATAGATACATAGATAGATAGATACATAGATAGATAGATACATAGATAGATAGATAGATAGATAGATAGATAGATAGAAAGATAGATATGTTGGGGCTTCACTCACTAATTAGGCATGGATATATGAAGACATATGAAGAAAGGAAGAAGGAAAGGAGAAGTGAAGAAAAAGCATACAGAAAATTAAGCCTAAGTGAAGGGACAATTTCACTTTTGTAAATTAGTGCAAATTAGAGTCTAGTTTTTCCATAGATCTTCAGAACTTACGAGTTCGAGTCTAGGAGTATGTAAACCATAGGTATATAAGTTAATTTGAGATAAAAAACATGTAGAGAGAACTCAATTTTGTAATCTGAGTGAATAGAGAAAAGTCGTGTCTTTTCTGAGAGACATGTTCAGGAAAAACTTCTGAGTGTGAGAGAGTTTTCCATGGCTATGAGCAAAATTAAGCTAAGCCAATTTGTACACATCTTCTCTGATATACAACATATGTTTGTGTAGAAGGATTAAGTCTAATTCCTCTTGTACATTGAGTTCTAAGTGATTTCACATGACTGTGTAAGTTAGTTGACAGTTACGACTTTTCTGGCGCACATTTACCTGAACTTCTTAAGGACAGATCTCGAAGTATACTGTAAAGTTTTCAGTAAGTGATAGCTCATTTTAAAGCTACTATCTTCAACTACATTTGGTCAAAAGATCTTTAAGAAATGGGACGCATACTCAGAGAAATCAGCTTAACAGTGAAGGTATGTAAAATTGATGAAGTCAGTTTTCAGTTTTCAGACATAGTGAAAAGTTTGGAGCAAATTCAGAAGATTTTGAAGTTATTACTTGAAAGTTTTGCTTGTTATGTGTTACTTAACATTAGCAAGAACTTCTCTTAGTAAATGATCAAAGGAATTTGCAAAGATCAAGCTAATACAGGTCAGATTGAAGGTTTGAAGAAAAGGCGCAGATTTCTATGAAGTGAAATTTTGATTTTCACTAAGTTCAGAGATGAAGACTCACATTAAGAGTTTTGCTAAGCTAATTATGGTTATGGAGGTCTTCTAATACCACATTAGTTTAGTTCTTGTGGTGTTTTATGTTGGGAGTGATGGTTGGATGCACTCAAGAAATGAGTAGGTGCTGCTATACCTGCTTCACACCAGCCCTCCTTTGATTCCAGATATGCTTAGTAGACTCCTTGAGCTTCCAAATGATACCAAAATATGCTATGTGTACTTTGAAAATGATTTGACTAATGATTAGAACAAAACAGATGAGTTTGCACTTCACTAGTCTTGAAAACTTTCTAATTCTGTAATGATACGTGCTCAGTGTTATGCTCAGTGTGACCAGCACACTTGAAATTGAAACAATTCCTTTTGGGGGTATTAAAGTACCTTAATAAGCTACCAATTGCAAGTGGAATCACTCAATTTGATAAACCATACACTGAGAAATAAGTTTAGCAAAATTATGATTACCCCCGACTTTTTAGGAACTCTGCAGACACAGACCAGTGTGCACTTCGATCAAGATTTCTCCGAGATGGCTGAATGGAATCTTCTGAAATTTTGTATGCTTGTAGAAGACCTTGAGCTGGTTCCAATGAGCTATTAAACTCTTGATTTGGTTCAGTGAGCACTGAGAAATGCTCCTTGGAAGTTGACAGACTTGAAGTAGAAGACTCAGACAAAACAGAGATGATGAGTATAAGTATTTGTATTATATCATATGAATATACATTCCCATTGGCATGATAATCATAGCACAATGGTACTCAGAGGTGTAGGCTATGGAGTAGACCTCACACACTCAATAGATAGTACAGAATAGCCTCGGGATTGATGATGGACACCCGCGACTTTTTGCTTGAAGTTTTTATAGGAGTTGTACTATGATTTGAATTTTGAAATTCAAATGTAGGCTCCCTAGAATATCTCTACTAAAAGTAGGGAGATATTCTCTCCACTAAATCATTCTCTTTTCCACGACTAATGAAGTAGGTAAGTGACTAAAGTGATTACATATGAATGCCAAGTCATATAGGCTTTTACAAAGGGGTAAAAAAGTAAGAACTTCTAAGCATATGTTCATATGAACCTAGCTTCAAGTGAAGCTTTGATAAAGCTTTGTCCAAGCTAGTCTTCCATGGTTCCAAGCCAATGTGTGAAGGCTTGATATGCACCAACAGCTCCCCCTCAAGCCAAACACTTTGGCTCAAGTCTTCATCTTTAGTCTTCAATCACATCCTGCAATCCAATCATGGATTTAAATCTGCATAGCTTGTTTCCATCCAATGCCTTTGTAAGTAAATCTGCACATTGCATATTAGTAGACACATATGTCAATTGAATATCTTTGCTAAGTAACTTCTCTCTCACATAGTGGTAGTGAACCTCTATGTGTTTGGTTCTGGCATGATAAATTGGATTAGCTGCAAGGTGAAGAGAGCTAGTATTATCTCCAAAGATAATTGTTGGCCTTGTATATAGACCTAACTCTGTATATAGAAGTTTCAACCAGATAGCTTCTTGAGTGGCATTGGCAAGCCCTCTATACTCTGCTTCAGTGGATGACAATGCCACTGTAGGTTGCTTCTTGGCTGACCAAGAAATGGGCTTATCTCCTGCAAAACAAATGTAGCTTGATGTGCTCCTCCTATCATCCTTGCATCCTGCCCAATCTGCATCTGAATAAACTTTAATATCAATATCTGATGTATATGGAAAGTACAAACCATGACTTTGAGTTCCTTTTAGATACTTCAAGATCTTCTTTGCTGCCTCTAGGTGAGGTACCCTTGGTTTGTGCATGAATTGACTAAGCACACTAACTCCATATGCTATGTCAATTCTTTTCAAGGTAGCATAGTTCAAACTTCCTACCATACTTTGATATCCTGTGATGTCTTGGACTTCTTCTCCTTCATGAGCACTTAGCTTTAGGTTGACCTCCATTGGAGTAGTAGATACTTTAGCATCCTGCAAGCCAAACTTCTTGACCATATCCTGCACATACTTCTTTTGAGTGATATATATACCTGAGTTGGTGTAGACTAACTCAAGACCTAAGAAGTACTTCAATAATCCAAGATCACTAATCTTGAATTCTTTCATCATCTGTCCTTTGATGTGTCTAATCCCATTGACATCATTGCCTGTAATGATGATGTCATCAACATAAACACATAAGTATATTACCTCTGTACTACTTCTCTTTATGAACAGAGAAGTGTCTGCTTTACTCATCACAAATCCTTGGTCTTGGAGGTAGGTTGTCAACCTGTAATTCCATGCTCTAGGTGCCTGCTTTGAACCATAAAGAGCCTTCTTCAATTTACAAACATAATGTACCTTTTTTGGATCTTCATAGCCAGGTGGTTGTGACATGTAGACTTCTTCAGATATCCATCCATTCAAGAAAGCATTCTTGACATCTAATTGGTACATATTCCAATTCTTGGATGCAGCTACACTCACCAAAATTCTGATAGTGGGCATCTTAGCCACAGGAGAAAATGTCTCCTCATAATCAATGCCTTGGGTTTGTGCAAAACCCTTGGCTACCAACCTAGCTTTGTACCTGTTTATTGTTCCATCTGAATTCTTCTTTAGTTTGTAGATCCATCTGGATCCTATTACCTTCATAGAGTCTTTCTTGGGTACTAAGTCCCAAGTATCACTTTCCTTGAGAGCTTCCATCTCTTCATCCATGGCTTCTTTCCATTCTGGTTTGGTAATTGCTTCTTCATAAGTACCTGGTTCTTCATTCAACAAGTCCTTTGCAAGATATACAGAATGTTTAGTTACAAGTGATGTGTCATACCCAAATCTGATAGGCTTCTTCTTTTCTCTTTGAGATCTCCTCATTGCTTGGGTTGAGGATTCTGGTTTATCTTCTAGTTGCTTCATCTTCATCTTCCCTTTGGACTTGCAAGCCTTGAACTCTTCAAGGTTTATTGTATCATCATCATCTGAGCTTGACTCTTCTTGCTGAATTGGTTCCTCCTTGGTGAGCTTTGGAAAATCTTCTTCCATGTCATAGGGTAGACTCACTTTCCTGCATTCATTCTCATACCATGAGTCATTCTCATCAAAGATGACATCTCTGCTTACCTTGAAACCTTTGTTTGTTGGGTTGTAGAATCTGTATCCCTTTTGGTTCAAATCATAACCAATGAAGATACATTTTTCAGCCTTGGGATTAGAATCAGTCTTACAATACCACATATTACAATTATGCAAATGATACACAGAATGACATTCATACAACATTGATGATGAATTCAATAAGTCCATCAGAGAAGGAGGATCTCAAGGTATTTTATATTGACTCTGGTTGTTCAAATCATTTGTCAGGTAATATAGAATTATTGTCAGAATTGGAAGAAGGCAATTCAAGTCATACAGTACAAACAGGTGATAATACAAAACATAATGTGCATTCAATTGGAAAAGTGAAGTGCAGGAGTGGAGCTGATTTGTTAACAAATGTTTTGTATGTTCCAACAATACCAAAGAATCTGATTAGTGTTGGACAAATAGTGGAAAAAGGTTTTCAAGTCATATTTACAAATGAAGGGGTATTTGTTGAAGATCCAGAGGATGCATACAATCCCATTGTTTGTGGTAAGAAGGAAGGTAGACTTTTTACTCTCAAAGTGCAAGGAAATGTTGGTCAAGCCCTAATCACACATGGTGATGAAGTAATTACAAAGTTAGATCTTTGGCATAAGAGATTGGGACACTTCAATGAAAGAGGAATCAAAACTATGGTGGAGAACCAATCTGTAATGGGGCTACCAAATGTGAAAAGTCAACATATGATATACAAGTGTGAAGCTTGTCAGATGGGAAAAGCACACAGACTACCATTTCAGAAGAAAGGTTTCAAGCATGATGGTTTGCTTGAACTCATACATACAGATGTATGGGGACCAACAAAAGAAGGATCAATAAATGGATCTAGGTATTATGTTTTGTTTATTGATGATGCTACAAGGTGGATAACCCTTTATGTTCTAAAAGAAAGATCAGAAGTATTTGGAGCCTTCAAACATTTTCATGCTTATGCAGAAAGAGTTACAGGTCAAAAACTCAAGAGGTTAAGATCTGATGGAGGGGGAGAATACTTCTCCCAAGAGTTTAATGACTATCTTTGGAATGCAGGTATCAAGAGAGAGATAACTTGCAGGTATACACCTCAACATAATGGGGTGGCAGAAAGGAGAAATAGAACATTGGTTGAATTTGCAAGAGCAATGTTAAAAGAAAAGAATTGCCCTAATTATCTTTGGGCTGAGGTTGTAAATACAGCTACATACCTTGTGAATAGGCTACCATGTGGAGCTTTGAATGGTATGACCCCTTATGAAGCTTGGTGGGGTAAGAAACCAACACTTGACCATTGTAAAGTGTTTGGGTCAATTGCCTATGCTTATGTGCCATCACAACTTAGACATAAGCTTGAACCAAAGGCAGAAAAATATGTGTTTATTGGGTATGATGAAAAGCAAATGGGTTATAGGCTATGGAGTCCTTTAACTAAACATTTTATTGTTTCTAGAGATGTGACTTTTGATGAACAGAAGAGTTGGTATGCAAATAAAGATTGTGACCTTGAAACATTTGAAGAAGAGATAAGAAGGAGTGCAAGAGGTAAGTCACATATGCAGATAGATGGAGATGAAGAACATATGCAAGCAAGCACATCAAGAGTTGGATCATATAGAAGAAATGAAGATGGACCAATATTTGATGAAGAAGTACATCCAGATATACATGAAGAGTGTGAACCAAGAAGATCAACTAGAATGAGGAAGCAACCTACAAGGTATTCCTATGATACTTCTTACTTGACTCAGAAAAATTATGCTTACATGGTTAAGGAAGATGAAGAACCTCAAAGCTATGATGAAGCAAAGGGTAAGAGACAATGGGAAGAAGCAATGAAGGAAGAGTTTGATGCACTTGAAGAAAACAAAACTTGGGAACTTGTTCCAAAGCCTAATGGTAAGAAAGTGATTGGAAATAAATGGGTTTACAAAATTAAGAAGCACGCAGATGGAAGAATAGCCAGATACAAAGCTAGATTGGTGGTTAAAGGCTATGCTCAAACTTTTGGCATAGATTATGATGAAACATTCAGTCCTGTGGCAAAGATGTCAACCATAAGGACAATTATTGCCATTGCAGCATCAAAAGGATGGACATTGAGTCAATTGGATATTAAGAATGCATTTTTAAATGGATATATATCAGATGAGGTTTACATGGAGCAACCTCAAGGGTTTGCAGATCACAAGTTTCCAAATTATGTTTGCAGGCTAAGAAGAGCACTTTATGGTTTGAAGCAAGCTCCAAGAGCTTGGAATTATAGACTTGTAAAGTATCTTAATGATCTTGGATATCAAAGTTCAAAGGCAGATGCAAGTTTACTTATCAAAAGAACAGATGAAGGTATGATCTACATTTGTATTTATGTAGATGATATTATAATTACAGGTACCTCAAATGAAGGAATCAAGGAGGTGAAGAAGTTACTTGAGAGGGAATTCAAGATAAGTGATCTAGGAAAATTTTCATATTTTCTTGGAATGGAAATCACTTATGCAGAACATGGCATATATGTATCACAAGAAAGGTATCTTTTGAATCTTCTAAAGAAGTTTAACATGGAGAATTGCAGAGAGGCATCAACACCACTAGAGGTCAATCATAAACTCAGTAGATATGATGGTGCAGAGTTCAAAGACATGAGGAAGTATCAATCTTTAGTGGGAAGTTTAATTTATGCTACACTAACAAGGCCTGATCTTAGTTATGCAGTGGGTGTTCTTTCTCAATTCATGCATTGTCCAAAGGATCCACATTGGATTGCAGGTCAAAGAGTTCTTAGATATATCAAAGGGACTTTGAAAGAAGGATTGTATTATCCTTTTACATCAAATATAAGATTGAGAGCCTATAGTGATTCAGATTGGGCAGGAAGTCAGGATGATAGAAGATCTACTCATGGATACATGATATACATTGGAGATAAACTTGTGAGTTGGTGTTCAAAGAAACAACATACAGTGGCTTTATCATCAACAGAAGCTGAGTACAAAGGACTTGTGGAAGCAGCAAAAGAAGTAATATGGATGGAGACATTATTCAAAAGCTTGGGAATTGATCAAGGTATACCTATCATTCATGGAGATAATATGAGCTCATTATATCTTGCAGCAAATCCTGTATTTCATGCAAGGACAAAGCACATAGAAATACAGTACCATTTTCTCAGAGAAAAGGTAATGGAGAAGGAGATTGAAGTGGTGTACACTTCTACAAAAGATCAGATTGCAGATATTATGACAAAGAGCTTGGATGGAGTGAAGACAAGTAGGTTCAAGGAGATGGCAAGAATAAAAGAGAAGAAGACTATATGAAGAAGTCAAAGCATGCTAATTAGTGATTGAGGGGGAGCTGTTGGGGCTTCACTCACTAATTAGGCATGGATATATGAAGACATATGAAGAAAGGAAGAAGGAAAGGAGAAGTGAAGAAAAAGCATACAGAAAATTAAGCCTAAGTGAAGGGACAATTTCACTATTGTAAATTAGTGCAAATTAGAGTCTAGTTTTTCCATAGATCTTCAGAACTTACGAGTTCGAGTCTAGGAGTATGTAAACCATAG
>CM035440.1:107955184-107960184 GCA_020310875.1 Ceratopteris richardii | reverse complement strand
GCTTCATAAAACAATGCATAATCCAAAGTAGCACTCACATAACGTAGAGTGCGCCTCAGAGCATCCAAATGTGGCTTCCTGGGAACCTACATAAACTGACTTTCAAGTCCAACAGTGTAGCTTAAATCAGGCCTTGTAATTGTAAGATATATAAGACTTCCCACAATTTTCCTGTACATAGTAGCATTTTCCAATGCTTCACCTGATGTAGTATCCAATTTCAAATTCTGATCTAAATGCATAGAAATTGGCTTACAATCAGCCATACCATACTTTTGCAGCATATTCAAGGCATATTGCCTTTGCGACATCCATATACCTGTTTCTGTATGTATAAACTCAATGCCCAAGAAATAGCGCAGCACACCAAGATCTTTCATGTCAAATTGCTGCATAAGAAGTTTCTTTACCTCTTTGATGCTTTCTTCATTATCAGCACCTACAATCAGATCATCAACATAAATAGCCACAATAGTGATACCATCATCAGTCTTCCTTGCATATAGTGAGTGATCTGCATCACACATAGAAAACCCAATGTTGGTTAAGTAATCAGCAATCCTTGCATGCCATGCACGCGGAGCCTGCTTCAGCCCATAGAAAGCCTTTTGCAACCTGCAAACATATTCTGGATGCTTTGAATCTTCATATCCTTGTGGCTGGTCCATATATACTTCTTCCTGTAACTCACCATGTAGGAAAGCATTCTTCACATCCATCTGATGCAAAGTCCATCCTTTTGCTGTAGCTAATGCAACAAGTGTTCTGACAGTAGACATTTTAGCTACAGGGTTGAATGTTTCCTCATAATCAATGCCATATGTCTGTGCATAACCTTTAGCTACCAATCGTGCTTTATACTTGCTTATGCTACCATCAGCATTATGCTTTACCTTGTAAACCCATTTGCAGCCTATGGATTTCTTTCCTTGCGGCAATGGAACCAGCTTCCATGTATCATTTCCATAAAGTGCAGCCATCTCCTCATCCATAGCTTTTTCCCAATCTACATTACCAATTGCATCTTCAAAACAAGAAGGTTCAGCATCTTGTATTACCTTTGTCATGTAGGCACAATGGCGAGCCATGTAACTATCATATGTCAATCGTTGCACTGAATTACGCATCCTCCCAGATCTTCTTGGTCCTGGGTCACTTCTTCTTGTATCATCTGCATGTGCCCTTCTTACTCCTGGAGTCTTCACAGAGGGCAATCCAAGTTCCTCATCAAGACTCTTTTCTGAACCGCTTGAATCTCCATCAACGTCTTCAAAACCTGCACCTATTTTACTACCAGCAGAAAGCTTTTCTTTACCTTTCTTGGATGTATTTGATGAATTTGCTGGACTGAAATTTCCACGCAATCTTCCACTCCATGGATTTGAGTTGGAACTATTGCTTGGTGATGCATCTGGTCCACTCAAAACTTGAGATTCTGCACTAGATTTTTCAGCATTTTCTTTGTCATTTGGTTAAAGATTCAGTCCTTCTTTGGCATCTGCATAGAAGCTTCACATTTCATCAAATACCACATCTCTGCTCACCTTCACCTGTCGTGTGAGTGGGTTATAACATTTGTACCCCTTTTGCTCAAGGGAATATCCAATGAAGACACATTTTTCTGCTTTCGGATCAAGCTTCGTCCTCAACTCATCTGGAACATGTACATATGCAATACAACCAAAAACTTTCAGATGTGATAAGTTTGGCTTTTTACCTGTAAACTTCTCTTCAGGTGTAACTTGATGTACAACAGCAGTCGGAGTTCTGTTCATGATGTATACAGCAGTATACACAACTTCTGCCCAATAACAATGAGGCATATTCTTCTCAGCCATCAAGGCTCTTGCTATTTCTGCAATATTCTATTTTTGCGTTCAGCAACACCATTCTGTTGTGGTGTGTACCTGCATGAAAACTGACGCCGAATTCCATGATTTTTTAGAAAACTACTGAACTCATTTGAAATGTATTCACCTCCTCCATCAGATCTTAATGTTTGAATGTACTTCCCTGTCTGCTTTTCCACCATAACTTTAAAATTTTGGAAGTGAGTAAACACCTCGCTCTTCTCTTTCATGAAATATACCCATACTTTGTGTGTATGGTCATCAATGAAAGTAACATAAAACCTGCAACCGCCCATAGATGTGGTCTTTGCTAGACCCCAAACATCTGTATGTACTACTTCTAGTACATTCTCACTAACATGCTTGTCATGTGGAAATGATGCTCTTGATTGTTTACCGAATTGACATGTTGCACATACCTTTTGCATTTCTGCAACTTTGAAATTTGGTAGTCCATGGACAATCTCCTTTGACTGCATCAGTTTCAGCCTTGGTCTTGGTTACTGTTTCCTCTTCCACTTCCAAAACCTCTGTCTGTCTGTCTGTCTGTCTGTCTGTCTGTCTGTCTGTCTGTCTATCTATCTATCTATCTATCTATCTATCTATCTATCTATCTATCTATCTATCTATCTATCTATCTATCTATCTATCTATCTATCTATCTATCTATCTATCTGTCTGTCTGTCTATTTGTCTCTCTGTCTATCTATCTAACAGCCTCCAAGTGAGGTTCCCTAGGCTTGTGCATGAACTGACTTAGCACACTAACTCCATATCTATCCTTGTCAAGGTAGCATAATTCAAGCTACCTACTATGCTTTGATAACTTGTAATGTTATCAAGTACATCTCCTTCATGAGCACTTAGTTTTAGATTTACCTCCATTGGAATACTTGCAACTGTGGCATCCTGCAAATGAAACTTCTTCAACATATCCTGTATGTACTTTCTTTGAGTAATGTAGATTCGAGAGTTAGTATAAACTAACTCAAGTCCAAGAAAGTACTTTACTAAACCAAGATCACTGATCTTGAACTCCTTCATCATCTAGTTCTTGATTTGTCTGATTCCATTGACATCATTACCCGTAAGTATGATATCATCAACGTAAACACATAGGCATATTACTTCTGAATTAATTCTCTTAATGAATAGAGAAGTGTCTACCTTGCTCATGACAAAACCTTGATCTTGAAGATATGTGGTCAACCTGTGGTTCCATGCCCTAGGTGCCTGCTTCAATCCATAAAGAGCCTTTTTTAACTTGCATACATGTGTTACATTATTAGGATCCTCATAACTAGGAGGTTGTGACATGTATACCTCCTCTGAAATCCATCTATTCAAAAAAGCATTTTTTACATCTAGCTGGTACATGTTCCAATTCTTAGATGCAGCCACACTTAACAATACCCTGATGGTTGGCATGTTGGGCACAGGTGAGAATGTTTCTTCATAGTCAATGCCTTGGGTTTGTGCAAAACCCTTGGCCACAAGTCTAGCTTTGTACCTGCTAATTGACCCATCAGAATTTCTTTTGATTTTATAGATCCATCTAGATCCAATTACCTTCATAGCCTCTTTCTTTGGTACTAGTTCCCATGTGTCACTTTCCTTGAGTGCTTCAATCTCCTCATCCATAGCTTCTTTCCATTTTGTCTTGGTCTTTGCTTCTTCATATGACCCTGGTTCTTCAATTGACAAGTCTTTGGCAATATAAATAGAATGTTTAGTAACAAGAGAGGTGTCATACCCATATTTGATAGGTTTTTTGCTCTCCCTTTCTGATCTTCTAATTGATTGATTTGAAGATTCGGGTATGTCTTCAAGTTTCTTCATCTTGAGTTTTCCTTTGGACTTCCATGCCTTGAATTTTTCAAGATTGATAATGTCTTCATCATCTGAATTGGTGTCTTCATTTTGAGTAGGTTCCTCCTTAGCAAGACTTGGAAACTCCTCCTCTAAGTCATAGGGTAGTTTAATCTTCCTACATTCATTCTCATACCAAGAGTCATTTTCATCAAACACAACATCTCTACTAACCATGAATACCTTATTTAAGGGTTGTAGAACCTGAAACCCTTCTGATTTAGATCATATCCAATAAAGATACACTTCTCAGCCTTAGGGTCTAGCTTACCTCTTATCTGAGAAGGGATGTGTACATATGCCACACATCCAAATATCGTGCAATGATCAAGTGAGGGTCTCTTACCATGCCATGCTTCACAAGGGGTCATCCCATCAAGAGATTTAGATGGCAACCTGTTTATGAGGTAAGTGGCAATAGATACACTCTCTGCCCATAGGTAGTTAGGCAATTTTTTTTCATTCAACATTGACCTAGTTGTTTCAACAATCAATCTATTTCTTCTCTCAGCTACCCCATTCTGTTCAGGAGTATACCTTGTGGTGATTTCTCTCTTGATTCCTCTATCCTGCAAGAATGCTTCAAACTCATTGGAGAAGTACTCACCTCCTCCATCTGACCTTAGCCTCTTTAGGTTTCTTCCTGTCTGATTCTCAACAAGTGCAAGATATTTTTTAAAACAATTGAATACTTCATCTTTGGGCTTCATAAAGTACAATACAGTCCACCTGCTATAATCATCAATAAAAGATACATAGTACCTTGATCCTGAGATTGAGGGTTCTTTGCTTGGTCCCCATACATCTGTATGGACAAGCTCTAGGTAGTCCTCATGCATGTAGCCTTTCCTTGAGAATGGTAACCTGTGGGACTTTCCAAACTGACAAGCACCACACTTGTAGATCATATGTTGCTTGGATACATTAGGTATCCCAAGCACACATTGGTCCCTGCATATTTGCTTCAAGGTTCTTTCACCTACATGCGCTAATCTTTTATGCCAAATCTGAAGCTTTGAAAGTGTTTGATCTTTGTAATTGTAGAGTGCAATATTCTTTGTATCTTCTAGCTCAAAAGTGAAAAGTCTACCTGATTTTTCTCCTTTAGCTATTCTCTTGAACCCATGCTTGGGATCCTCCACAAATGCTCCATATTGGTCGAACCTGACCTGCAAACCTTTTTCCACAATCTGTCCAACACTTATCAAATTCTTGGTAATGGTTGATACATATAGTACCCTACTCAACAAGTTTTGATTCCCATCAGAAGTCTTAACATTT
>CM035440.1:107935184-107945184 GCA_020310875.1 Ceratopteris richardii | reverse complement strand
TCATACAAGCATATCATTATTAAAAGTTATTCTGGAAAATGTAAACTCATGCAATAGGTATAGCAAACTTGAACTACACAAGATAATAGTCAATAATCATACAAGCATATCATTATTAATCCTTGAAGAACCTAAGAGGTAAGAAAAGTACCTAACATAATACAGTGTGTAAGAAATGAAAGGCACACATATTTATTTATTTGTTTTCATTCATAACATTTTTTTCATGAACTTGCACATTACTATTTTGAAAAGTTTTTACCAAGCAACAATATTCTTCCTATATCACATGATGAAATGAAGAAGATAGTCAACAATCTTGGTATAGATTATCATTGTATACATGCATGCCATAACAATTGTATTTTATATAAAGGTGAATATGTAGACTCTTTGACATGTCCAAAATATCAATCTCCTCGATATAAGGAGGAAGAGGATACAATCCCAAAAAAGATATGGAGAAATTTTTCATTATGTCCATGAATTAAACATGTGTTTCAAAGCCCTCATTATCAAAACTTTTGACATGGGGATTTGATCATCAAAGTTTTCATGGAGTAATGAGGATTCCAATAGGTGGTGCAACTTTTTAGCATATTGATTCTAGATGGCCTGATTTTTGCACAACAACCACACAATCTAACTTAGGTGTTGCATTAGATGGGGTTAATCCATTTTTGATGAAATCTAGTGAATGTTCAACATGGAAAGTGGTAGTCATCAACGACAATCTCCCACCATACCTTAGCATTAAAAAGGAACATTTAATGCTTTCACTTTTAATCCCAAGAAAAAGTCAAGCTAAGAACATGAATGTATATCTTGCTCCTCTCATTGATGATCTCCAAGAGTTATGGAGAGGTATTAATGTCACTGATGTATTGAAAAGCATTAATCAAAAACACATTATGGTTCCTGGCATTGTGGCTTGGAATATACACGATTTCTAAGGATATGACATTTGTTTAGGTAATGATGTACTTTTTCAATTTAATGTATATACAATTGTATGTGAATTAATGTAATTATATTTTTATGGTTTTCATGAATGCAAGAATATCTACTAAGGGATATAAGGCTTGTCCTTATTGTGCTGATTGGTTGATATAAGTTTATAATAAGAATCTCAACAAAAATATTTATCTTTGACATGGATAGTTTTTGCTAACGATCATTCATTACGACGCAAAAGAGAAACAATACATTTTAATGGAAAGATTGAAAGAGGTAAGTGTTCAAAAACAATGAGAGCTATGGATTGGTATTGGGAATGGCAGAAGGGACTCTTATAGATCCACAATCTGAAATCTTCAGTGACTATGAAGATGATGAGATTGTGAAGATTAGAGGTAAAGGAAAATTGTAACTAGGAGAGAATATGTTGATATGGTATTCTTTGGAGTATTCAAGAGAATTAAAGATCTGTCATCTTCTTAATCCTATTCATATATTCAAGAATGTTTTTTATTCATTATGGAAATATCTTCTTGGACTAAAAAACACAACAATGTCAAAAAATGATTTAAAGGACCAAAATGCAAAGCCAAACTTATGGCCAATTTTGAATAAAAATTGATAGGAAACAACTTATGAACTTGCACCTCGGATACTTACAAAGGAGATGCAAACTATCAACAATAGGATTCAGTCAATTTGAACACCTACATGATATGGAACTTTTTTCCAAACAATTTTTACTTTGGATGATACGAGCTTATATGGGTTAAAGAAACATGATTGGCATAACTTTCTGAAGCACATTCTATCTCTTTTTATCGATGGATGTGCAACCAAAGGAGTACAAGACATGATGTATCATCTTCGATTGCTTATAAGGTAATTATCATACTTTTATGTTTAATATATTACACTATTTGATATATTTTCTTTACAAATTAATTTCTTTATAATTAATTTATGATTGATAATAGGTGGATTGCATCAAAAGAGATTGACAAGCACTCGATCCCACTAAAGAAATGTGAATGCAGGGAGCTACTATGTTTGATGGAGAAAGAGCTTCCAACATCAATTTTGATATTCAGGTTTATCTACTGATCCATCTTATGGATGAAATAGAGATTGAAGGAGTTGTAAACACTCCATGGATATTTTGGGTTGAGCGATTTATGGGCATATTAAAAGGTTATGTGCAACAAAGAGAAAAAACAGAAGAATCTATGGCAAAGGGATGGATGCTTGCGGAGTGCATGTACTATGTTAATGAATACCTTGAAAGAGTTCATGAAGAAGCTCCACATGCATGGAATAACAAGTATTTTTCAAAAGCTAGATGAGGTATTATCAAGTAAGGGAGTTCCACTTCAATTTAAGTTGCAAGAAAAAAGTGATATTTCTACTTTTATTGCATACAATAGCGAATGCATGCAAGTATTCATTAATGAGTATGAATAGGGACTTCAAAATCTCTAAAGGAAAAGATGGAGAAACAAAAGATATATATGTAATCTTGATAGAAATGGGAATACATATATATCTTCGTTCATGGATTGGATATATACTTGTATGCATTGAGTCAATGCAAATAATGAAGGAATCTCAGATGAGCAGAGGGAAGTTAATGATAGGTTATGAAAGAAACGTCATTTGTTTCTACTAATATTCTATTTTTTTCTCATATATGTATATAAGTTTCTGTTCTAATAATTATTTTTTATTATAGGCCCGAATGTTCACTAATATGTGGGTTTATGGACAACATATTAGAATCAAAGATATTGATTCTTTGTGTAAAACAGAGGATTCTAGCATTGTTGCTTCTTTCAAGAAATTATGATGTGCTAGTTCAAAAGATACGAACCTTATAGATAATGAACTTGGTTACACAGGAAACATTGTTGATATCTACGAAATTTTTGATATATTTGGTTAGTGATGTGTGTGAGCACACTGAAGACCGCCCGGACACCTTCCCCTCTTTAGGGGGTTTTTTTCCCTCGGTTTGTATATATATGCCTATAGCACTAATGGGTTACTTATCTTTGTACATTCTCTTGGCAATACATTCAATATTATGTGTTGTGCTTCAAGCTTCTTATTCTTCTTCGTGCTATTCGTGTGCTTTTGCAGACCTCAAAATCCAACAATTGGTATCAGAGCAGATTGTCGCTTCCTCTAGGGCATCTTCAACACCCCTCCAGTTCTAGACTTAGAACAAAAATTGGTGAGAATACTAAGCCGATTAGGAGTTCAAAACAGCTTCGCTATGTGGTGTCGAAATCGTGATTTGAGCTCATCTTGATCTTTCAATGTATTATCGCAGTGCATGTGTAGGAAATTTCATATTTTTATGGAAAATATATACACACATTCCGGTTTGCTAATACAAGCACCTCAAAGTTTGCTACAAGTTTAGCAAAACTTGACACCATAGTTTTCTTCAACTTTTTGAGATACAATCATTTTTCTACATTATGGTATTTTAGTCAGCGGCCATGGCTAAAAGCAATGACGTATTCCATATGTTGGTTGTTGAGGATAAGTTGGATGGTACCAATTACACATTATGGGCATATATGGTGCATCATGTATTGGTTGCAAAAGAAATGTGGAATATTGTGCACGACGTTGAAAACCGACCTACTACACCTATACATATAGTTACTGAAGGTGATGCAGATGGCGTCAAGTTCTTGTTCATGTTGTAGTTCCTCTTGCACCTATTGCAGATCAACTTTGTTGGGATGGCAAAGATGCTCAAGCACATGCATTGATAGCTTTGTCTATCAAACATGCAATTATCTTGCATATTTTCTCTTGCAAAACACCTAAGGATGCTTGGGATACACTTATCACTTTATGCCAGGCAAGAAACAATGCTTGTGTTGCTTACCTTTGAAAATAGTTGGAGAGTGAGCACATGAATGAAGGAGATTCCATGGATAGTTTTTTGACAAGATCAAAGATTTGAAGGAGCGATTGGTTTCTACTGATGAATTCTTGCTAGATAGTTCACTTGTGCAGACTGTTCTAAATGGTCTTCCAAATTCATAACATATTTTTTATTCTACTCTTCGATTGATGATGAAAGCTAATCCAAATGCCTTAATATTTGAGGAGCTAGTCTCTATTTTGTTGCGGGAAGATCAGTCTAGGCAAAACATGTCCATTATGCATGTTGCAAATCAAGCTTTCTTAGTTAGCCAAAAGGGCAAAGGTATATGAAGCTCATTTGCTAGTAAGCAAAAATTTGCTAATTCTACACAATCAAAGAAGAATGACAAAGACGAGAAGAAAATAGAAAAGTAGAAATTATATTGCAAATAATGTAAAGGAAATGATCATGTCATAAAGAGTTGTCCAAAACTTATTGCAAAAGAGGCAAAGAAGAAAGAGGCTGGATAGGTTGTTGTAGAGGCCTTTACACCTAAAATAGAGTCTGTTAATCTTGTGCAGAATGAGGCATGGGCATTTACTACTGTTTGTAGTTATGACCCATCTGAGTCTACCGCAGACATACCTTGCAATGCAGTTTCTTCACTTCACTTGAGTATACCCCTACAAGGAATACTGTCATATGCACTAACAAATCCTTTTATCATGTCATGAAATTTGGTAAGATCATTTTGACTACTGCTGATGGTAGCTCTTTAATTACATTGTTAGATGCTTTATTTGTGTCAAGGATTAAAAAAAATTGTTATCAATTTCAACATTAGCCAAGATTGGCTTGATTGTAAAATTTATTGATGATAGATGTATAGTTCATGATATGTCAAATGGTGATGTCATTATTGCTTTTAAAATTTTATGTCATGGGCTCTATAAGCTCATAGTTTACATAAAAATTATGAATGATTCAACATATCTTGTTCAAGATTATCAGGCTATGTCAGATGCAAAGCTTTTGCATGCACGCTTTGGTCATTTAAATTTTTCTAGTGTGCTATGCCTGCAAAAATATGAAATGGTTTCCTCTCTACCCAAACTTGAGGCACCTTGCAAACATGTTTGTGAAGGCTGTATTTTGGGCAAAATGTAGCATTCCTGCTTCCCAAAAGATGGTTTCATACGAGCTCTTTAGAAATTTTAGCTTGCTCATAGTGATGTCTATGGTCCTATGCAGACATCTTCTTTTGGGACTACCTTTACTTCGTGACTTTCATTGATGATTTTCTAGGCATGCATGGGTGTATCCGCTGAAAGAAAAGTCTGAAGCAGTTATGTGATTCAAACATTTTCTAGTTTTGGTGTTGAAAATGTGTCAGTATTTTTGGTTTTGGGAGGGAATACATATCTTTTGATTGTAATGCATTTCTTGCATAATCTGGGATGAAATATTAGTATATAGTGCCTTATACACCTCAATAGAATGGAGTTGCTAAAAGAAAGAACAAGCCACTCATGGAAATGAAGAGGTGTATGGTCAAAAGTCACGCTTTAGCACATAGCTTCTGGCTTGAGCTCATTATGTGCATAGCATATGTACTTAACTTGTGTCCCACCAAAGCATTGCAATCTATCACTCCATATGAGGCTTGGCATGGTCGCAAGCCATTTGTTGCTCATCTGCATGTCTTTGGTTGTTTGGAATATGCATTAGTTTCTGAACAAAAATGCAAGAAATTGGATGATAAAGCAGTGAAATGTATTTTTCTTTGGTACAATTTTGAAAGCAAAGGCTATTGTCTGTATCATCCATAGACTAAATGCATTTTGGTTAGCCATGATGTTGTCTTTGTGGAAGATGCAATTCAGCCATTACTTTCATGTACTAAGGAGACATTTGTTAGCTCCAAAGATGTGTATGACACTTTGCTGCCTCTTTTTATAGGTGGACAATCAAGTGCTATTCCAAACGAGGAAATTTTTGAGCATTTATAAGTTCCACATGATGATGCAGATCATTCCATTTTTGTTGCATATTTACATGATGAACTTGTTGATGAGAGGGCTGATATACATGAGACAAAATCTATGCATAAATGGTTGGTGTAGACTTTGCAAGATAGAAAATTAGATGCACCTTTGTCATATTGTACTCATTCAGGGTCTCATAGTGCTTGTTTTGCATTGGATTGCTATGTTATCGCTTCCTCTAGTAAATAATGTGGCATTGATTTTGATGAGAACTTTGCAAGCACATGTCCAATAACGAATGTTTGTAGCATATGTGCACTTGCAGCCCATCATGGTTGGAATGCACAATAGTTGGACATTAAAAAAGCATTTATGAATGGTGAATCACATGAAGAAGTGTATGTTTTTCAACCTCGCCGTTTTGTGGAGAAAGGGTATGAAAACAAAGTCTGAAAGTTGAAAAAGGCATTATATGATTTGAAGCAAGCACCACGTGCTTGGTATGAAAAGATACATGCCTACTAGTATGTCTTTTAGGTTAAATTGAAGGACATAGAGTAGTCTACAGTTCAAAAGCCATAATTGTCAAGTTGCTACTCCTCACCATTAGAGGAATTCAAGTGGACGTGATGCCTTCGGGAAGTTGTTTCTTAGTGTTGTTTTGATAGTCTAACCCTTGTTTTGTGAGATGTAGGGGGTCCCATGGGTACTATGCCCTTCACTTGTATAGTTGTTCTTTCAATACATTCAAACCAAGGGAAATTAGGCTTTGACCAAACTTCATTAAAAAAAAAAAATTGATCTCCTTAAATCGATAGAAGAAACTTGAAAAGTTAAATGTTCAACCTCAAATGTTTTACCCAAGGCCAAGATCTCCTTTAAATTTCCATTTTATTTTTTTATTAATAAAATTAACTTATCTTTGTTTTTTCTTCAAGAAGTTACATGAAATTGGAAAGCACTCACTATGACTATGAAGAACACCACTTGGCCATGGCCCATGGACTTCTTCCATCCTTGTATGTCAACCAATGTGTGGGTGAAGAAAAAAAAAGTAACAAAGTGGAACTTGGATTTTAGAGCCACACACACACACACACACACACACACACACACATATATATATATATATATATATATATATATATATATATATATATATATATATATATATATATATAATACAAAGGAGGTTTGGTAGGCACTTGTTCCCCAAGCTATAACTTTGAAAGTACAATTGTAAAGATGAATGGACATAGTATCCACGAGACCTCTCGTATCTCACAAAGCAAAGATTAGATTGAATTATAACTGATTTAAACTGGCCAAAACCATTACATATCCAGCTCAGGAGTTGAACTCTGAACCTACGCCTCAAGAGCCCAAAACTTTACCAAACAATTTATGAAAAGTGAACTCAAACGACCCATATTTTATGGATTGCATATGAATCGGACCTTACTGCAGAGATACATCACAACAGCCAACTGCGATGGCATTGTGAAACCTCACGCAAGCAATAAAACGAGAGAGAAAGGAAGGACGGAAAGTCGTCCTATCTCATTAGTTCCATCCTTATTATTTTTCGATCACATTGTCGCCGAAAAAGCGATGGAACTCATGTGCACAAGTTAAATGCATGTGGGAAATGCCCACTCTGACGAGGAAGGAGCAGCATCTCCTGCGCCAAACTTGCCTGCGAGTCCCGACTCCCAACTCCCGACAAGAGATGGCATCCCTCGAACGGGATCCAGCCCGGGGTAGATTTGAAATGCTCCTTCCATAATTCCATTCCTTTCACGTTCGTCATCGTCGCCTTCTTCGTCATCGTGAACGCCTGCGGAGTCTGGAGGCTCCAGAGCTTCCAACCTAAAAGGTCCAAGTGAATCCGCTTTTGCCTTTGGGCTCCCTATATATAAAAGTTGGCGTCTTCTGGAGCTTTCGTCTTTTCCTTCACCTCTCGTCTCTGTGCGCGTGCTCGCGCGTGTGTATGTATGTCGATCTCTGCTTCTGTTAGTTTGCCTTCTTAGCTTGCTTCAACCCAAACGCGAACGTCCGCAGCTGCACATCTTCTCGGGAATACCGAGCTCCCAATGATGTCCGCCAGTTGCGGTATTCTGCGTACCCCTCAGTCTACTGCAGCCATTGCTGACGTTGGAGGACCCCGGCTGCGCGTTCTGGTGAGCCATACGAAGCTTTAGCGCGATCCGCTGCATAGATGCTTGCTTGATCGCATAGAATTCTTCATGCTTATTTCTTTTGTATAGAAACTCCAGGTAAAGGAGCTAGGGTTTCTTATCTGGATTTTCACATCAACTACTATTTCAATGAGGATCCGCAGACAGGCGGTTCAGACTCACTCTAGCCCACAGGGAACTTCAGCAGAGAATTCCAGCAATGGAACTTTATGCACCTTAGCTGCAGCGGCAGAGCAGTCGGACTCATCCATACGACTTCACGATTCTCTGAACATGGATATCGGCATTGAGGATCTTTCCATGATATTCTCTGCATCAAAATTAAGGACTTCTGTGAACTGGCTAGATAAGCTTAGGGCTGCAAAGGGTTTTCCCACGTGTTCCAATGATCTCGATGTTGAACGAGTAATATCATCAAGAGCTTGTCTAACGAAAGAGGCGCAATGGAGTTGTCGTGAAGAATGTGACTCCGCCTGTGTAAAGCAGGATGTAACCCTGGGAGTAGATTCCGTAGGCTTTGCTTCCAATGACACAGGTCACCAGAGCTATAGAGTTTCTTTGAACGCCTCTTGCCAAACATCTCCCTGTGATATTAAGAAGTCACAATCCTGCAACAGCGGTGTTGCAGAAGTCGAGTCTTTGAGTGCCCATACGTCGAGAGAATATTCATTCTCTACTTTGCATCTTACAGAGTTCTCCGGAAACAATGGTATTATTGGCACAGAAACATCTCGAAAGGAATTTGTGACTGGTGTGGGGTCCAACAGACAAAACTCAGCGAAACAGTCTGTGAGCAATGTTGTTCAGCCTTCATTGCCCGAAGATGGCGATATCAAAAATAATCTATCTCAAGTCTATTTCGATATCTTGACCGACCTGTTTTGCATGGATTCACGTAGCACAGCCTCTGTGCCTCAGACACTTCTTAAAAAACACCAACGGAAGCAGGAAAAGCCGAAAGGTTGCTCTGGTTTTGGAAGTCAGGATACTACTAGGACATTGGATCCACTGGGAAGCCTTCCCACTTGTAAAGTTGACACGCGTAACACATGTGCCATTGACTCAGATAATCCAACCTCACAGTCAGAGGTGGTCACTACGGTGAAAGATGTCGACATTCCTAATTCTCCTCCAGAGGCGGCTCAGGTGGAGGCAACGTTCAGTGACTCTGAGAAGGGTCTCGAAAAGTCTTCTGAATTCGATTCAAAAAAGAAGGATGTGAAGTCAGATGAGGTCCGTAAGAACGATTTATTTATCATCGACACAAGTATTCCAGGATGGAGAACAGAAAAGATCATATTCAAGAAAGGCAACCGATGGAGAGTAAGGAGTAAAGGGGGCTATGTACCAATGTATGGTACCAACTCTGAATCCATGCGGAAGGATGCGAAGCAGCAATTGAAGGGGCTTAGCTCCGGTGCTAGCGAGGTCGAAGCTGCTAAGGCTAAGAAACAGCCAGAGTCAGAAAATAACGGGAAAACGGTAAGCTTTAGGCTAACCGACCTTCAGAAGCTCGTTTTTCTATGATTTTTCCTATTATTTTATTGTATCGTTTCCAGCAGAGCATACACCCCCTGTGAACCCCTTAGCTCGATGGTAACTCTAAGTAAACCTTCAAAAGCTTACGGTTTTACCAATTCCTTTAGCTTTTAATTTAAAACAGCAAAAATGTTGCGTCACATTAACTTCACTTAACTGAACCCGTCTGTGGAGTTTCTTATCAGCTTTGTAGCAAATTGTACACGCCACTGTGGCTTGATTAGTGGTTTCAAGCACCGCTAAGAGGACTTCTAAGTTTATTTCTGCAACTTGCAAGCTTGCGATACATTTGTTCTCTAGAAATTTACCGAGCGAGCACATCAGATGATCTTAGGAGTAGCTTGAAGTCTACTAGTTGTTTCTTGTCCATTAACTTTCAGCTGCAGTCAACTTAGTCATTCATGTATAGACTTATCACTTTGAACTTGGAACTGATCAGA
>CM035440.1:107660184-107925184 GCA_020310875.1 Ceratopteris richardii | reverse complement strand
TTGTATGAATGGGAAGAAAATGAACGAGATATAAGATTCGTTAGTGAACCGAACTAAACTAGATAAGGTACCTTATCCTTCTCCGGTACTCGAACCAGGGCTACCTTGTTGAACACCAAACTTGTCTTCGGATCGCTTGAGGAGTCCGCAACTCCTCTTCTCGTTGAAGTTGCATAAGTAAGTTGCCATTGTGTCATGTGGGTGGCGAGATAACCTTCTCTTCACGGTGGTTTTGTTGCATCTTTAATGCCTCTAGCTCCCTCATGAGTCTCAATCGGGTCTATGGAACTAGTGTAGATAAAATGACTACCATCTTCAAAATGTGCTCTTGCCTCTTCTATGCATGAGGCGATTACGACCAAGTCTTCCAAGGTAGCATCAAACCTTAGAAATTCTTGTCGCTTCTGTTGAGAGGTCTTTTGCAAGGCCTTCTCAATCCATTTCTTCACCAAAAAGTCAACAGGGGCATATGGCAAGCGAGCGACAAGAGCTTTTGCACACATTTAAAGTTCATGAAAATGATCTAGCTGGTTGGAGCCTTATGCTGGTCCAAAGTTCTCTTAGATGAATTTCTAGGCAGAAATGTCTAACAAAAAGCAATCTTTAGAGCTTCCCAAGTGGCAAAATGTCCATGTGCATGTTGACTATATCACTTGTGTGCAAGTCCATCAAATGGAAACAGGGAGAGCACGGCATCCTCTCGTCTTTGCAATCCACGTCCTTGACATAAGGAGGTAAATCTCCTTACATGATGATTCTTGGATTTTTGATAATGGATATGAAAAGCATATCAGATCATATTTGAGGTTTTTGTGTCACTTTTAGATATTACTCGAAGAAAGAAATTAGCATGCGCAAAAGGACAAAGCTATGAAAATCAAAGGCGTTGAAATATTCAGGTTTCTTTACATGGTGGAAATTCTTTGGTTCTTAATGATGTGTTATATATTCAGGAATCATAAAGAATTTGCTTTGAACTTTTCTCTTATCGAAGCTGATTTTAAAGTAAATTTCAGCAATGATAAATTTTTAGGGAGTTCTTTGAATGGTTCTCCCGTTCTTACATGCATACAAAGAAATGGACTCTATATTCTTGGAAAACTTATGGTTGCAAATATTTCTCTGAGTTTTGATGAGCAAAGCATGGAATTATGGCATGCTTGTTATGTGCACATAAATTTTAAGTCTTTGCTTTTCATGAAAAGTAAGAAATTGGTGCTTTCTTTGCCCTCTTTCTAAGTCCGGGACCCTGGTTAGAGCTCATGATTGTGATAGTTGCACAAGGAAAAGTTATATAAGTTGCCCTTTTGGAAAGATGGTCTTGTTCAAGCAACTAAGAGGTTTCAAATTGCTATATTCCGATATTTCTGGATCTGTGAGAACTCCCTCTATTCAAGGGTATATTTACTTTCTTATGTTTATTGATGACTACTCTCTTTTTATATGGATTTTTGGATTGCAAGAAAAATCAGAAATATTTAGTTTCAATCATATTGAGAATGAAACATGTGAAAGAGTGGAAATTCTTCACTCCAATAGAGAGAGTGAGTATATGTCAAAAGAATTTTTTAGCTTTCCTAGAAGAAAAAGGGATAAAACATCAATTTACAAGACAATAACTCCACAACAAAATGGAATGGTGGAAAGGTGCAATTGAACCTTGGTGGAGATGGTCAGTGTGATGTTATCTTCCAAAAGACTTCATCACAAGTTTTGGTTTGAAGTAGTCTTTACAGCGACTCAACAAGGCATCCACAAAAGAGCTTCATAAGATTACACCTTATGAGGCTTATTATGGTAAAACTCAAATGTGGATTGTTCTAGAGTTTTTGGATGTCTTTCTTATGTTTGTTTGGAAGGAAACACTCATAAAAAGTTGGATAGCAAGGCTATCAAATGCATCTTTGTTGGTTATGCGCCAGATTCTAAGGGACCTGGTATACATATTTTTATGCCAACCAGTGGCAAAATAATTCTCAGTTGGGATGCTAACTTTGTTGAATACACTTTCTATAAAAAGGAAACAAAAATTTCGGATTTTAGTGATGTGCAAAAATCTGATATTTTTTGAAAAAATTATGCTCTTTTCTTTTGATGAAAGTAATGATAGGTTTTTATGGTTGAGAATAAAATTCAAATTCAGCTTGCTTTTCAATCTTCTCCTTCACCTAGGCATGTATGTGATTCTTCACAAACACATGATGAATCAAGTCATGATGAGAAGAATCAGAAAGAAGAATGCTTCTTGCTCTTAAAAGGTTACATGATGATTATTGATTTTTCGCGAAGGTTGTAAGATAGAAAGGCCATGTGAAAGAAGAACTAGAATTCAAACAGCTAGAGAAGAAAATGGTTCTTCTTATGATGGTATATTATTTGATCAAGATTTATTTTATCATTAGTTTGTGTTGATGATGAACCTGCTAGAGTTGAGGAAGCATTATAGGATAAGAATAGGATTCAAGCTATGGAATATAAGTTGTCATCTATCGACAAAAATAATTCTTGGGATCTTGTTGGTCTATGAAAGTATAAAAAGCAATAGGTACTACGTGGGTTTCCAGGATCAAAAGACATGTTGATAGTATTGTGGACAGTTATAAAGTTAAATTGGTGGTAAAAGACTTTGCACAAGGAAACGATAGGGATTATGATGAAATGTTTGCACGCAAATCTAGAATAACTTCCATAAGGTTCGTTCTTGCACATGCTTCTTTTTGCAGGGTGAATGTCCATCAGTGGGATATCAAAACAATACATGAGTTTTTATTACATGTTGGATGCATAAATAGTGATTCAACGCTTACTTAATATTTCCAACATGACAATGACTTACTGCTGATTATTATCATATATGTTTGTTAGAAACAAAATCTTTCAACAAGAGGAGGTGCAAAATATTTAGAAAAATTTAAGTCAAAGATGGCCAAAGGAAGGTCAACAGATGATCAACTTTGGTCAAAATATGCATATTTTTTTATTACATGTATGGAAAGTAATACTCAAGAGCTATGCAATGATATATTATATCTTGAATTTCGAGAAGACTTGACGGTTCAAAAGTCAAACCCCAATTTCTGATCAAATTCACTTAATTTTGCATCAATTGTCAAGTTTTAAAGTTGAAAAAGCTTGGAAATCAATGGTAGATATTCAATCGACTGAAAAGCTTCTAAAAGCATGGCAATCCATACAAATAAAGCAAATTAAAAAGCTAGGCAAAAGTACGATTTTCGAAAATCAGATTTTGGCTTTTTCTTGCTTTTCATGAGGCATAACTTGAGCAAATTTAGTCTTGCTTAAGTTATGATATTAGAGATATGACATTATCCTCCTCCATGGTCGTGAGGCATAACTTGAGAGCTTATAAGAGGCATAACTTGAGCAAATTTAGTCTTGCTTAAGTTACGATATTAGAGATATGACATTATCCTCCTCCATGGTCGTGAGGCATAACTTGAGAGTTTATAAGAGGCATAACTTGAGCAAATTTAGTCTTGCTTAAGTTATGATATTAGAGATATGACATTATCCTCCTCCATGGTTGCGGTAGATGTCTTTAGTGGAACCAATTTTTATACATGGCAAACAAGGCTGCAATATTATCTCATGATCATAGACTAAGTTGAAGTTGAAGTTAGGCATCTAGAACTTAGAGGTATTGGATTATTTACTTCTACTGCACAAGAACATTATGTGAATCAAGCTCAATGAGCTCAAAGTGCAGCCTAATCTTCATCAACTGGTGGAGTAGGAAGTTGTTATGTCTCCACCCTTCTAGGACATCTGGATGGGGGTTTGCAGCTATTGTCTGGCCAGGAGGTGTCTGACCAGTGCCAATTCAGTGTGAATCGGGTCATTTCACTTGAGTCCTATAAATAGAACTTAAGACCTCTCATTTGGCATTCTTGGCATTTGCCAAGATTGGACTCTTGGCCTCCTATGGCAGAGTCTTGAAGGTTAACAAATGTACTCAAGCAGGAGGGGCTACACAAAGAGGAGGGGCTGCCACCTCTATTGCTATTCAAGGACAAGCTACAAAAGCTTTATCTAGAAATAGAAAAACTTTGTCAACTATAGGTATGGGCCTAAGTAATAAATACATCCATCATCTTTTAGGCATTAAAAGTGTAAGAGAAGCATGGATAAAGCTAGAAGAAATATTTGGCACAAGGACACAACAATCTCTTATATCACTTCTTATTTTCATTTATTTTCGTCTTCCAATTAGAAATGAGAGGCTCAACATCAGTGATAGAGCATGTGAACAAGTTTAAAAGCTACATAGGTTGATAAGTTGGAATGAACAATCCTATTCGAGAGGAAATTGTAGTAGTTGTTCTTTTGAAGAGTCTACCTACTTTGTGTAATATGATTACCACTATTCTACAAAACAAGACTAATCCAAATCTTGACAGAGGTAATGGAAGGAATCCAAAAGAAGGAGAAAAGGTTAAGAGCATAAGAAAATCACAAAAATGAAGAATTTCACAAAATGTAAACATTGTGGAAGAACAAACCAGAAAGAGTTAGATTGTTTTATTATCAATCCATGCAAAATTTGTGGTGTAAAAACACAAAGCATAATTTTGTTCGAAAATAGAGATGAACAAACAAAAGTAGCACAAACAGTTATCCAAGATGATAGTGGTGGAGTGGATGATGAAACTTCATCCATCAACTATTCATGTTAAACCATATCATCTTATTTGTATGTGTGTGTGTGTCTTTCTATTTTTTGTAGTTGTAGGTAAGAGCATGTGATCTTGATTAGAAAGTTTTGATCAACCTTAATAGTTAAGAAAATATGTTTAAGTCTACATTCTATCTTTCATTATCACCTTGTGTTTGTCTTTATCCTTCCAAATAGTACTTGGTTGAGAAGAGTATGGGATGTTTGAGTTTTCCTTTTTATTTGTGGTATGGGAGTGTGCTCTTCATGTTCAAAGTCCTTATGTTTGTTTGTGGACATTTGGCATGATCTTTACAGAATGAATAATACAGGTACCTATAACAACATGTTTATCAACTTTGAACTAACAAATTGTACCTACTTGAGATATACCCCTTGTGTCAAGTTAAGAGGGGATTGTTAGAAATGCAACCTTCCACAAGAGGAGGTGCATAATATTTAAAAATATCAAAGTCAAAGATGGTCAAAGGCAGGTCAACAGATGGTCAACTTTGGTCAAAATATGATTTTTTTTTTTTTTTTTGGTTACATATTTGGAAACTAATGCTCAAGAACGATCCAATGATATGTCATATGTTGAATTTGGAGAAGATTTGAGGTTTCAAAAGTCAAACCTTAATTTCTAATGAAAGTTACTTTTCACATAATTTTACATTAATGGTCAAGAAATGAAGTTCAAAAATCTTGGAAATCAATGGCTGATATTCAATTGTCTAAAAAGCTTGTTAAAAGCATGGCAATTTGAACAAATAAAGCAATTTAAAAAGCTAGGCGAAAAAATACGATTTTGAAAATCAGATTTTGGCTTTTTCTTGCTTTTTGTTAGAGATTTTCGCATGGGGGCTGATTACTATATAAGGAGGGTCATGTTGACTCTCATACACATTGTATCATAGCACAACTCTCTCAAGCTCCTCCATATTTGGAGTTAGAGAAGCTCTTTTGTAAGTAAATTTGTGCAATGCTATTTTTATTTTGGAGCGTTTTTGCTCCATTGCTATCTCTGTTGTGTTCATCATCTCTATTTGCCTCTCTCTTTCTCTCTTTACACTCTCTCTTTATATTGATTGTGGGCTTCAAACACCAACAATGTTGTCTATATGTTTGTCACATGTGCCAAGGAAGAAGATATACATACTTTTCGAAAGTTCTTGAAAGAAAAATTTGATATGGTTGATCTTGGATTACTTCACAATTATTTGGGTATCGAATTCTCTCTTAGTCAAGGAGTTTTATTCTATGATGCAGTCAAAATACGTTTTGAAACACTTGGACAGATTCAATATGCAAGATTCAAAGCTCTATCAACACTTTTATGGCTACTGGTTATGATTTTTTTAATTGTATATTATATTCACGAACAGTTTGGATGTTTAATTTGTGTGCAACACAAGATTGAATATTCCATTTGTGGTGTCACAAGTAAGCAAGTGTATGCATAATCCGGCTATTATACGTTGGAAGATGATGAAAATAATTTTCATGAAGTAGAGATAATTTTTAGCTTTATGGTTTTTGTGACTTCAATTGGGAAGATGATAAGTCTACAAGAAAGTCAACATCAGGTTTTGTATTCTTGTTGGTGATTCTTAATCTCATGGCTGAGTAAAAAGAAACCTACAGTTGTTACTTCATCAAGTGAAGCAGAAGCATTGTTTATATTTATTTTGGAATATATTTGGCTACATAAGTTTTTTTATGCTCTCATCTTCAATCTTCCCACGATAATTTTTCTTGATAGTCAAAAGGCAATTGGTGCATTATCATTATATCATGGGGTAGATCATTCAAAGGGAAATCGACTTTATATATGTTCCAATAGAAGATAATGTTGCTAATTTGTTCACGAAGGCTCTTCTTAGAGCAAAAGTCTATTCTCCATATCGAAAACTGAATTTGAAACCTTCCCTCAATTAGCATCGAAGGGGGGATGTTGGAAATAAGGTGGATAATGCAAATTAAGCTTTCCAAGAGTTTATGATGACTCTTGAAACTTACATTTATTTTTTTTGGTATTTTTTAATGTTCTTTAGAAATAAAATTACGATAGCTATGAAGTAGGCAAAATGAACTGATCTTATGCTCATTTGAAAACTTATTTTTTGAAGCACATTCCAATTAGCGAACTTGGAGTCTTAAGTTTGATTGTTTTCAGGATTTGAAAATTCAAGCTCATCTGCAAATGTGTGGTTGTGCTTTAAAACAATCAAAAAGAGGTTGAAAGCTGTGGATATTGTTAAAAGACGTTGTAGAAGAATTTAAATTGATGATTTGGCTGGAGGGGGGGGGGATGGAGGGAGAGAGGGAGGGAGGGGGGGGGGGGGGGGTTTGAGGGGGGGAGGGAGAGAGGAGGGGGGGAGGGAGAGAGGAGGGGGGGAGGGAGAGAGGAGGGGGGGAGAGAGGAGAAAGGGGGGGGGAGGGGGAGGGGGGGAGGGAGAGAGGAAGGGATGGGGGGAGAGAGAGGGGGGGGGGGAAGAGGGTTGGGGTAGGGAGGGAGGGGGCGGGAGGGAGAAGGGGGGGGAGGGGAGGGGAAGGGGGGAGGAGGGGAGGGAGGGGGGGAGGGGGGGAGGGAGGGAGGGAGGTGGGGAGAGGGGTGGGGGAGGGAGGGAGGGGGGGAAGGGGGGAAGGGAGGTGGGGAGAGGGGGGGGGAGGGGAGGGGAAGGGGGGGTGGGGTGGGGGGGGGGGGGGGGGGGAGGGAAAGGGGGGAGGGAGGGTTGGGGGGGGGGGGGGGGAGGGGAGGGAGGGAGGGCAGGGAGGTGGGGGGGAGGGAGGTTTTTTGGGAGGGAGGGGGAGGGGAGGGAGGGGAGGGGAGGGGAGGGGAGGGAGGGGGAGGGGGAGAGGGAGGGATGGAGCAAGCGAGGGAGGGAGGGAGGGAGGGAGAGTGTGCTACCTTGTATGGATCCAGGTGTGTGTGCACGCATTCACATACGTGTGTGCATACACACACGCAGCTCTCTCTCACTCACTCAAAAAGCATACAGCACTACATAAAGGTTTTCCGTAAAAGAAATTTTACCCTTATTCTATTAATTTAGCTCTATTAACATTAGAATGAGAATTCGTTTGCAATTATTGAGGACAAACTTTGGAAACTTTTTTTTTTTCTTTCTTTTTCCCCCGCCCTTTCCAAAACCCTTTTTGGTTCTTTTATTTTAGATTGCTGGCTTTAATGAATTGAATTTGATTTCAAGGATCAGAAGGGAATCTAATATTCCTTGTGCTTTTCTTTTTCGCCAGAGCCAGACCATTTGTGATAGTAGTATAGAATGCCTCAACTCTGTGGATTATCTTCCTGGAGTTTGGAACATTGCACCAAGAACTCGTGTAAGGTAATTTAAGTTTTTTTTCATCCCTTTTCTAATTCTGAGATAGTTACTAGTTTGATGGTTTATCGTTAAGTCTACCAAATCAAACGTCATTTTCTTATTCAGGTCTTCAAGGAAAAGGAGGAAGATTACTCCAGCTGCAGGTATGTGGGGTTTATATTGACCCTGTAGTATGATTAGGATTCATGCTAGCACCATCTGTACTGTGTAAAATTTGTACCTTCCATTTTCCAAGGAGCCAGACAACTTAAATCTTATTACAAATGCCATCTTCTACTTGAAGTGTTCCTTAAAAGTAAACACAGCAGTGAATGTTATCCTTACATTAGTTATAGTGATTTGTTACATCAACCTTTGAAATGAAATAATTGATGAAAATGCAATCCTAATGTAATGGTGTTTGGGATAGGCGTACTTGGGAAGCAGCTGTCTTAGATAGGACAGTGCGTTGTATTATCTAAAGCATAAGGTTTCTCAAATATCCATCCTTTGGTCTCCTGGGATCTTTTTTGATAATTCTATATGAGCTCTTATTGATTGCCTCAATCAGGAGGGGGAACAAAACAGTCTGTTACTGTCAGTTGTTGTGATGCCATATCTTTTCCATAATTGCTGATAAATTGATGAAAATTCTCTTGCCATCAGAATCCATGCTGGTTTGTGTTTGTAGAATTCTTTAGTGGCTACTGCATACCTGACTTGTTGAATTTGTGGCATCTTTTTGTCTCGCCGCAGGCTAGTGCTTGTTATCTTCCCTAAACAATGATTTATATTTTGTATTCTTAAACCTAACCAGTTGCATGGATATATGAGAGTTCGGCAAATCCATATCAGGTCTTGTTGTCGATGTCTGAAGCCTCGAGAAAATAATATAGACCTGTTTTTTTAGTTGATTAAGATTAAATTTTCATTTTAGTCAGAGGAACCTTGGTCAATACACAGCTCTTATCTAGAGCAGCATTGGAGTTGAAAATAGACCTTAAGTGACTTTCCAAACCAATCCCCACAATACAGTTTTGCTATTGCTTGAAAAATCTACTTCCTACATTGTTCAAAATACAGTAGTGTGGGTGGTTCTGGGCAGTTATATGTGTCAGAGTGTTAAGATACTGTACATAGCTTGATTCTAGCTTTTCCTTCACTTAAATCTCAACCACGTGTATTCTTGTTCTACTTTACCTTGGGCTCTAAGTTGTGACATTATCTAACAGCAAATCAAGTGTGATTATCTTGTATGTTCTTTGATTGTCCAAAGGATAACGTTGAATGGTTCCAAAGGATAACGTTGAATGGTTTCGGATATCATGCCATGATGATTTCCTGGAAATAAGCACCTTGAAAGCAACAAGCCTATTGATGAGGATCTTTAAACATTTCAATATGATCACTTGTGGTAGCCGTAAATTACTTGCCTAGCATCTCAATCTCTATTGGCATTTTTTGTTGTTAAGCTGTTTCAGAAGTTCTGGTCTAACATGTCAAGATGAGAGGAGGGTTCTTTCTTCTTTCTTGAAGCAAAATACATTTATAATGAGATATGCCTAGTTTTTAAGGATCAAAGTTTGGGAAACAAGTACACATGCATAGGATGTTGGATGTATGTTTGAATCTTCGCCATGGTTTTAACTGGCAAGTATAAGGATTTTCTTATGCATTAAGGCATACATATTGAATCTTTTCTAAGTATTCTTATCTGTCCCTTCTTCTTTTATATCCTTTTGCTCGAATACACATCCACAGAGTATCAAACTTACTATTTTCTAGATTGGTGACTCCCCCTTATTCCAAGACTTGGTGCGCTCTGCTTATCTAATTTGCTTTCGTGATTCATGTGTGGTACTTCTTAGTTGTTCTCAAAGATCAACAACATATTGTTGATGATTGTTAATCTAAAATGCTGCAACATTTCGATGAAACCTAACATGTTTGTCTGATTTGACAGATGAGCCATTCAATGGTGTTTCTGGAGCTACTTGTACTGACAGTGAGTTACTAAGGACACCTTCAGTCTCTTCCAGTAGGCCATCTTCCAGTCGAGGACTCGCAAAGCATTCTGCAGCTGTTGCTTCTGATCACCCAGCAAGTCAGCCAAAGGAAGGACTTGTTTACTCTATTTACCAAGTGTTTATGCAGGCGGGGAAATCTGGTCTTACTCCAAGAGAGGCTGTTTCTAGGATACTAGAGCAAGGATTGCCAGGTTTACATGAGGGAGGTGTCGTTCCCAGAGTAGAGGTTTTAAAAATTGTGTCAAACTCACCTTACTTCATGCCCCTTGAAGAGTCAAAGTACATTCTTTGCAGTGCATTAGTAGATGATGAGGATTCGAAGGCACACAGCAAGCAGGGCACACCAGATGATGTACCAGCTGGTGAACAGAAGGATAATAGTAATGAATGTAATCAGGAAAATTCGAAGTCAGTGAAACAGTATGGAATGTCTCAGTATTGGGCTGCGTGTGCAGCAATACGCAGAGCCAGAACTGGGACTACTCGCAGAAAGCCTTCTTTTGGTTCTTACTTTTTTCACTCCCAACTTTGTGAATCCCATGAGGAGATTTCTGACCTGACAAACAAGAAGAGGTTGAAATCTGTGAAACAGGATGTAACCGGTCTTGGCAATCCTTGCAACAGATCTGATGGTAAGGGCTGGCATTGCCCGCTCAGAGCAAAGGTAGGTTATTTACTATGTGATCATCATCTTGATAGGCTTCGTACAAGGGTTAAATCACAGCTCAAGTCAAAGATGCTTTCTATAACAAAAGGGTCAAGGGGAGAGAGGAAACGGGTCTTAACAGGTTCTTGGATGGTGAAGAAAGTTGTAGAGAGGAGTCACACTGGGAGGCCTTCGCATAAATCTTCATGCTTTCCATGCATTATGGACGAAGTGGACAATTTCCCTCTCCCCATTGCCACTGAGGAGGTATCTGGTGGAAGATTCTGCCAGACATAGCTATTGACTAACAAATCATTCAGTACAGTGCTCTGGGATTTTTTCGGGCTGGAGGTGGGCATATAATGAGAGGGGATACTCTGCTTTGTGTTTACATGCATATACATTTTTTTTCTTTTCATCTCCAAACCTTTTCAATGCAAAGTATTATCCTTAAGTGAGCGCTTTACCAGAGCCATGCCTCTAAACATAGATTAGTACTTCTGCAGAGAGATTGCAAATTGCTGATCTCTGTAATGTGAGCTGATGCAACCTTATGCTGTCTTGTGAAAAGGGCTTTTTCTGTCTCAATGCCCTCTGAGTGAGACTTCATTGCTTTTTTTTATAAAAGCATCACAGACAACTTGTTCTGACCTTGTAACAGAAATCTACTGATTTCTTCACGTGAGTTAAAAAGGGCTTTTCATATCTCAATGCTTTGTTATTTTGTGCGTGCATGAAGCTCATGTCAGAGTTGTTATTTCTCACATGCACCTGGCTAGGATGACATCAGCAACAAGATAGTCCACTGGTATCCTCATGTTATGTAATGGGAATTCGAGCATTGACATGTCTCAATGTGGGCTTCAGTAATATGACTCCCAAGTATCTGATTTGTTTGCTATATAATAATCAAGTAAGCTAATAAAGACAGCATTTCTGATTTATAGCATATGATATTCAATGGTGAACAAGCGAAGTGTGGTTTACTGGTCTTTCTGGAAAGGAAGACTGCAAATGTGTGCTTATAGCAAAATACAATCTAGACATGGGGTAAAGTCAACATTTTTTGAGTATGAGTTGAATTGTATACATTTAATTTGATTTGGCATGAAACTGAACTAAACATCATTGTGATTCTTTTCATATGAAATTGAGATGGGCAAACTGTGTTCAATGTCACGTATCTTCGAAATACATCATTTTGAGGGTGAGAGAGAGAGAGAGAGAGAGAGAGAGAGAGAGAGAGAGAGAGAGAGAGAGAGAGAGAGAGAGAGAGAGAGAGAGAGAGAGAGAGAGAGAGAGAGAGAGAGAGAGAGAGAGAGAGAGAGAGAGAGAGAGAGAGAGAGAGAGAGGCGTCATGCCCCTTTGCCTGCTTCCTTGGTTTTCTATCCAGCCCTGCTTGGAGCTTGGGTGGTTTGCCATGTTGCGCCTAATTCTGCACAACTATAAGGGGAGTGGTAATTGTGCATGCCTTTGGACGGCGGACCGGCTAGGAATGCCCCCAACGTTCGGGCTACGACGCACCATGGGCGTGAGTGCTGAGCCTTCCGTTCCTCACCTTTCTTGGGGACGTCGGTTGCCCCTTGGATCGTGGGTAGATGCCCGGAAACGGGTGTTATTTTGTGCGTGCATGAAGCTCATGTCAGAGTTGTTATTTCTCACATGCACCTGGCTAGGATGACATCAGCAACAAGATAGTCCACTGGTATCCTCATGTTATGTAATGGGAATTCGAGCATTGACATGTCTCAATGTGGGCTTCAGTAATATGACTCCCAAGTATCTGATTTGTTTGCTATATAATAATCAAGTAAGCTAATAAAGACAGCATTTCTGATTTATAGCATATGATATTCAATGGTGAACAAGCGAAGTGTGGTTTACTGGTCTTTCTGGAAAGGAAGACTGCAAATGTGTGCTTATAGCAAAATACAATCTAGACATGGGGTAAAGTCAACATTTTTTGAGTATGAGTTGAATTGTATACATTTAATTTGATTTGGCATGAAACTGAACTAAACATCATTGTGATTCTTTTCATATGAAATTGAGATGGGCAAACTGTGTTCAATGTCACGTATCTTCGAAATACATCATTTTGAGGGAGAGAGAGAGAGAGAGAGAGAGAGAGAGAGAGAGAGAGAGAGAGAGAGAGAGAGAGAGAGAGAGAGAGAGAGAGAGAGAGAGAGAGAGAGAGAGAGAGAGAGAGAGAGAGAGAGAGAGAGAGAGAGAGAGAGAGAGAGAGAGAGAGAGAGGCGTCATGCCCCTTTGCCTGCCTCCCTGGTTTTCTATCCAGCCCTGCTTGGAGCTTGGGTGGTTTGCCATGTTGCGCCTAATTCTGCACAACTATAAGGGGAGTGGTAATTGTGCATGCCTTTGGACGGCGGACCGGCTAGGAATGCCCCCAACGTTCGGGCTACGACGCACCATGGGCGTGAGTGCTGAGCCTTCCGTTCCTCACCTTTCTTGGGGACGTCGGTTGCCCCTTGGATCGTGGGTAGATGCCCGGAAACGGGTGTTATTTTGTGCGTGCATGAAGCTCATGTCAGAGTTGTTATTTCTCACATGCACCTGGCTAGGATGACATCAGCAACAAGGTAGTCCACTGGTATCCTCATGTTATGTAATGGGAATTCGAGCATTGACATGTCTCAATGTGGGCTTCAGTAATATGACTCCCAAGTATCTGATTTGTTTGCTATATAATAATCAAGTAAGCTAATAAAGACAGCATTTCTGATTTATAGCATATGATATTCAATGGTGAACAAGCGAAGTGTGGTTTACTGGTCTTTCTGGAAAGGAAGACTGCAAATGTGTGCTTATAGCAAAATACAATCTAGACATGGGGTAAAGTCAACATTTTTTGAGTATGAGTTGAATTGTATACATTTAATTTGATTTGGCATGAAACTGAACTAAACATCATTGTGATTCTTTTCATATGAAATTGAGATGGGCAAACTATGTTCAATGTCACGTATCTTCGAAATACATCATTTTGAGGGTGAGTGAGAGAGAGAGAGAGAGAGAGAGAGAGAGAGAGAGAGAGAGAGAGAGAGAGAGAGAGAGAGAGAGAGAGAGAGAGAGAGAGAGAGAGAGAGAGAGAGAGAGAGAGAGAGAGAGAGAGAGAGAGAGAGAGGGAGAGAGGCGTCATGCCCCTTTGCCTGCCGCCCTGGTTTTCTATCCAGCCCTGCTTGGAGCTTGGGTGGTTTGCCATGTTGCGCCTAATTCTGCACAACTATAAGGGGAGTGGTAATTGTGCATGCCTTTGGACGGCGGACCGGCTAGGAATGCCCCCAACATTCGGGCTACGACGCACCATGGGCGTGAGTGCTGAGCCTTCCGTTCCTCACCTTTCTTGGGGACGTCGGTTGCCCCTTGGATCGTGGGTAGATGCCCGGAAACGGGAACCCCCCCCCCCCCCCCCCCTCTCCATGTGGGAATTACCTTGGCTGGCAATTTGCCGTTCGGGCTTCGCCGCGCCTTGATAATTATGGAACGTCGGAATGGAACCAACGGGTGTGCATGGAGTGGCAACGAGGCCCTCCCATCGCAAAATTGGTTTGAACCTATGGATCATATCCGCCCAGGATAGGGCAAAATTATAACTCAAAATCGGCTCGGGGCCTAGGTGTTCCACTTTGGCTCCGACCTTGAGTGGAATGGCCCACTTAGCCGTTTTGACAGCAAAGGGCAAAACCGGACGTCCAATCGTGAATTGACTCAGAAGACTGGCCATCTTTTGGCGATAGGATCTTCTTGGAAGTCCTTGATCGAATTCGGCACATTCAGCCTAACAAGAGGCAAAGGTGCCATGACCCAAACTGCGAGGTCCCGCCCTCATACAGATCTGGCTCATGTGGAGCATTGGCTTGTCTCCATGAAGTCAGAGTGGGGCAAGCCATCCCTTCTTTAAATCCCTTTGCTTTGAGCCAAACCTTCGGTGTAGGTTCGCACCTCTCTTGCATTAGGTAAAGTTTCCCTTAGATATGCATTTGCACGACAACCCGTGATACGAAGGACACTGCCCCAAATTCAAAGGTGAGAACACCATGCAGAGTCGCACAAAGCCATCACAAATGTCACCCTTTTGACTTCACCACAAACGGGAACCATTCGAGGGCCTGTAGGTGGACTTCGGGAGAACGCGAAGTCTGTCGGAGAGGGGGTGGATGTCATGCCCCTTTGCCTGCCTCCCTGGTAGGGGAAGGGAGGGCCTCCTCCTTGGTTTTCTATCTAGTCCAAGTTGGTGTTTGGGTGGTTTGCCTTGCTGCATCGGATTGTGCACAACTATAAGCGGAGTGGTAACCATTCATGCCTCTGGACGGCGGACCGGTGAGGAATGCCCCCAAGGTGTAGGTGGTGATGCACCAAGGGCCTAAGTGCTGATCCTTCCCTTCCTCACTTTTCATGGGGAACGTATGATGTGTTAAGGAAACACTCACGAATTTGACGCAACAGACAAAGAGAAAAACAGAATCTTCCGAAAAATCAGTGCACAGGTGTACAGTATGCGAAGTTAGTGCACGGTGTGCGCATAACAGAGCAATTAACCGCCGCGGGCGCGTGAGGCGCGCATAACGTGAATTGAAGATTGACAGCACAGAGGAGCGCCAAAGGAAAGTGTATATATATACAGCAAGATTTGAAGAACAAGGCGAGAGTGTGTATGTGCAAGAATAGAGACGAGATATAGCAGATGCGCAGAGACGCAGAGTTACAGATAGAAGACGCCATAGATCGCATATGTAGAAGAAGACGCCAGAGATCGCGTATGTACAGATGAATAACACAAGCCTGAAGTGTCGGGCTTTTTCATCTGAGAGATAGCAATAAGAAACTACTCACTGTAGGAGAGTTTCTGTAGCTTGAGCAAGAAGAGGCCAAGCTTACTTGTACACATCTTCTCTAATCGAAAACACATGTTCATGTGGATGTCTGCGCGTAATCTTTACTTGTGAAGAATCTGAAACTATTTCGTGTTACGGTAGGAAGTTCCGTTTATCGTTAAGTGTCACGACTCGTTACTAAACGTGCTTCAGTATCTTCTCTGTAAACGCATGTCTCAGTGAATAACAGTTTACTCAGTAAACATATTTCAGTAATTTCCGGTCAGCTACAGTTTCTCAAAAAACAAGTTTTTCCGGTAGAACAACGAAGTATAACTCGTAGCAGAGTTCGAAGCTTTGTATGAGAGATAGCTCATCTTGTAGCTAGACGTCTCTACTTTAAGCTGGTCACAGTTTCCGGTGGAATGGAGATGTACACACAGTACAAAAGTTAACCGGAAAGTAGTACTTCAGAACTGTGAAGTTTTCCTTAAAACTTCAGAAGAGTTCATTAAGTGGAGAAAGCTCACGAATCACTTTCTTACTTCTTGTATGTTCACTTGAAGCAATTATAACCAAAGTAGAAGTTCATTTCGGTGAAGTTCCGGTACGATTACGGTGTCAGTCCAGTGACAGTCTGGTGAAGTTCCGGTGGAACTTGTGTCGCAGGATAACACAGTTAAGGTGATGTTAATTAGGCTGAGCTACTGTTGATTACAGAGGTGTTCTGAATCACTCTAGTTTAGCATTCTATTGCGGTGGCGCGGCAATTTCCGCAGGCCTGACAGAGTTCAAGCTTTGTCGCGAAATCCACCTTCAGGGCGAAAGTATTTCCGCACCAGTGGTTTTAGAGCTGAAGTTTTCGCCAACAATTGGTATCAGAGCAGGTTAGTTTCCCAAGAATTGGTATAAGAGCCTAGAGTATTCCCTATCATGGCAGATCACGTCCAAATTGATAAACTGGACAGAGATAATTATCCCGCATGGGTAATGCGCATGGAAGCCTTACTTATGAGTAAGGAGTTAATGATGTACGTGACCGGAGAAGAAAAGAAGCCGACCTTTGAAGATGATAGCCAACCAGAAAAGGAAGAGATAGAAGCTTTGAAGCTGTGGCAAAAGAAAGATGCAACGGCAAGAGCCTACATCTACAACACTGTTTCAGATCATCTGCTACCGCACATTAGAGGCCTGGAGAAAGCGGAGGACATATGGAGTGCATTGGAAGATCATTTCCAAAATACTACGAAAGCCAGGAAGGCTAGCCTATGGTCCGAATTCACAACGTTCAAAAAGAAGCCGAGTCAAAGCATTAGTGACTACGTCACTAAAATGAAGGATCTAGCAGATAGTCTGGGATCCATAAATGAAGATATCATAGATTGATAGCACAACTGCTCACAGGGTTGAGAGGAGATGAAAGGTGGAAACCTTTCGTACTATCAACTGAACTTTCTTTAAATCACTTTGTACCAGATTTAAATCAGTTGCTTGGACTGATGCTCACATATGAGCAAGACCTGAAAGGAGACGCAGACAAAGGACATAGCTCTGCAATGTACATGAAGAACAAGAAGAAAGACAAAGGCAAGTCAAAAGATGAAGAAGAGTCGAGCTCTCAGGCCTATTACGCAAGAGGTAAAGGCACTGGCAGAGGAAGAGCAAGAGGAAGAAGCCGCCAGAATACCACCAAGAAAGCTTGCTGGATTTGTGGACTAAGTAACCATCTGGCGCATGACTGTTGGCACAACCAACAGAGATCAAATCTAAACCAGAAGAACAATAGCAGAGGCAGTAGCGGAAGAAATCAGAGTAATGCTCAAAGAGGAAGACAAAACCAAAGAGGAGGCTATGGTAGAGGTGGAGTAAGAAGTTGGGGACAGAGCCAATCCTACAACACCACCTACAACAACTACGCAAATGACACACAGAATGAAAGTCATACATCATTGATGATGAACTCAATCAGCACATCAGAAAATGAAGACCTAAAGGTATTTTACATTGACTCTGGATGCTCTAATCATTTGTCAGGAAATATAGAACTAATGTCAAAACTAGAGAAAGGTAGTTCTAGTCACACTGTTCAAACAGGTGACAATACAAGACACAAAGTACAATCAATCGGAAAAGTGAAATGCAAGAGTGGAGCAGATTTGCTAACCAATGTTTTGTATGTTCCAACAATACCGAAAAATCTGATCAGTGTGGGACAGATAGTCGAAAAAGGTTTTCAGGTCAGATTTACAAACAAAGGAGTATTTGTAGAAGACCCCAAGAACGGATATTATCAGATCGTCTCTGGTAAGAAAGAAGGCAGACTCTTTACCTTAAGAGTACAAGGGAACATTGGCCAAGCGCTGCTCACACATGATGAAAAGGTAATTACAGAACTTGATCTCTGGCACAAGAGATTAGGTCATTTTCACGAAAAAGGAATCAAAGCTATGATAGCGAATCAGTCCGTACTGGGATTACCAAACGTACAGAACCAACATATGATTCACAAATGTGAAGCCTGTCAAATGGGAAAAGCCCACAGGTTACCTTTCCAGAAGAAAGGATTCAAACATGACGGTGTGCTAGAACTCATACATACAGATGTATGGGGACCAACGAAAGAAGGATCAATCAGCGGATCAAGGTACTATGTTCTATTCATTGATGATGCCACAAGGTGGATAACTCTTTATGTTCTGAAAGAGAAATCAGAAGTATTCGGAGCTTTCAGGCATTTTCATGCATATGCCGAAAGACTCACCGGACGAAAACTTAAAAGATTGAGGTCTGATGGAGGGGGAGAATACTTCTCCCGAGAATTCAATGACTATCTTTGGAATGCAGGTATTAAGAGAGAAATAACCTGCAGGTATACACCACAACAGAATGGTGTAGCAGAAAGGAGAAACCGAACTCTAGTCGAGTTTGCACGAGCTATGCTAAAAGAAAAGAATTGCCCGGATTATCTTTGGGCTGAAGCTGTGAACACAGCGACATACTTGGTAAACAGATTACCATGTACAGCCTTAGAAGGAATGACCCCTTATGAAGCTTGGTGGGGAAAGAAGCCAACACTTGATCACTGCAAAGTGTTTGGATCAGTAGCGTATGCTTATGTATCGTCTCAACTCAGACATAAGCTTGAACCGAAAGCAGAGAAATATGTATTTGTCGGATATGATGAGAAACAGATGGGTTACAGGTTATGGAGCCCTCTAACCAAACATTTTACTGTCTCCAGAGATGTAACATTTGATGAACAGAAAAGCTGGTATGCAGATCAGAGTCATACAGCTGAAGAATTTGAAGAAGAGATAAAAAGAAAAGAGAAAGGTAAAACAATCGTACAAGTAAACAAAGAAGACGAGGCAAGTACGTCCAGGACCAGAACAGGTATAAGGAACGAAGATGAAGACGGGTACTCAGACACACACGAAGAATATGAACTAAGGAGGTCAAACAGAGTAAGAAGACAACCGGAAAGATACTCGTATGATACATCGTATATAACTCAACAAGATTATGCATATATGGTTAAAGAAGAGGATGAGCCTCAGAGCTATGATGAAGCCAAAGGCAAGAAGCAATGGCAAGAAGCAATGGAAGAAGAACTCACCGCACTGGAAGAGAACAAGACATGGGAGCTTGTTCCTAAACCGAATGGTAAGAAAGTAATTGGAAATAAATGGGTGTTCAAAATAAAGAAACTTGCAGATGGAAGGATAGCCAGACATAAAGCGAGACTGGTTATCAAGGGCTATGCTCAGACGCATGGCATAGACTATGACGAGACGTTCAGTCCGGTGGCAAAGATGTCAACCATAAGAACAGTGATTGCTATAGCAGCATCGAAAGGATGGAAGCTAAGTCAGCTAGATATAAAGAAACAAATGAAGTCTATATGGAACAACTGGAAGGATTTATAAGCTCCAGATACCCAAATTTTGTTTGCAGGTTAAGAAAAGCACTCTATGGACTAAAGCAAGCCCCAAGAGCTTGGAACTACAGACTTGTGAAATATCTCAATGAACTTGGATACCAAAGTTCGAAGGCAGATGCAAGTCTACTCATCAAAAGGACAGAAGAAGGAATGATCTACATTTGTATCTATGTAGATGACATAATAATTACAGGTACCTCAGATGCAGGAATCACAGAGGTAAAGAAACTGCTAGAAAAGGAATTCAAGATCAGTGACCTGGGAAAGTTATCATACTTTCTAGGTATGGAAATCACATATACAGATCATGGTGTATATGTCACACAAGAAAGGTATCTCCTGAACTTACAGAAGAAGTTCAATATGGAAAATTGCAGAGAAGCTTCAACACCGCTTGAAGTAAACCATAAACTTAGTAAATATGATGGAACAGAGTTTAAAGATATGAAGAAGTATCAATCGTTAGTAGGAAGCCTAATATATGCTACGCTAACAAGACCGGATCTCAGTTTTCCGGTGGGAGTTCTCTCACAGTTTATGCATTGTCCGACAGAGCAACATTGGGTTGCAGGACAAAGAGTTCTCAGATATATCAAAAGAACTATAAAGGAAGGATTATATTATCCTTTTACGTCAGATATAAAGCTCAGAGCATACAGTGACTCAGATTGGGCAGGAAGTCAAGATGACCGAAGATCAACACACGGGTATATGATATACCTAGGAGATAAGCTGGTAAGCTGGTGTTCGAAGAAGCAACACACAGTAGCCTTATCGTCAACAGAAGCTGAACACAAAGGATTGGTAGAAGCAGCGAAAGAAGTAATATGGATGCAGACTTTACTTAAAAGCATGGGTATAGATCAAAGTATACCGATCATACATGGGGATAATATGAGCTCGCTGTATCTTGCAGCAAATCCTGTGTTTCATGCAAGAACAAAACACATAGAGATTCAGTATCATTTCCTAAGGGAAAAAGTAATGGAGAAAGAGATAGAAATAGTCTACACTCCTACGAAAGATCAGATTGCAGACATTCTGACTAAGAGCTTGGATGGAACAAAGACAAACAGATTCAAAGAGATGGCAGGTATAAAAGAAAGAAAGATATATGAAAGACCGGAAGAGGTCAAATTAGTGATTGAGGGGGAGCTGTTAAGGAAACACTCACGAATTTGACGCAACAGACAAAGAGAAAAACAGAATCTTCCGGAAAATCAGTGCACAGAGGTGTACAGTATGCGAAGTTAGTGCACGGTGTGCGCATAACAGAGCAATTAACCGCCGCGGGCGCGTGAGGCGCGCATAACGTGAATTGAAGATTGACAGCACAGAGGAGCGCCAAAGGAAAGTGTATATATATACAGCAAGATTTGAAGAACAAGGCGAGAGTGTGTATGTGCAAGAATAGAGACGAGATATAGCAGATGCGCAGAGACGCAGAGTTACAGATAGAAGACGCCATAGATCGCGTATGTAGAAGAAGACGCCAGAGATCGCGTATGTACAGATGAATAACACAAGCCTGAAGTGTCGGGCTTTTTCATCTGAGAGAGATAGCAATAAGAAACTACTCACTGTAGGAGAGTTTCTGTAGCTTGAGCAAGAAGAGGCCAAGCTTACTTGTACACATCTTCTCTAATCGAAAACACATGTTCATGTGGATGTCTGCGCGTAATCTTTACTTGTGAAGAATCTGAAACTATTTCGTGTTACGGTAGGAAGTTCCGTTTATCGTTAAGTGTCACGACTCGTTACTAAACGTGCTTCAGTATCTTCTCTGTAAACGCATGTCTCAGTGAATAACAGTTTACTCAGTAAACATATTTCAGTAATTTCCGGTCAGCTACAGTTTCTCAGAAAACAAGTTTTTCCGGTAGAACAACGAAGTATAACTCGTAGCAGAGTTCGAAGCTTTGTATGAGAGATAGCTCATCTTGTAGCTAGACGTCTCTACTTTAAGCTGGTCACAGTTTCCGGTGGAATGGAGATGTACACACAGTACAAAAGTTAACCGGAAAGTAGCACTTCAGAACTGTGAAGTTTTCCTTAAAACTTCAGAAGAGTTCATTAAGTGGAAAAAGCTCACGAATCACTTTCTTACTTCTTGTATGTTCACTTGAAGCAATTATAACCAAAGTAGAAGTTCATTTCGGTGAAGTTCCGGTACGATTACGGTGTCAGTCCAGTGACAGTCTGGTGAAGTTCCGGTGGAACTTGTGTCGCAGGATAACACAGTTAAGGCGACGTTAATTAGGCTGAGCTACTGTTGATTACAGAGGTGTTCTGAATCACTCTAGTTTAGCATTCTATTGCGGTGGCGCGGCAATTTCCGCAGGCCTGACAGAGTTCAAGCTTTGTCGCGAAATCCACCTTCAGGGCGAAAGTATTTCCGCACCAGTGGTTTTAGAGCTGAAGTTTTCTCCAACATGATGTCCCTTGCATCCTAGATAGATGCCTGACAAGTGGGAGCGCCCCCCGTCAATCCTTGGTCAGTCTTGTACCTTGACGATTTTGCACACTGGCACCGGGTTGGCCTTTCCCTCTTCTTGCGCGCTCACTCAAAGGGGCTTTGGATGTGTGGCACCCGAATGGCACGGGCTAGGGGGTCGGTGTGGCAAGCCATCCTAATCTTTTATGATCATATGCAAGGCACAATGATTTAGACTCACTTATCTGCCCACTCTTGTTCGCCTATTCCCTCATTGGCGAGACATGTGTCGACAATTTTGCAACAACCATGATGAGGTAGGAGATAATGCTCTCCATATGTAGGTAAGACAACCTTGTTCTCCGGGTTGGGGTAGCACAATAAGTCGTTCCCCCACGTCGTAAGTCATGTTGGCATGGTTTGGTGGGGTAGGACTCCGTCTATGATACTAAAATCAGGGAGTGGGTGGGCTGGCAGGGTATAGGTGCTAGAAAACGATGAAGCTTCCATGTGCCGAAATGCAACGTGTGCTCAACCCGCTTATCGACTGCAAGACATGTGCCTGTGAAAATAAAGTTAGATCTTTTGTTTGAGTCGCCTTGAGCTAAGCTTCAGAGTCTCATAGACGTCATGATTTTCACCCTTTCAACTTCACTGCAAACAAGAATCATTCTAGGTTACCTAGCGGCACTTATGGAGGATGAGAAGTCTCTCAAAGAGGGGTAGATGTCATGCCCCTTTGCCTCCTCTCTAGTTTTTTATCCAACTAAGGTTGGTGCTTGGGTGGTTTGCCTTGTTGCGTGGAATTGTGTGCGGGAATTGTGCATGCCTCTAAATGGCGGACCAGCTAAGAATGTCCCCAACATCCGAGCAACGACATGCCAAGGGCTTAAGTGCTCAGCCTTACCTTCCTTACTTTTCATGGGAATGTAGGATGTCCCTTGCATTGTGCATAGATGCCCAACAACAAGAGCGCTCTCGTCAATCCTTAGTGGGTTTTGTACCTTGATGGTCGGCACTGGGCTGGTATGTCTCTCTTCTTTCCCTCTCACTCAGGGGCTTCGGATGTGTGCGACAATGGAGAGTCACTCTGCCTACTGGCAATCGGCAACTTGGACTTGAGTGCAATCTACTGCTAGGTCGGCCTGCCTTTGGCGACCATCTCTTCATGATTTCGGGTTAAGTCCCACTTCTGCTATGCAACTGGTCTCCGAGCCAACTCATTTTAAGTCCCACTAGCTCTTGGGTAGAGAGAGAGAGAGAGAGAGAGAGAGAGAGAGAGAGAGAGAGAGAGAGAGAGAGAGGGGTGAGACGTCCTGGAACGTCCCAAACACCGAATGCCCGTGATAGGGCAAGCCCAAGGCGTGTGCAAGAAAAACATACATGAAATGCCAAGGTGATTGCATAGGAAAGCTTTTTTAGATTACTTTCGAAATAACTTACAATGGTCGGCAATGAGAGCTTGGCATAAGGGGAAGCGGCATCTAGGTGCACTACTAGCCCTCATAGTTGCGCACAATTTGCCGTCGCAGGGTAAACCTCCAGGCACTAAAAAGTCATGGATAGAAAAACATGGGTTTTCACATCCTTCCCCGGCTTCGAGAGCTTGTTGCCCTCAACAAGCGGGTTCGGCTTATAAAATTTGGGTTGATACAACTTAAGGGGATACAAAATTGGGGAACATTACAATCGGCTTAAAAGCCGTGATAGGCCTAAGATGTGTAGTAATATTTTCAGACAAGAGGGTGATCTGGACCAAAAGTGTTGGCCGGGATCCAATCGGCATCCACTAAGGGGCGACGTTTCCATTTGATGAGGGACTCGAGGCCTTGGCATGTGTTGTGCAAGATTATGACGACCACGTGCTAGAGAGATGAATCTCCTCCCAACCAAATGACTCTATATATAGCTCTCTCCAGGGGACTGCCTGCTTGGGCAGGTGGATACTAACCATCCATGTGTCAGCCATGAACCACATGTGCGCCAAGTATCCTAGTTAACCAGAGTTAACTCAAGTGGATGCTTCTAGAAGGTTTTAGAGCTCTTTGGGCAAAACACTCTACCCGTGTACCCCATGGGGTTGAACCTAAGACCTCCTCCTTCACATCCTTTAGTCTTAACCACTAGGCTAAGTGGATCACTTGGTTAAAGAGTAAATGACCTTCTTGTAAGTCTAGCTTCGAGATCTTTAGTCATACACACTGGTGACCAAACGGTGTCCGATTGCAGATCTGTCTGAACCGACCAGACCCTTAGATCATAGAATTCATTTATTACATTCTTCCTCCCTTTGAAAATATGCTCGTCCTCGAAAATAGAGCTATGTACATACTGTAGTCCACAAGCCATGTGCAATCTCCTCCACTCCTTTGATACCTTCCACTAGAGTCTGCTAGTGGTTGGAGTGATCGTATCCACTGCTTTAGTACCTTCCACTAGAGTCCACTAGTGGTAGTTGTACTCGCCACTCTAAGTCTCTCAATACTCAAGTTAACTTGAGTTAGAAGGCTCTAGAGCTTCTTGGGCAAAACTCTCTCCCCATGCTTCCCATGGGGATTGAACCCAAGACCTCCTCCTTTCCATTCTTGAGAGTTAACCACTAAGCTAAGTGGATCACTTGAATATAAGAGCATATGCTTGAGTCTATTCTTGAGATCTTTGGTCCTATAGATGAGTGACCAAATGGTGTCGGTTTTCAGATCTATCTGAACTGGCTGGACCCTTAGATCATAGACCTACTTGTAGTATGCAATTGCGACGATACTTAAGTCTGTGGAAGGTAAAACATAAATGTTTACCTATCCTTAAAGGGATTTTGGTACAAATCTAGAGAGCATGAGCATATGCTTAGACTTAAGCAGCAGAGAGATTCCTGTAAAAGTCTCTGCCGAGATAGGTACCTAAAGCATTAGTAAAGAAGGAATCTAAAGACAAGAAGTCAAAAAACTCTTGTCACTACAAATTGGTGAAGAATAAACCAATTGAACTTGAATTTATGAAAATTCAAGTACTTGGAATTTTGATTGGTTTCCATTTGAAAACCCTAGCAAAGAGGAATAGATATTCTATCAAAAGATTTTCAAGTTTCCAAAGCAAAGCACGTGATTATGAGACAATCATATGACGGAATCAAAACCTAGAATATCTAGTTAGAGGTAATGCCTAAAACTTTAAAAATTCTCATAAAGAATTGAAGAAAGAAGGTACTCTATTAAGAGATGTTTAGACTTTAGGATAAGTATCACCCACACATTAATGTGAATATGAAATAGGGTGGTATGTGACACCAGATTTTATACTTAGAGTGGTGTAGGAAAGATGGTATGAGACATCAGACCGTGGATGATAATTATCTTTTAGTCCTAGATTGGATCTTGAAGTTAGGTTTGATCCTCAAGGAAATCAAAACTTCAAAGGAGTTTAAATTCAAGGAGGATAAAAGTAGTATCTCAAGATATTTCAAGAAAACTTCAAGATCCAAGCAAACAGAAGATATGAAGTAAGTAGCTTCTAAGATCTTCTTGAAGCACTTCAAGGTAAAGTGTTATTAATTCGAAAATATTTCATAAATTTTTGGAAAAGTTGAACTTTGATTTTGAGTTGATCTTTTCAACCAAGGATTTGATTGACTAAGTCAAGCACCAAGTTCCTAATTAACTTGGTAAATTCACTCTTTTGACTCAAAGAAATGCACAAGAATTGCATTCCCAGTAAGGAGTCAGAAAGACCGAATATGATGTGAACTTAGTCTCAAGTGAAGCATTATTTGAATATAAAACTCATCAATAGAACCTTAGTGGGTCGACACTCTGATGTTGGTTATCACACTAGTATCTTGTGGTTGGATGATGTTTTCGATTTGCTTTGAATCTTTTTGAGAATCCACCTTATTTCTCTTAAAGATAAGTTTACGTATCTTCACAGTTTGAACTGGTTGAATAGAGTTTTAGTTCTTTCTTTCTGCTTTCTGAATATTTTGGATTTGACTCAGATATAGTATCTGATTCTTTTCATAAAAGTCAAGGGTTAGCCAGATAGAACCATGTAACTAAATTAAACATCCTAAGTAGATGTTCTATACAAGAACCTTTTCAAATATCTAAAGATGATAAGTTCAAGATTGACTTATTCATTTGAGTTTGCTTCAAGTTATAGCATAAATGATTTCTTGGAGTCTAGTATACTCTAGAATAGAGGAGTTAGGAATTGCTCAATAGATTGACAATTCCTAAGAACTTTTAGCCCAAGTCTTTGAGAAAAGTATCCTAAGTTAGATAAATTTTCATTCTGAATTTGAATCGGTCAATTTATAGTATGGTTGACTCAAAGAAAATGGTAAACTTTCTCTTATAGTTTACATAGGATTTTTAAACTCATTAGGACAAAGTAGTTCTCTAGTCGGGAAAAAAAAATCCAAGTAATTGTTGGATAGGAGTTAGCCATTGTACAAACATCCAAGTTAGATATTCGGGACAACCAAACTTCAAGTTTTCCAAACCAAATTCAAAGTGAATCAAGAGTTCTTAAAATTTTGCAAGGGATAAGAATCCCGCCTTCGTTACTAAGTCCATGCACCAGTCATGCCCATAAATGGACTAGTAATTTGAATCCATCTAGTTCATATGTTTGTGCCTAGATCGCATATCGAGAAAATGTGAATTGGTTAGGGATGTTAAAAAATCCACCCTTATTATTCATTCACTTCTTTGTACTTTGACTAGTTTATCAAAGTGCAAAACGAGATGGTGTTTTGAATCATTTGGGCAGGGATGCCACCATAGAGATAAGACATGTTCTTCCAGTTTTAGAACATGATCATGTTCTTCCAGTTTTAGAACATGATCATGTTCTTCCAGTTTTAGAACATGAGGCTCGGGGGTTGCCTACAGTAGATATATAGCTCTATTTTTGAGAATGAAAATATTTTCCAAGGGGGGAAGAATGTAATAAAGTAAGTCTATGATCTAGGCGTCCGCCGGTTCAAATGGATCTGAAATCGGACAATGCAAGGTTACGACCACCACGTGCTAGAGAGATGACTCTCCTCCCAACCAGCCAAGTGTCCCAGTTAACTGGAGTTAACTCAAGTGGATGCTTCTATAAGGTTCTAGAGCTCTTTGGGCAAAACACTCTTCCCATGTACCCTATGGGGGTTGAACTCAAGACCTCCTCCTTCACATCCTTGAGTCTTAACCACTAGGCTAAGTGGATCACTTGGTTACAAGAGTAAATGACCTTCTAGTAAGTCTAGCCTCGAGATCTTTAGTCATACACAATGGTGACAAAACGGTGTCCGATTTCAGATGTGTATGAATTGGCCGGACCCTTAGATCATAGACTTACTTTATTACATGTTGTGATATCGTAAGATAGCCTCCTATTCGAATTGGTTCTTGCCGTCTTGAAGCATTGGGACTTCTCGTCCATACAAAGTGTCAGGTTTGAACTTCTTGAGTAAACTCACGTGGAATGCATTGTGAAACTGCGCATTGTCGGGCAACTCTAGTTGGTATGTGACTTGATTGATGTGCTTCACCACCATGTATGGGCGGTAGTATTAATGATTGAACTTCTGTGTAATGTTGAAGGGAAGTATGATGTTTCATGCGCTCATGAGGACTAAGTCCTGACTTTGAAAACTTCACATGGTCTTTGTTTCTGATTTGCGTACCTAGTCATTTGTTCCTTTCTTTTCTATAAGCTTGACTTAGCCTCCTCTAGCTTCGTTTTCCATTGTTCCAGGAATGCTTCACAATCCGGGTCGTTGGTGGGCCAATGTGGAATCTTGAGTCAGGGCTAACGATGTGATGACTTCTTTGTCAGTTGCTAACTTGAACGGAGTTTGGTGCTTGAATGGATGGAGGAGTTGTAATGAAACTCGAGGATGTAACAAGTTTTTGGCCCAGTCTCGTTGGTTCGTTTGCACGTGGTTGTAGATGTAATCCTCAATTGTCTGGTTGACCCGCTCGGTTTGCCCATCGGTTTGTGGATGATACGCGCTAGAAGATCTAATTTGTGTGCCCAATAAGCAAAAGAGTTCGGTCCATAATTGGTTCAAGAAGTGACCATCTCGATCTGAAACGATAGCCAGAGGCAAGCCATGATACTTGACTATGTATGTGAAAAAGAGTTGGGCCACTACCTTTGCGCTCAAGGGAGGCTTAGCCGGAATGAAGTGGGCCTGTTTAAAGTAGTCCACTACTACAAAAATGATTGAGTATCCCCGGGATGGTGTGAGCTTGGTTATGAAGTCCATGCTAATCATGTCCCAAGATCTATTTTGTATGGGCAACGGTTGTGAAAGGCCTGTCGCTTTAATTTTGTCCTACCTGACAAGTTGGCATGTTGGACACGTCTCCACATACTCTTCGACCTGAGCCTCCATGTCAGGCCAATAGAAATGTTTGTGTAGCAGCTCATAGCTGCGGTTTTGGCCTCCATATCTTGCCACTTTGCAATCATGAGCCTCCTAGAGCAACTCTTTGCATAGTTCGAAGTCCTCTGGGACATAAACTTGGCCTTTGCGGTAGAGCATACCCTCTTCGATTGAATACCTGCCTGCGTGTGAGGTGTTGCGAACCTCCTGCATGAGTTCTTGCACTCAGACATCCCGCTGTTGAGCTATCTTGATCTTTTCTCTTAGATCGGATGAGATTGTGGACAAGGCTTGAATCTCGGTTCTTCTACTTAGTGCGTCTAGCATGACATTGTGCTTCCCCGGCTTATGAATGATCTCGATGTCAAACTCCGCGAGGCAGTCTTGCCTCCTAGCTTGCTTGGGACTTAGCTTCGGTTGAGATGAGAAGTACTTGAGCGAGATGTTATCTATGAAAACTTTGGTGTGTTTGTCATGCACACAGTGTCGCAATTTGCATAGGCAATGGACGATCGCGAGCATTTCTTTCTCGTGTGTGCTCCACCTTAGCTCGACTTCAATGAATTTGTGCGATTCGTAGGCTACGGGTTGCCCATCTTGCATTAGGACCCCTTCGATCACTGTGCTAGATGCGTCGGCGTGAATTTTCGAGGGTTTGTCAAACTCCGGGAGCTTGAGGAGAGGGGCATTGCACATCGTGACCTTGAGTGCTTCAAATGCATCCTCCTCGGCCTGGCCCCACTTGAAGTCTTTCTTCTCTTTGATCAGCTGTTGAGGGCTTGGTAGTCGATGCATAAACGTAATGAGCCATCCTTCTTCACAAAAAGGACTGGCGCCCTGTATGGAGAGTCCTTGTTCCTCCAATTCATGTAGTTGGCGCTTAAGCTCCTTCAAGTCAATCTCATTCATCTCGTAAGGAGCTCGTGGAGGGGTCGATTGATCCGAGAGGGTGTCGATGCAGTGTTGGATATTGCGTAACGGGGGAATCCAGGTGGGAGTGTGTCTGTAAGAACGTCTGCATGTTCTTCTAAGAGAAACATGAAGCTTGGGTGGCCGATCTTGGATACATCAATGGGGGATGGTTTTGTCTCTGTTTTGACTGGTTGTAAGAGGTATAGGTGTGCCATCCCACCTTGATAGACTGCTTTACTGAATTGCTTGTGTGACAAAAGTGTTGGGTGCGTGACGAGATGAAGAGGCCCATGCTTGAGCCATTGGTTCTCTCTTTGTTTTGTCCTGGTGGCGATGGTGGGATCAGTTGTGTCCTTGTTTATGCTTGGCTACCCTCTCGACGAAGGATTCCTCTCTGGCTGATTGCACCCGATGACAATCGACCACGATGGTTTGGCCGTTTTGATCTAAGAGGATTTTTTTTCTCTTTTCCTAAAGTATGTGATCATGTGTTGGTCCATGAATGAGAGCCCAATGATGGCTTCGAAGGACTCCATCAGTAAGACAAGGAAATCCAAGTGCCCAAACCATTGTCCTAAGTAGACGGGTACACCTTTGGCATGCCAAACATGACTGATGTGACCTTGGGTGAATACCACTGACATGCATAGAGGCTTGCTAAATTTGAGCCCAAGGCGATAGACTAGGTCCGAGGTCATGAAGTCATGTGTTGCCCCGATGTCGACCAACATAGGGATATTGAGGCCACAAATCTTGCCCATGATGAATGTTTGGTGAACTATTGGCAATGCAATCGGATTACATTTGACTTGGCTTTGTAGCACGCTCGTTGTGGTGACTTATGGTCATCGGATTCACTGCTCTCAACCTCTATGATTCTTGGTCCCGATGTGGATGCTTCTTTGTGAGGAGGACCTTGTGTGGAATTGACCTTGGTATGTTGCGGTTGTCATCGATAGAGGTGGGACGGGTGGGGCCCTTGGCAAAATTGGCACATTGGTCTCGGGTCTCGTTAGTTTTGATCATTTCTGGTTGGAGAGTTCCTTCTAGTGTGGAGCGGGGGTGCCACGCTCTCCCATACCCTGATTCTGACCTTCGCCTTGGGGGTATTCCATTTGCCTTCATTGCATTTGGTTTTGGTTGAACAAGGCGTTAGTGTCTCACCTGCTTCCTTGCCCTTGATCGGTGGGTTTGGGATGCCTGTTTGAGTAGGCATCATTCAGTCGTTCGGCTATGTTGGGTGCTTCGTCCCATGTCTGTGGGTTTAGCTTCTCAACTTCCTTTCTACACACTACAAGGAATACGGGGCATAGCGACGGTTAATGCGACACATTTTCATCGCTACATGATCGTGAATTTTGTCGGACTGGGCATCGAGCGTGCACCATTGTATACACGACGCAATTCTCGATGTTATTTCTAATGTCATTCCTGATGCTCCTAGTGACGTTCCTGAGAGCGTCACTAGATTAGCGTTGCTTATGTGATTGAAAAGTGAGCGTCGCATATGCAACACTACTTTGCACCGCTTAGGTGATGTTGTCGGGCATCGATTATCCACTAATTGCATGATCACATCCATGATGCTTGTACATTGCTTATGTGATGGTCAAGCTCGATAAAAGTAAAAAAAGAAATGTCAGATCGCTCTTCGGTCGTGATTTTACGTGCAATTGATCGAAGAGCTCTCCAACGTTCATATCTATGCTCCGCTTACGAGCTCCAACAATCTCTTTCTGAATCTCTCTCTTTTCTAATCTCTCTTTCATATTGTCTCTCTCTCTCTCTCTTTCCTTATCTCTTTTGAGCTCTTTGTCTCTCTCTCTCTCTCTCTCGCTCTCTTTATTGCAGGTTATTCAAGAAATTCACCAAGCATAAAATATGGCTAATTATTGTAAGTACAATTTTCATTTTTTGTTTATCATTTAAATTATTTTACTTTCATTAATTAACATACTCACACTTACTCATTCATATGCACATATACATATATACATGAACATGCATGCTCACACTTTTACACACACATACATATGCACATACACACACATGCACATGCACATGCTTATGCACATACACACATACACATGCACATACACATACACATACACATGCACATACACATACACATACAGATACACACACACACATACACATACACATACACATGCACATGCACATGCACATGCACATGCACATGCACATGCACATGCACATGCACATGCACATGCACATGCACATGCACATGCACATGCACATGCACATGCACATGCACATGCACATGCACATGCACATGCACATGCACATGCACATGCACATGCACATGCACATGCACATGCACATGCACATGCACATGCACATGCACATGCACATGCACATGCACATGCACATGCACATGCACATGCACATGCACATGCACATGCACATGCACATGCACATGCACATGCACATGCACATGCACATGCACATGCACATGCACATGCACATGCACATGCACATGCACATGCACATGCACATGCACATGCACATGCACATACACATACACATACACATACACATACACAGACACAGACACAGACACACATACAGACACAGACACAGACACAGACACATACACATACACATACACATACACATACACATACACATACACATACACATACACATACACATACACATACACATACACATACACATACACATACACATACACATACACATATGCATACACATACACATACACATACACAAACATATACAAACACATGAAAAGACATGCATGCATTATTGCATATACACACACACACATTAACACATACTAATTGTACACATGCATATGCACATTCACATGTATGCACATACACATGGATACAAATGGAGATGCATGCACATGCACATGCATGCTTACACACACATATACACACACACACATATACACATACATACGTATACACATACATATGCACATACATACATATACACACACATGCACATACACATGCACATACACATGCACATACACATGCACATATGTACATACACATATGTACATACACTTACACATACACATGCACATACATACATATACACACATATGCACATACACATGCGCATACATACATATACACACACATACACATGCACATACATACACATGCACATACACTTACACATACATATACATGCACATACATACATATACACAGACATACACATACACATGCACATATACACATATGCACATAGACTTACGCATACACATGCGCATACATACATATACACACTCATATACATGCACATACATACACATACCCATATACACTTACACATTCACATGCACATAAATACATATACACACACCTACACATACACATGCACATACATACATATACACACTCACATACATACACATACATACATACACATATGTACATACACATATGTACATACACATATGCACATACATATATATACACACACATACATATGCACATACACACACACACATACACTTACATATACACACACACATACATACATATACACATATACATGCATATACATACACTTACACATACACATGCACATATATACATATACACACACTTACACATGCACATGCACATGCACATGCACATACATATACACACTCATATACATGCACATACATACACATATGCACATACACTTATACATATACACATATCTACATATACACATTCATATACATTGACATAAATACACATATGCACATACACTCACACATATGCACATACATACATATACATATACACACACATACACATACACATGCACATACACACACATACACACATACACATACACATGCACATACATATAAACACTCGTATACATGCACATGCATAAACATACACACATACACTTACACATACACATGCACACATATATGTACATGATACACTTATACACATACATATATACACATACACATGCACATACACACATATACACACACATACACATACATATGCACACACACACACACATACACATACACTTATACATACACATATACATACATACACATACACATACACATGTATATGCATAAAACATATCTATATGCATATATATACACACATATATATACACACACATATATAGGCATATACATGCATATAGACACACTTACATAAATATAGATATATACCTAAATGTGCATACATACATTTTATACACACACAACTACATGTTAAATATAAACAACAATAAAAATCATTAAAACAAGACTTTTCATTAATTAGTACCATAGACATAATTCAAAACATATATGAAATGAGAAAATATATAGGTATAAAAAAAGTAAGTATATCAATGTAAAATATATATCAATGTAATATATCAATCATCATCATCGTGATCATCCTCATCCTCATCATCATCATCATCATCATCATCATCATCATCATCATCATCGTCATGATCATCCTCATCATCATGATCATCTGCATGATCTGATGTATCTAAAGTGGCATCATGGGTAGAGGTGTGAGCACTTTGTGATGATTGAGATCGTCTCGCCTATGTTTGTCTCTCCATCTCATCCATATCTACCTCTCCATAATACTCTTGTATTACATATAATAAACATAAATAAATAAAATATTTAAAACATCAATAGAAATAAAATAATTACATGAACTTTACTAATACTGACAAGCATTTGGATGATCTTGCATGTACTCACTGAGATGTCAATATCCACAATGTGTAGCAAAATTGATTTCCTCTTTCATAGGATATCGACCATAATCTTTTTGCTGCATTGAAACAAATAAAAAAGATTAATGATTAGTATTTTAACTAAAAATATAATTTCAATAATACATATACTTACAAATGTAGCTAAAAAACCATGATGGCCCATTTGGCCTAAATGTGATGTATGACCACACTCAACTCTCTTCTTTGGTGCTGCCTGCATTTATTTAATGAAACAAAAAAACATAGATTAAATATAAAACATAGGAGAATTATAAGCCACTGTAATATAAACTATTAATTTGTATACCTTCTGCTGAGGAAATGATTCTTGAAGACGTAGCTGTCTACGAAAATATTGCCATGTCTCAAGGGGTATGTTAGGTCTTCTCTTATTTTGTTCTACCATACAATATCTCCTGTTATTCAATCTCAAACAAAAAAAGAATTAGAATATAAAAAACTTTAAATTTATAAACATGCATATACAAACACACACACATACATATACACACACATTCATAGTAAATACATACCCACACATACACATATATACACACATACATGCATACACATACACATATACATACATGCACATACATAGTAAATACATACCCACACACATACATATATACATACACTTACACATACATACCCACACATATACATACACATATACATACATGCATACACATACACTTACACTTACACATACATACATATCCACACATACACATACACATACACATACACATACACATACACATACACATACACATACACACACACATACATGCATACACATACACACACATACATGCATACACATACACATGTACATACATACATATACATAGTAAATACATACCCACACACATACATATATACAAACACATACATGCATACACATACCTATATACATACACTTGCACATACATACCCACACATATACATACACATACACATACACATATACATACACATATACATACATGCATACACATACACATACACATACACATACACATACACATACACATACACATACACATACACATACACATACACATACACATACACATACACATACACATACACATACACATACACATACACATACACTTACACATATATACATATTTACACATACGCATACACACACAGATACATGCATACACATACACATACACACACACATGCATATATACACACTCATAGATAGTAAATACATACCCACATATACACATATACACACACATACATGCATACACATGTTGGAGCAAGACAATCATAAATTGATGATTACAAAGAGGATTGAAGAATGAAGAATGAAGAAAAGGAGAAAGGATGATTCATAAAGTGAAGAGAAGGATCAGAGTGAGATGGTTTGCAAACTCATGTATATTAACTTTGTAAATAGCTCATACACATTTTGCATTAGTGACAAATCTTGATATATAAGCCTATATATACATGTATATAGGCATGCCATATATGAGAGAAGAAGAGAGATGAATAGAGAATGAGTAAATGATGAGAAAGTGAGTTTGAGAGTGAGAATTATCCATCAGATATAAGTTCAAGTGAATAGAAGTTTTTTTCAGAAGAATTGCACCTCGATCTTTCGTCAAATTCTCATTCTGTGCTTAGTCAATTGAGGAATCCTTTTGTACATGCCTAAGTCTATAGTTGATGCATCTATGATCAAGATTTGAGAGTCCAATTGTAATCACGCTGAGAGAATTGTGTGTAGGAACATTCATATGTGTAAAAGTGATGAGTGACTTCTGAAATAGGTGCAATCTTGATGGTCAAAGATTTGATCAGATCTTAGTGTAGAGTGTACATTTTTACAAAAATAAGCACTGAAAATCTAATTTGGAAGGTAAGCCATCTATGTCTAAAAGCATTTGATTAAACAATTCATAGATTGAGAGAACCAACTGTTTGAAGTTGCATATGTAAAAGTCGCGTGCGGAGAAAGCCTATTTTAGACATAGGTTTACTTATTGAAGTAAATCTAAATTTTTGTAAGGTCTTTTGAAGAACTTTCACTTGGAGTAGTTGCGAAAACATTAGAAGAGAGTTATATCAAAATTTTCATAGAAAACTTTAATCATTTTATCAGTCAATTAGTGAGTTTTGAGAAGTAGACTTTTCTGAGTGAAGCCATAACTCGCAGAAATGTTTAAGTGTTAATAATTTGGCAAAGACCTCCAAAGTTGCTGAAGGTTTTGAGCTATACTTGATATAGAGGTGTTATAAACTCAAGTGTACCTTTTTTTTGGAGATTAAACATCTTCATCAGTGGTATCAGAGCACGTTCTATCAAAATAATTGAAGAAAAGAAGGACCCCAATTGTTGCAGACATACAAAATTCAACATCTGAAGATTCAAAAGGACAAAGTTTGAAGGAAAGGCTAAAGGAAGACACACGACAACAATCAAAGGGATCAAAAGGAATAAAGTTCAAGGCAAAGGTACATTCATTACTCATAAGGGTGAAAGATTTAATAGTACAAGTGAAGAAAGAATGGGAGATAGTCTTCAAATGAGAAATTGGATAGAGAAAACTATCGAGCTTGGTCCATGAGGATGGAAGCTCATTTTATGAGCAAAGATATGATGGGATATATCGCAAGAGAAGAAGAAATGCCAGATTTGAAGGTTTGGAGAAGAAGGATGCTCAAGCAAGGAGCATTATCTATATGGCGGATTTGAGCTTGCAGATTTGAAGGTTTGGATGAAGAAGGATGCTCAAGCAAGGAGCATTATCTATATGGCAGTGAATGATTACTTGCTTCCTCACATCAGAGGACTTGAAAGTGCAAATGATATATGGAATCTTGGAGGAGCATTTCCAAAATACAACCAAGTCAAGGAAGGCATCACTATGGGCAGAGTTTACCACATTCAAGAAGAAGGCATCACAATGAAAATCTGATTATGTGACAAAGATGAAAGACATTGCTGATTCTTTAGGTGTAGTTGCTGAAGACATTGAAGAAGATAAATTGGTAAGACAAATCCTCACAAATTTAAGAGGAGATGAGAAGTGGAAGCCTTTCATATTATCAACAAAACTTTCATTGGATCATTTTACTCCTCATTTGAATAAATTACTACGTCATATGCTAACTTTTGAGCATGATATCAAAGGGGATATTGATAAGAGTGCACGTCAAGCAATGTATTCTAAGGATAAGAAGAATAGCAAAGGAAAGCAAAAATCAGTTGAAAATGAAGGCACTTCAAGTCAAGCAAACTTCCTAAGAGGTAGAGGAAGTGGCAGAAGTAGAGGAAGAGGCAAAAACAATAAGGACAATGTCAAAGCCTATTGGATATGTGGTAAGACCAATCATCTAGCTCATGATTGTTGGCATAATAATCAAAGCTCTAGTAATTTTAATCAGAATTTCAATCAAATAGGTAGAGGTGGAAGAAATTAGAGAGGAGGTTTTAGAGGTAGATGTGGTAGAAGTTTCTTTGGAAGGAATGGTGGAAGAAGCTTCCAAAACCAATCCTATAATAACACCTACTACAACTATGCAATAGATCAAAAAGAAGACTCGACTCTAATCATGAATGCAACATGTGAAGTTCCAAAGGAAGACCAAAAGGTATTCTGCATTGACTCAGGGTGTAGTAATCATTTGAGTGGGAATAATGCTTTGATGACTGATTTGGAAAATAAGATAATCAATCGTATAGTCCAAACAGATGACAATACAAAACATAAGGTAAAGTCTATTTGATTAGTGAAGGCTAAAGATGGAAGTACTCTTTTGAGTAAGGTTTTGTATGTTCCTACAATTCCAAAGAATTTGATCAGTGTAGGACAAATTGTAGAAAAAGGATATGAAGTAAGGTTCACTAATGATGGAGCTTATGTTGAGAACCCTAGCCAAGGGTATAAGCAAATTGTTACAGGGAAGAAAGAAGGAGGATTTTTTACATTGAAGATAGAAGGCAATGTTGGACATGCCTTGCTCACATATGGGGAGCAAAAGATATTTGAGTTGGATCTTTGGCACAATAGGCTTGGACACTTCAATGAAAGAGGTATTAAAGAGATGATTAATAGTGGTTCAGTGCTTGGATTACCTAATGTTGCAGGTCAGTACATGACATATAGATGTGAAGCATGTCAATTAGGTAAGGCTCATAAGCAATCATACAATAAGCAAGGTATCATGTATTCAGAAAAACTTGAATTGATACAGATGTATGGGGTCCCTCAAAGGACTTTAGTATAAATGGTTCTAGATATTATGTGATTTATGTTGATGATGCTAGCAGATGGATCACTATTTATGTGATCAAAGACAAATCAGAAGTGTTTGGCACATTTAAACACGATCATGTATATGCAGAGAGATTTACAAGACAAAAATTGAAGAGATTAAGATCAAATGGAGGGGGAGAGTATTTCTCAAATGAATTCATTGATTATTTGTGGAATGCAGGTATAAAAAGAGAAGTTACTTGCAAGTACTCTCCTCAAGAAAATGGTGTAGCATAAAGGAGAAATAGAACTCTTGTTGAGTTTGCAAGGTCAATGATGAAAGAGAAGAATTATCATAATTATTAATGGGTTGAGGCTATAAATACAACCACATACTTGGTTAATAGGCTACCATGTAAAGCTTTGCAGGGTATGACACCATATGAAGCTTGGTGGGGTAAGAGACCTACATTAGATCATTGCAAAGTATTTGGTTGCTTAGTCTATGCTTATGTTCCCTCTCAATTAAGGCATAAGTTAGAACCTAAAGTTGAAAAGTATGTGTTCATTGGTTATGATGATAAACAAATGGGATAGAGGTTGTGGAGTCCACCTACAAAGAAATTCCTTGTATCAAAGGATGTCACATTTGATGAGCAAGGTACTTGGTACTTAGGTACAAATAATGCTTATGCAGGTCTTGAAGAAACTTTGAGTCAGAGAAAGATAAATCAAAGGTTCAAATTTATGAGGAAGAAGAGAATGATGAAGTGGTAGTTGAAAATGAAGATTTGCCAAGGTTTGATCTTGAATATGATGAACAAGAAGCTTCAAGAAGTGGAGAACTCAGAAGGTCATCAAGGAACAAAAGACAACCTATAAGGTATAGCTATGACAGCTCTTTCTTGACAACTAAAGATTATGCCTATATAGTGAAAATAGACCAAGAACCATCTACATATAATGAAGCCAAAGGAAAGGAGAATTGGGAAAAAGATATGAAGGAAGAGTATGATGCACCCATTGAGAATGAGACTTGGGACTTGGTACATAAACGAAGTAATCAGAAGGTAATTGGATGCAAATGGGTCTACAAAACAAAGAGATTTGCAGATAGAAGTGTGTCTAGGTGCAAAGCTAGACTTGTTGTGAAAGGGTATGCATAGAGTTATGGTGTCAACTATGATGAAACATATAGTCCTATTGTAAAGATGACAACCATAAGGACTCTCATAACTATTGCTGCTTGCAAAGGTTGGAAAGTGTCTCAATTAGATGTGAATAATGCATTTTTAAATGGTTACATTTCAGATGAAGTTTACATGGAACAACCAGATGGTTTCAAAGATCAACATAATTCATATTATGTGTGTAAGCTCAAGAGAGCTTTGTATGGCTTGAAGCAAGCCCCAAGGGCATGGAATTATAGGCTTGTAAAGTTCTTGAAGAAACTTTGGTTTTAAGCATCAAAGGCAGATAGTAGCTTGTTAGTCAAAGCAAGTGAAAATGGTTTTATTTATGTTTGTATTTATGTTGATGACATAATACTCACAGGAAGAGATGAAAAAGGCATACAAATGCTTAAGAAGGAGATGGAGAAAGAATTCAAGATCAGTGACTTGGGAGATTTATCATACTTTTTGGGAATGGAGATTCTATATACTCAACATGGAGTATATGTGACTCAAGAAAGGTATTTGAAGAATTTGCTAATGAAGTTTAACATGGAACATTGCAGGATAGCATCAACCCCAATGGAGGTGAATCACAAATTGAGTAGATATGGAGGAGGAGAATTCAAAGATATGAAGCTTTATCAGAGTTTGGTGGGTAGCTTGATTTATGCTACATTGACAAGGACTGATTTATCATATGCAGTTGGAGTTCTATCTCAATTCATGCATTGTCCAAGGAAGGAACATTGGATTGCAGGACAAAGGTGCTAAGATACATTAAGGGCACACTTAAAGCAGGTTTGTAATATGGGTTTACATTAGATACAAGAACCAAGATATATAGTGATGCAGATTGGGCAGGTAATTCTGATGATAGGAGGTCAATACATGGGTATTTGTGTTATGTGGGAGATAAATTGATTTCTTGGTGTTCTAAGAAGCAACACACAATTGCTTTATAATCTACAGAAGTAGAGTATAAAGGTGGAAGCTGCAAAGGAGGTCATATGGTTGAGAACTCTCATGAAGAGTTTTGACATCAATCAGAGTGTTCCTATCATTTATGGAAACAATATGAGTTCTTTGTATTTTGCAACTAACATTGTGTTTCATGCTAGGACCAAACATATTGAGATTCAATATCATTTCTTGAGAGAAAAGGTGATTGTCAAAGAGATAGAGATCATGTATACTCCAACAAAAGATCAAGTTGCAAATATGTTAACAAAGCTTGGATGGACCTAAGTTGTAGAGGTTTAAAGAAATAGCAAGTATAAAGAAGAGCCAGGTAATCATAATTAATGATTAAGGGGGAGCTCTTGGAGCAAGACAATCATAAATTAATTATTACAAAGAGGATTGAAGAATGAAGAATGAAGAATGAAGAAAAGGAGAAAGGATGAAGCATAAATGGGAGAGAAGGATCAGAGAGAGATGGTTTGCAAACTATGTATATTAATCTTGTAAATAGCTCATAGACATTTTGTATTAGTGACGAATCTTGATATATGTGCCTATATATAAATGTATATAGTTGTGCCATATATGAGAGAAGAAGAGAGATGAATAGAGAATTGAGTAGATGATGAGAAAGTGAGTTTGAGAGTGAGAATTATCCATCAAATGTAAGTTCAAGTGAATAGAAGTTTTTTTCAGAAGAACTACACTTGATCTTTTGTCAAGTTCTCCTTCTGTGCTTAGTCAATTGAGGAATCCTTTTGGACATGTCTAAGTCTATAGTTGATGCATCTATGGTCAAGATTTGAGAGTCTAATTGTAATCACGCTGAGAGAATTGTGTGCAGGAACATTCATATGTGTGAAAGTGATGAGTTACTCCTGAAATAGGTGCAATCTCAATGGTCAAAGATTTGATCACATCTCAGTGTAGAGTGTAAAGTTTTACACAAATCAGCACTCAAAATCTAAGTTGGAAGGTAAGCCATCTATGTTAGAAGCATTTGATTAAATGGTTTGTAGATTGAGAGAAACAATTGTTTGAAGTTTCATATGTAAAAGTCGCTTGCAGAGAAAGCCTATTTCAGACATAGGTTTACTTACTGAAGTAAATCTAAAGTTTTGTAAGTTCTTTTGAAGAACTTTCAATCGGAGTAGCTGCATGAACATGAGCAGAGAGAGTTGTATCAAAGTTTCATAGAAAACTTTAACCATTTGGTCAATCAATGAGTGCGTTTTGTTAAGCACACTTTTTTGAGTGAAGCCATAACTCACAGAAATGTTAAGTGTTCATAATTTGGTAAAGACTTCCAAACTCGGTGAAGGTTTTGAGGTATACTTGATATAGAAGTGTTGTAAACTCAAGTATAGCTTGTCTTTTGGAGGTTAAACATCTCCATCAAAACATACACATATAAATACATACACATACATAGTGAATACATACCCACACACATACATATATACATACACTCACACATACATACCCACACATATACATATAGATACACATATACATACATGCATACACATACACATACACTTACACTTACACATACATACATATCCACACATACACATATACACACATATACATGCATACACATACACATATACATATACATACATACACATACATAGTAAATACATACCCACACACATACATATATACACACAGACATACATGCATACACATACACATATACATAAACTTATACATACATACCTACACTTATATATACATACATACACACACATACATGCATACACACACATACACATACACATACACATACACATACACATACACATACACATACACATACACATACACATACACATACACATACACATACACATACACATACACATACACATAGACATACGCATACGCATACACATACACATACGCATACGCATACGCATACGCATACGCATACGCATACGCATACGCATACGCATACGTATATGCATGTGCATACGCATACGCATACGCATACGCATACCCATACGCATACACATATGCATACAAGTACACACACATACACCCACACATACACATACACATACACATACACATACACATACACATACACATACACATACACATACACATACACGTACACACACATACACATACACATACACACCACATACACAAACACATACACATACACAGACACAGACACAGACACAGACACAGACACAGACACAGACACAGACACAGACACAGACACAGACACAGACACAGACACAGACACAGACACAGACACAGACACAGACATAGACACAGACACAGACACAGACACAGACACAGACAGAGACACAGACACAGACACAGACACAGACACAGACACAGACATAGACACAGACACACACACAGACACACACACAGACACACACACAGACACAAACACAGACAAAGACACAGACACAGACACAGACATAGACAGAGACACAGACACAGACACAGACACAGACACAGACACAGACATAGACATAGACACAGACACACACACAGACACAAACACATACACATACACAGACACATACACAAACACGGACATAGACACATACACAGACACACATACACATACACATACACGTACAGACACATACACGTACACACACATACACCCACACATACACACACATACACGTACACACACATACACATACACACACACATACATGTACACAGACACATACACACACATACACACACATACATGTACATAGACACATACACACACATACACACACACATACACACACACATACACACACACATACACATACACATACACATACACATACACATACACATACACATACACATACACATACACATACACATACACATACACATACACATACACATACACATACACATACACATACACATACACATACACATACACATACACATACACATACACATACACATACACATACACATACACATACACATACACATACACATACACATACACATACACATACACATACACATACACATACACATACACATACACATACACATACACATACACATACACATACACATACACATACACATACACATACACATACACATACACATACACATACACATACACATACACATACACATACACATACACATACACTACACATACACATACACATACACATACACATACACATACACATACACATACACATACACATACACATACACATACACATACACATACACATACACATACACATACACATACACATACACATACACATACACATACACATACACATACACATACACATACACATACACATACACATACACATACACATACACATACACATACACATACACATACACATACACATACACATACACATACACATACACATACACATACACATACACATACACATACACATACACATACACATACACATACACATACACATACACATACACATACACATACACATACACATACACATACACATACACATACACATACACATACACATACACATACACATACACATACACATACACATACACATACACATACACATACACATACACATACACATACACATACACATACACATACACATACACATACACATACACATACACATACACATACACATACACATACACATACACATACACATACACATACACATCCACATCCACATCCACATCCACATCCACATCCACATCCACATCCCCATCCACATACGCATCCACATACACATACACATACACATCCACATCCACATCCACATCCACATCCACATCCACATCCACATCCACATCCCCATCCACATACGCATACGCATACGCATACGCATACGCATACGCATACGCATATGCATACGCATACGCATACGCATACGCATACGCATACGCATACGCATACGCATACGCATACGCATACGCATACGCATACGCATACGCATACGCATACGCATACGCATACGCATACGCATACGCATACGCAGACGCAGACGCAGACGCAGAGGCACACGCAGACGCACACACAGACGCAGATGCAGACGCATACGCAGACGCAGACACAGATGCAAACAGAGACAGAGACAGAGACAGAGACAGAGACAAAGACAGAGACAGAGATAGAGATAGAGACAGAGATAGAGACAGAGACACATCCACATCCACATCCAAATCCACATCCACATCCACATCCACATCCACATACACATACACATACACATACACATACACATACACATACACATACACATACACATACACATACACATACACATGCACATACACATACACAAACACATACACACGCACATGCACATGCACATGCACATGCACATGCACATGCACATGCACATGCACATGCACATGCACATGCACATGCACATGCACATGCACATGCACATGCACATGCACATGCACATGCACATGCACATGCACAGACACAGACACAGACACAGACACAGACACAGACACAGACACAGACACAGACACAGACACAGACACAGACACAGACACAGACACAGACACAGACACAGACACAGACACAGACACAGACACAGACACAGACACACACAGACACAGACATAGACACAGACACAGACACAGACACAGACACAGACACAGACACAGACACACAGAGAGACAGAGACAGAGACAGAGACAGAGACACAGACAGAGACACATGCAGAGACAAAGGCACATGCAGAGACACAGACAGAGACACAGACACAAACACAGACACAGACACAGAGAAAGACACAGACACAGAGACAAACACAAACACTAACACAGACACAGAGACAGACACAGACACAGACACAGACACAGACACAGACACAGACACAGACACACACGCAGACACAGACACAGACACAGACACAAATAGAGACAGAGACAGAGACGAAGACAGAGACAGAGACAGAGACACATCCACATCCACATCCACATCCAAATCCACATCCACATCCACATCCACATACACATACACATACACATACACATACACATACACATACACATACACATACACATACACATACACATACACATACACATACACATACACATACACATACACATACACATACACATACACATACACATACACATACACATACACATACACATACACATACACATACACATACACATACACATACACATACACATACACATACACATACACATACACATACACATACACATACACATACACATACACATACACATACACATACACATACACATACACATACACATACACATACACATACACATACACATACACATACACATACACATACACATACACATACACATACACATACACATACACATACACATACACATACACATACACATACACATACACATACACTACACATACACATACACATACACATACACATACACATACACATACACATACACATACACATACACATACACATACACATACACATACACATACACATACACATACACATACACATACACATACACATAACATACACATACACATACACATACACATACACATACACATACACATACACATACACATACACATACACATACACATACACATACACATACCATACACATACACATACACATACACATACACATACACATACACATACACATACACATACACATACACATACACATACACATACACATACACATACACATACACATACACATACACATACACATACACATCCATACACATACACATACACATACACATACACATACACATACACATACACATACACATACACATACACATACACATACACATACACATACACATACACATACACATACACATACACATACACATACACATACACATACACATACACATACACATACACATACACATACACATACACATACACATACACATGCACATGCACATGCACATGCACATGCACATGCACATACACATACACATACAGAGACAGAGACACAGACACAGACACAGACACAGACACAGACACAAACACAGACACAGACACAGACAGAGACACAGACACAGACACAGACACAGACACAGACACAGACACAGACACAAACACAGGCACAGATAGAGACACAGACAGAGACACAGACACAGACACAGACAGAGACACAAACATAGACACAGACACAGACACAGACACAGACACAGACACAGACACAGACATAGAAAGAGACAGAGACACAGACAGAGACAGAGACAGAGACACAGACAGAGACAGAGACAGAGACACAGACAGAGACACAGACACAGACACACACAGACACAGACACAGACACAGACACAAACAGAGACATAGAGAGAGACACAGACACAGACACAGAGACAGACACAGACACAGACACAGACACAGACAGAGACACAGACACATATACAGACACATACACAGACACAGACACAGACACATACACAGACACATACACAGACACATACACAGACACATATAGAGACACTACAAAGACATAGACACAAACACACACAGACACACACAGACACACACACATACACACACACATACACACACACATAGACACATACACAGACACACACATAGACACATACACAGACACACACATAGACACATACACAGACACATACGCATATGCATACGCATACGCATACGCATACGCATACGCATACGCATACGCATACGCATACGCATAAGCATACGCATACGCATACGCATACGCATACGCATACGCATACGCATACGCATACGCATACGCATAGGCATACGCATACGCATACGCATACGCATACGCATACGCATACGCATACGCATACGCATACGCATACACATACACATACACATACACCTACACATACACAGACACATACACCTACACATACACAGACACGTACTACATAGACACAGGCATAGGCACAGGCACATACGCATACGCATACGCATATGCATATGCATACGCATACACATACGCATACGCATACGCATACGCATACGCATACGCATACGCATACGCATACGCATACGCATACGCATACGCATACGCATACGCATACGCATACGCATACGCATACGCATACGCATACGCATACGCATACGCATACGCATACGCATACGCATACGCATACGCATACGCATACACATACACATACACATACACATACACATACACATACACATACACATACACATACACATACACATACACATACACATACACATACACATACACATACACATACACATACACATACACATACACATACACATACACATACACATACACATACACATACACATACACATACACATACACATACACATACACATACACATACACATACACATACACATACACATACACATACACATACACATACACATACACATACACATACACATACACATACACATACACATACACATACACATACACATACACATACACATACACATACACATACACATACACATACACATACACATACACATACACATACACATACACATACACATACACATACACATACACATACACATACACATACACATACACATACACATACACATACACATACACATACACATACACATACACATACACATACACATACACATACACATACACATACACATACACATACACATACACATACACATACACATACATATACACATACACATACACATACACTTACACATACATACATACCCACACATACTCATATACAAACATATACATGCATACACATACATATATACATACACTTACACTTATACCCACACATATACATACACACATATACATCACAAATACATGCATACATATACTTGCACATATACATGCACATATACATACACACATACATAATAAATGTTGAGATATCAAGCTCAACATGTGATGATCCAGGATAACACGTATCACTTTTTCATTTCTCTGGCATGTATAGTGGTCACATCGGTATATAACAGCTTTATTAGATTTATCTACTGAGAGTGATGGCACATTTGTTTTCTTGCCAGCTCATTCATTTGTAGACAATAGGTCATTCGTGATGTATTCTTGTTTTTTAGGTCATTCTCATACATTCCTTTTATGTAATAAAAGAAGAAGAACATTATTCCTTGCCTCAATTTGTGTGTGTGCTTCTCCTTGATTGTGAGATTGTGTGATTGAGCTCTCTTCCTTATCTCCTTCCTTGTGACATGGTATCACAGCCAGTGTGGCTGTAGAGAGCTCGTGGAGAAGGCCGACGATGAAGAGTACGCGAGAAGGCATGGAGAAAGCGTGATTTACAAATGACCTTAGATTGCTACAAAAATTGGTGTGAAGGTAGAAGACCTCAAAATATTTTCGTGAATTATCCCTTTAGGGTCGCTCATTTTTATCAGATCAAAGTTTCGGAGCCATCTTGACCTCCATTTTGAGTGCACAAGGTGGGGCCCATTGAAAAACTAGGTTAGTTTGCAAAACTGTAACTTGCATTGTGTTCAACAACACTCATATATTCGAGATCCAGAATTTCAAGTGATTCTATGTATTGTTGATACACAGAAACCCTGTTTTTCTCATATCAAACTTTCAAATCATAGTGCAACAATGTTCAAGCAGAAAGTGCTGCTTATAGTGTTTTTTCGTGTTGTGAATAGCTACAGAAACTGCAAATGTAGATGGTATGAGTCAGCTTATGAGTTATAAGCTGGACAAGAACAACTTCCATGCTTGGAGATTCAAGATGGCGAATTTCCTGATGGGAAAAGGTTACTAGAAGTATATTGAAGGAGAGAACAAAAATGCTTTATAGTTACCAGAGAGGAATGAGACTATGGACCAATTAAGAGCATATGAGGAATGGAATCAAGGAGCAATAAAGGTAATGTATTGGCTATTTATTAGCATACATGATAGCATGATTGGGCACATATAGGATGCCAAGACTCTGAAAGAGGCTTGGAATAGTTTGGTCACATTGTATGAGATGAATACAAAGGCACGAAAATCACAACTTGAGAATGAGTTGCATACATTGGAGAAAAAGAGCATGTCGGTAAGTGACTACAACTTGGAAATCAAAAGAATATGTGAGTCACTTGCATCTATTGGCGTGAATGTAGATGATGATGATCAGGTGGAAGTATGCCTTTGTGGTTTAGGAGCTGCATATAAGCAGTTCAAAACTTCTATAATGACCAAGCAAAATATTCTGAATTTTGCTGATCTAGTATCTATGCTGATTATTGAAGCAAAGAATCTTGTTGAGGAGTGGAACTCCTAAGGAAAACCTAGTTTTGAGTAGGTATTCTTATCTAGGAGAGGAAGAGGTAGAGATAGAGGCTTTGGAAGTGGAAGAGGACACAATAACCAAGACCAAGGTCAACAACAAAATCATGCAGTAGGAGGAGGACAATTTCGAGGCAAGAGGAGCCAAAGGGGTCACATAATTTTTCAAAGAAATGATTCAGGTAATGACAGTAAAGGATGCTAGAATTGTGGTAAACTTGGACACTTTGAACATGATTGCAGGTTGAAGAATCAAAATAATAGAAGACAACAAAGTGCAGACGATTCTGAGAAACTGTTCATAGTTCAACATCACATGATGAATACAATGTGTTTTGATGTTTCAAAACCGAATGATAATGTCTGGTATGTTGATTGAGGTGCTTCAAATCACATGACCAATCATGTGGAATGGTTTAGTACTTTGTAGAAATTGCCACTTCCTAGATACGCTGAAATAGGTGATGACACATCACACCCTATCCAGCATATAGAAAACATAGCATTGTCTATGGAGGATGGGAAGGTAAAACACCTTGCCGATGTGCTGCATGTTCCAAATATAACAAAAAATCTAGTTTCTGTTGGACAAATGGTTGATTAGGGATTACAATTCAGGTTCAATGCTGATGGATTATATATTGAAGACTACAAACGAGATGGAAGATTGATTGCCAAAGGAAACAAAGTGGGTAGGATGTTCACCTTAAATGTGAAAATTCCTAAAATGAATGTAGCCATGCTTGCAAAAGGTGCAGGTGTTATTGCTGATATAGAGATCTGGCACAAATGAATTACACATGCAAATTTGTAGAGGTTGAAATTTATGCAGCTAAAGGAAATTGTCAATGGACTACCAAATTCAAGGTTGTCGAGATGCAAAAGGTATGTACAACATGTCAATTTGGAAAACAGTCAAGAGCATCATTTCCGCATGATAAGCATGTTAGTGAGAACATGCTAGAAATATTACATAAAAATGTTTGGGGTTCTGCAAAGCCCACATCTATGGGCGATTGTAGGTTTTATGGTACTTTCATTGATGACCATACACGAAAAGTATGGGTATATTTCATGAAAGAGAAGAGTGAGGTGTTCACTCACTTCCTGAATTTTAAGGCCATGGTGGAAAGACAGACAGGTAAGTATATTCAGACATAGAGGTTTGATGGAGGAGGTGAATACATGTCAAATGAGTTCAACAAATTTCTTAAAAGTCATGGAATTCGACATCATTTTGCATGCCGGTACACACCACAAAAAATGGCATTGCTAAATGAAAAAATAGACATATTGTAGAAATAGCAAGAGCCTTGATGGTTGAGAAGAATATGCCTCAGTGTCATTGGGAAGAAGCTATGTATACTGCTATATATATCACGAATAGAACTCTGATTGCTACTGTACATCAAGTTACACATGAAGAGAAGTTTATAGGTAAAAAGCTGAATTTATCACATATGAAAGTATTTGGCTATATTGCATATGAACATGTTCCAAATGAGTTGAGGACAAAGCTTGATCCAAATGCAGAAAAATGTATCTTCATTAGATACTCCCTTGAACAAAAGGGATATAAATGTTATAACCTACTCACACGACATGTCGATGTGAGAAGAGATGTGGTATTTGATGAAATGTCAAGCTTCTATGCAGACGCCAAAGATGGGCTTAATCTTGAATCAAATGACAAAGATAATGCTGAAAAGCAATTGCAAAATCGTAACTTTTGAGTGGACTGGATGCATCACCAAGCAGTAGTTCCAACTCAAATCCATGGAGTGGCAGATTGTGCGGAAATTTTAGTCCAGCAAATTCCTCAAATACATTCAAGAAAGATAAAGAAAAGCTTTCTACTGGTAGTAAAACATGTGCAGGTTTTGAAGATGTTGATGGAGATTCAAGCGATTCAGAAAAGAGTCTTGATGAGGAACTTGGATTGCCCTCTATGAAGACTCCAGGAGTAAGAAAGGCACATGCACATGATACAAGGAGAAATGACCTAGGACCAAGAAGATCTGGAGGATACGGAATTCAGTGCAACGATTGACATGTGATAGTTAGATGGCTCGTCATTGTGCCTACATGACAAAGGTAATACAAGATGCCGAATGCTCTTGTTTTGAAGATGCAATCGGAAATACAAATTGGGAAAAAGCTATCGAAGAGGAGATGGCTGCACTTTATGGAAATGATACATGTTAGCTGGTTCCATTGCCCCAAGGAAAGAAACCCATAGGCTGCAAGTGGGTTTACAAGCTAAAGCACAATGCTGATGGTAGCATAATCAGGTATGAAGCATGATTGGTAGTAAAAGGATATGCACAAACATATGGAATTGATTATGATGAAACATTAAGAACTGCAGCTAAAATTTCTACTGTTAGAGCACTTGTTGCATTAGCTACAGCAAAAGGATGGACTTTGCATCAGATGGATGTGAAGAATGCTTTCCTACATGGTGAGTTACAAGAAGAAGTATACATGGACCAACCACAAGGGTATGAAGATTCAAAGCATCCAGAATATGTTTGTAGGTTGCAAAAGGCTTTGTATGGGCTTAAGCAAGGTCCTCGTGCATGGCATGCAAGGATTGCTGATTACTTAACCATCATTGGGTTTTCTATGTGTGATGCAGATCATTCACTATATGCAAGGAAGCGTGATGATGGCATCACAATTGTGGCTATTTATGTAGATGACTTGATTGTAGGTGGTGATAATGAAGAAAGCATTAAAGAGGTAAAGCAACTTCTTATGGAGAAATTTGACATGAAAGATCTTGATGTGCTGTGCTAATTTCTTGGCCATTGAGTTTATACATACAGAAACATGTATATGGATGTCGCAAAGGCAATATGCCTTGAATATGCTGCAAAAGTATGATATGGCTGATTGTAAGCCAATTTCTATGCCATTAGGTCAGAGTTTGAAGTTAGATACTACATCAGGTGAAGCATTGGAAAATGCTACTATGTACAGAAAAATTGTGGGAAGTTTGATATATCTTGCAATTACGAGGCTTGATCTTAGCTACATTGTAGGACTTGAAAGTCAATTTATGCAAATTCCCAGGAAGCCACATTTAGATGCTCTGAGGCACACTCTACGTTATGTGATTGCTACTTTGGATTATGCATTGTTTTATGAAGCTGGTGTGGATTTGCAAGTTCATGGATACTCTGATGCAGATTGGGTTGGTAGCATTCCAGATAGAAGATCTACTAGTGGCTTTCTATTCTCACTTGGGAGTGCAAGTATTACATGGAGCAGCAAGAAGCAACCCACTATTGTTTTATCGAGTACAAAGGCTGAATATAGAGGTGTTGTAATGACAACGTGTGAGGCATCATGGCTGGAGATGCTACTTGCAGATTTATGTGTGGAAGTGCAAAAGCTTATCACCATCTATTGTGATAATCTTAGCAGCATACAATTAGCATGGAACCCTGTTTTTTATGCGAGAACAAAACATATCAAGGTACATTATCACTTCATCAGAGAGAAGGTATTAGTAGGTGATATTGATCTTGTTTATGTGAGAACAGATGAGTAGGTTGCTAATATTTTCACTAAAGCATTTGGAGCAGAAAAGCTAAAGAAGTTCCAGAAGATGCTTGGATTAGAGGACATGGCATTGAGCTTGAGGGGGAGTGTTGAGATATCAAGCTCAGCATGTGACGATCCAGGATAACACGTATCACTTTTTCATTTCTTTGACATGTATAGTGGTCATGCTGGTATTTGTCAGGTTTTTCTTTATGTACTAGTCTTTATATATTGCACTTGTCGTATTCTTGTTTTTAGGTTATTCTTGTATATTTCTTTTATGTAATAGAAGAAGAAGAAGAAGAAGAAGAAGAAGAAGAAGAAGAAGAAGAAGAAGAAGAAGAAGAAGAAGAAGAAGAAGAAGAAGAAGAAGAAGAAGAAGAAGAAGATCATTCTTCCTTGCTTCAATCTATGTGTGTGCTTCTCCTTGATTATGAGATTGTGTGTGAGCTCTCTTCCTTATCTCCTTCCTTGTGACAATAAATACATGCACACACATGCATCCATATATGCATACATACATACACACATCATACATTATAGTTTTTTATGTGTATTTATATGTCAAAACGTGCATTTGTGTATATGTGAATATATGTGTATGTATAAATGTGTATATGTGAATATGTATGTATGTAAATAATTAGATCATTAATATCTAGCACCTTTATTTGTTACATACTCAGATTTTGATCAACTAGAGGGAACTCCACCACCATGTCCTAATTGTGCAAGGGCTACTTACTATAAGTATATCAAAATTTTAATTCTAATATTTGATAGATACATACATGACTGATAGATGTTTTTTATTGTTATATTATAATCAGATTCTGATCAATGAGAGGGTGCTCCACCACCTCCTATCCATGAAATGACGTCTTCACATATATCCTCCGATAGGAATTATGATGATTTTTACTATCAAGAGCATATTATATGTTGGTGTAATTTTCACTATGGTACGTATTGAAGACCATGATCGGAATGTATTGAACTTGAGGCAGAGTATAGTAGTTTCGAGTGTGCATTACCTCCTGATCAATGTGATAGAACTTGGGTATGTATTGAGTCTATAAATTAATGTCATTATTTTAATTGAAAATCATATACAAAATCAAATTATACTTAATATACAAGAATATTTTCTCGATGATGATGAGGATGATTCTTCTACTAATAATGCTAATATACCTCATACACTTCACGGACTTGCCATTTATCAATTATAAGTAGAGGTTTCTCGAAATCCTCTACCTCTTGGTTTATAGACTAAAATGTTTGAAGATTATCCATTGCCAACTCGTGATCATCCTCTAGTACAAACATATGATAGAAGAAGATATGGAGGATGGAATAGATGACCACAACCTTTAGATGGAGAGGTTTTTAACTTTTGGGGTAATCGCTATATGATTGCTCTTTCCACTATTACTGGTGCTGGTCATGGTCTCTTTATTGTAGAGGATTTGTATGTGGCTCTGAACTTTGAAGTCACTCTTATGTCATTTTGTGGTCTTATATATGAATGGGTAGATTGGCATCGACTTACACATTATGTTCAAAGCATGACTACTTATGGATTATGCGTGAGTGTAACTTCTCTTGCTAGTGGAGGGCCTACACATGCCGAAAATAAAAGATTATATATTGATGGAAGACCTTACATGCATGGAAATATAGCAAGATTAATAAATAGTAGTCAAGGATATAATAGTTCAATGGCTAATTGCACATTTGAGGAGCGTGAAAATAGTCACGAATCACCATACATGAGTAGAAATGTAGCAACATACATAGTTGTCAATGCTATTACTTCATTACATGCTGGTGATAAATTATTAGTGAATTATGGATGGCGTAAACCTCCAAGAGAACCTTTTAGCTAGAGAGAAATGAAAACTTTCTATCCACTTATCTTGTGTTACATTGAAAACTCTAATTGATTGAAACTCTTTTTAAATTAACTTACATATTTAATTTATGTTTAAAGTTTACTTTTCATTTATTTATGGAATACTAATGATTTTTATTCATGTGTGTAGTTTCTTATGTATGATATTGATGATCTTCCACCACACCATTCAGAGCTACCTATAAGACCTCATTTATCAGAAGCTTCCATGAGGAGGCTACACACAAGTGATCCTATCGAATATGCAAGATTGAAAGGTCTATATTCAAAAGAAGATAAAGTATAATATTTTTACGATAACGATGAAGATGATGGCATGACAAGTTTTATTGAGGATTGGTATCAAAATGACAATGAAAGCATTGATATTTCTAAAAATGAGAAATATCTTCGAGAAGAATGTTTAAAGCATATATATGAAGGAAGTCGCTTGACATGATTAAGTGCAAGCTTACTTATTCTCAATCTTCAAAATTATTTTGTATGGAGTAACATATTTGTTTCAAAATTATCAAGGTATAATTTATAATTTTCTATTTATTTATTTATTTAGTTAGTTATTCATTTATTTATTTTAATTCATATCATCTTTTTTCATGAACTTATAGATTACTATTTGAAAAGTTTTTACCAAGCAAGAATATTCTTCCTACATCACATGATGAGATGAAGAAGATAATTCATAATATTGGTATAGATTATCAGGGTATACATGCATGTCCTAATGATTGTCTTTTATATAGAGGTGAATATGCAGACTCTTTCACATGTCTAAAATATCAATCTCCTCGATATAAGGATGAAGAGGATAAAATCCCAAAGAAAGTATTGAGATATTTTTCATTGGCTCCACGAATTAAACATATGTTTCAAAACATTGAATTATCAAAGCTTTTGACATGGGGATTTGATCATAAAAGTACTGATGGAGTAATGAGAATTCCAATAGATAATGCAGCTTTTCAACATATTGATTCTTGATGGCTTGCTTTTGCATAAGAGCCACATAATCTAAAGTTAGGAGTTGCATTAGATGGGGTTAATCCGTTTTTTATGAAATCTAGTAAATGGTCAACATGGCATATGGTAGTCATTAATTACAATCTCTTGCCATAACTTATCATTAAAAAGGAACATTTAATGCTTTTACTTTTAATCTCGAGAAAAGTCAAGTTAAAGACATGAACATATATCTTGCTCCTCTCATTGACGATCTCCAAGAGTTATGGAGAGGTATTAATATCACGGATGTATCAAAATGTATTAATCAAAGACACTTTATGGTTCATAGAATTGTGGCTTGGACTATACATAATTTTCCAGGACATGGTGTCTGTTCAGATAATGATATTATTTTTTTATTTATCATGTATACATTTATATGTGAGGTAATCTAATTATATTTTTATGGTTTTCATGATGCACGAATATCTACTAAGGGACATAAGGCTTTTCCTTATTGTGGTTATTGATTTAGATCAGTTTATAGTAAGAATCTCAGTAAAAATATTTATTGTTGACATTGATGGTTCTTCCCTGATGATCATCCATTAAGATGCAAAAGAGAAGCGTTACATTTTAATGGAAAGATTGAAATAGGTCAATGTCCAAAACCAATGACACCTATGGATTGGCAACGAAAGATGGGCCTCTTATATATCCAGAATCCAAAATCTTCTGTGCTGATGAAGATAATGAGAATCTAAAGATTAGAGGTAAAGAAAAAATGGCACTAGCAGAGAATATGTCGATATGGTATTCTTTGGAGTATTGGAAGGAGTTAAAGGTCTGTCATCTTTTTGATCCTATGCATATATTCAAGATTTATTGGTTATTCATTATGGCAACATCTCTTTGGATCAAAGGACAAAATAGCATCAAGAAATAATTAAAGGAGCAAAACTCAAAACCAAAGTTATGGAAAATTTTTAATAGAATTCGACAAGAAACAACTTATGCATCTACTCCAAGGATACTTACAACAAAATAGATACAAACTATCAACAATAGGATTCAATCGATTCGAAAACCTATAGGATATGGAGCAACTTTCCAAAACATGATTACTATCGATGATAGAAGCTTATCTTGATTAAAGACACATGATTGGCATAACTTTTTGAAGCACATCCTACCTCTGATTATCAATGGATGTACAACGAAAGGAGTACGGGATGTGATCTATCATCTTGGATTGCTTATAAGGTAATAATCATACCTTTATATTTAATATATAAGACTATTTGTTATCTTTTATTTATGAAATAATTTATTTATTATTTGATTTATGATAATAACAGGTGGATTACATAAAAAAAATTGACAAAGACTCGATCCCACAAAAGAAATGTCAATGCAGATAGCTATTATGTTTGATGGAGAAAGAGCTTCAAACATCATTTTTTTTATATTTAGGTTCATTTATTAGACCATCTTATGAATGAAATAGAGATTGCAGGTGTTGTAAACATTCGATGGATGTTTTGGGTTGAGCAATTTATGGGAATATTGAAAGTTTATGTGTGACAAAGAGCAAAGCCAGAAGGATCTATGGCAAAGGGATGGATGCTTGAAGAGTGCATGTATTATATTAGTGAATACCTTGAAAGAGATCATGAAGAAGCTCCACATGCATGGACCAACGAGTCTTCTTCAAAAATAACAGATGAGGTATTGTCAGGCAAGGGAGTTCCATTTCAATTTACATTACAAGAAAAAAGTGGTGTTTCTACTTTTGTAGCATATAATATCGAATGCATGTAAGCATTCATTAGGGAGTATGATTAGAAACTTCAAAATCTTCAAAGTAAAAGATGGAGAATTAAAAGATATAGATGTAATCTTGATGGTAAGGAGAACACAAATATATCTTCTTTCACGGATTAGCTATATACTCGTATGCAACGAGCCAATGCAAATAATGAATAAATCTTAGATGAGTAGAGGGAGCTAATGATAGGTTGTGAAAGAAAGATAATTTAACTTTAATAATATTCTATTTATTCATATATATGTATATTATTTTTTCTTTAACAATTTGATTTTTATTGCAGGCTCAAATGTTCACAAATATGTGAGCTTTTGGACAACATATTAGAAGAAAAATGATTGATTCTTTTCATAAAATAGAGGATTCTAGCATTGTTGCTTCTTTCAAGCAACTATCACATGCTAGCTCAAAAGATACAAACCGATAGCAAATTTGGTGTAGGAACAATTGTTGATATCTATGAGATATCATTTTGTATTTCAAACAAGTAAAAACAAGTTTTTACTTTTTAGGATATAGTTTATTATTTTTTTAAGCACATGATAACAAATTTTTATTTCTTTTGAGCTGAGTATAAAGGTAGTAATTCCACATTGACGAGGGAATTATCTAGGTTTTGGGAAATTGATTCTTCAAAAATAATGAGATTAACTAGAGAACCATATATTCTTCCTAGGCATAGTGAACAAGCATTTTTTTATAAAAACCCTAATGCTCATCCTTGGTGGCAAGTCATTCATGCTCAACCTAGAGGTCAGTCATTGTTTGAGCACTTTATTGTTACAGAGATCGAAGAAAGTGATGTTGACAATTCATCATTAGATATTGATATATCGACATCTCAAAGAAAAATTAGAATCATTACACATGACAATGATAATAATGACTTGATGAAGACAATAATACTATACATGCTGACTCTACTGATGATGAAGAAGAATTACCAAAAATCGATATTAACCCATCAATAGATGATGTCATTTATGAGAACACATATTTAAGAATAGAAGAAATAATAGAAACCAATAAGGATAATGAAGATGAGACTATATTGATCTCTTACCAAAGTGATGGTAATAATGAAAACACATCAATAGATTAAAAAGTAGATCCTACTGTAGTTATCAATCATTAACTTGAATCATTTGAATGGGTATCAGACAATAGGTTCTCCTTTATTCAAATAGAATATAGGTGAATCCCACCACAAAGATGAAAACATGTGCTTTTAATTAAAAACATGAAGCTCAGGGGTATGCCTAAAATTTTGTATATAGCTTTATTTTTGAGGAAGAGATATCTCTCATGTATATATGCATATGTGTGTGTATATGTATATGCATTTATGTGTGTTACATTTATATATGTGTTAGTATGCACATGTGTGTTTCATGTGTATCTGTGTATGCATGTATGTGATATATGTATGCATATGTTAGCATGCACATGTGTATGTATGCATGTGCATTTATGTGATATATGCAAGTGTGTTTATAATTGCGTATGCATGTATATCTATGTGATGTAGGCATGTATGTGTGATGTGTATGTATCTACATGTGTCTTTTATATATATGTATATATATATATATATATATATATATATATATATATATATATATATATATATATATATATATATAGGTGTATATATCTTTATATGTATTATGGTTCTCATTGATTCAAATAGCTATATAGAGAGGCATAAGGTTGGGAAGAGACACATCTCTCTAATATGCGGTGGGAGGATATGGAAGTATGAAAAAAGTATGGCTGAAAATACCATACATGCATAGAACAAATATATATATATATATATATATATATATATATATATATATATATATATATATATATATATATATATATATATATATATATATATATATATATATATATATAGCAATGCATTTTCGATGATCAATGAGTTGGGATTGGCCTATAATTGAGTGGTCGTTTGTTGTTGGGCCTAATAATGATGGCATAATAAAGCAAATTCTTCTCTAACTTGATGCATACAAGAAAACATTTGTTGAAAAGCAATATCTACAGTGGAAGAGGAGAATAATGATGGGGTGTGCAAAGATGTATGTTGTTAAGTGTGTAATGTAGGGGGAACGGGGTTCAAGTATGGGAGTGTGGATGCAGTGGTGATGGTGGAGAAGTGCATGGAAGTGTGTGTAGTGGTGATGGATGTCGACATCATGAGTGGAGGTGCAGTGGGTGATGAAATATCCATATCACTAGAAGTATGATCTAATGAAATGAGAGTGAAAAGTGATGTGGCAATGGGGTGATTTTGTGGGTGTGAATATAGGATTTACAAAGGTCGAGGAATATGTTACATGGACGGGTTTGAACATTGATTGATGAGGATGAGATGGTTGAGATAGTGTGTTGGTGTTGGGATGTAGCACTGGTGAAATATTAATTGGAGTATGGGGGGTGAGAAAAGGGTGTTGATGGAAGGGAATAGGTGAAACGGGTGAAGCTAGGAAAAGGTTGATGGCTTTTGGTTGGAAGATTGATGTGGTGAATGATGGTGATGGTGTTGTGGAATTGGTGAGGAAGGGGTTAACCCATTCTTGTGATACTAAGTTGGAAATGGGATGATCGAACAAAGATTAGCTAGGATGTATAGGTGAAATGGGATGCACACATGATTGAAAGTTGGGTTCTTGCATAGAGGCAATGTCTGAGGTGTGGGTGGGTAGGGATGTTGATGGACGGGGTGGCATGTTGATTATGGTGGTGTGATCTCGAGTTGGAATGTCTACCACAATCTGTGCTTCTTGATGAATGGAGGTGTGGGTCTCAACTAGTACATGAATGTATTCTCCTTGTCGTGACATTGTCACTCTAGCACAATGGTAAGTACCAATGGGAGGAGATCCACCTCATAAATGTCAATCCGTGGTGACATGAGGATTGGTATGAAGACCATGATCAAGTCAAGGCACAAGTGCATGAGTGAGAACACAAAAGCATGCACACACATACACACACACAAGGTAAGAAGAAAGAGAGGAACAATGGAAAGCTTTCTATTACAAAAGAACTCTCTTACAAAGCTTCAATCTCTAACAAGAGAACCCCCAAAAATGAGCTCTCTAGATCTTTTTATAGTTTTTTTAGTAGTTTTGGCCCTGTGGAGACCTAGTGTCCAACCTAGTTATAAATTATGTTCTAGCGCTTATTTGGGGCCTCAAACAGAGTCTAAGAATTATAAAAATTGGTAGGTAGCTACTTCTAATACTCCTCAAGCTTGAGGAGGTCTCAGCTTGAACAATATGGAGTTATAAAAATGTGAAATGGTATTTACAATAGTTTTTAGTGATCAAAATCACTATTTTTATAGGGATTTCTTCTAAAAATTTGACATGTGCTTCTTGGAGCTCCCTACATGCTTTGTCTTCTTGTGTGTCCACTTTTTTGATGCACTCCCATGCTTTGTCCTTGACCTTGAGTGTCAATACTCCCCCCCTCTCAAGTCTGTCATCCCTGACAGACCCTTGTTGGAGTACTTGTTCCATGTAGTACTTTGAGAGGTAGTGTCCATCATGTATCCACAAGTGGTCTATCTTCCACATGTAGCAGGGTTGGTTGTCCTATTCTTCATTTTTTCACTGTTAGAATTTGCAAGTTTTGGTCCTTGTGTATGTACTTCTTCCTTGGATTCGGGCTTGATGGTGTATTTTGTGCTTTCAGAATTTGCTAGTTGCTCAAAAGAGGTTTTCAATGTTGATTTTGAGCAGCTATTAGTGGAGGATTGCTTCCTTGCTATTGTTGTTGTAACCTTGATGTCCTCTAGATCTTTTGAACATGGCTATCATTTTGTTCATGCCAAGTACTTCTAACCCATAATGAATGATGGGTAAGTGCATTAGTGCATGGGTTTAAGAAAATATGTGCCTTGCGCACGGCCTTGTAATGTAGCCCTATGCATGCGTACTTGGGGAATGCATTGGAAGAAGTATGGTGCAAAAAACTGGGTCTTGAGCGAAGTGCTCAAGAGTATGCTGATGAAGATGTTTCCTAATCTATCATCATTATAGTTTTGCCCAAGCAGGTGATGCTTACCATGGTGAAAGGGCGGTCGATATTCATCTCTTTGTGTTGTACTCCGAGCATGGTGATTGACCATTGGCTTGTCTTTCATTTTGATGGATGTCCTTGTGGATGGTTCACTGATGAGATTCTTCAAGTCCATGGTCCTATTTCTTCTCTCTTTTCCTCTTTGTTCTTTTTTTTGTTTTTCCTTTTTTTTTTGTTTGGAACAATGTCACAAAACAAAAGAAGGTGATTAGTATCAATAAAATATTTTACATATGTCAAATGTGTCTCATGTTCCTAGGATTCTCAAATGTGTCTATGCACTACCTTGGAATATGGCCCTATATTAATGCATACTTTGGAAATGCATGACTTGAATGGTGCAAAAGATGGGGTTATGCCTAGGGCACATGGTTTTCACATGTTGTGGCTTTTGATGTTACTTCTAAACGTTGATGCCATCTTGTTTGGAGGTATCCATTGGATCTCTAGATGATGCAATCAATCAATGGTTGAATGTCAATGGATCGTTCCTCCTTGTAGGGATCCATTTTAGAACAATGTTTGGCTATGTACCAGTCACTTTTGGCCATTTTGTCTTTGGATGACTTCTTACATGTATCCCTTGTGGGATGCTCTTTGGTTTTGTGGGTGCTACTGGTACTTTTGGCTTCCAAACACATATCCTTAATGATTGTCTTCATACTAGTGTCAAAGAGGTGAGTTGATCCTCTTTTGATCTCTTTTTCGTTTTGTCCCTTGCCTTTCCTTGACTTCTTTTGTTGAGATTTCATTCATGTGGGAGAGCATAGGTTGTTGTGTATGTAAGAGCTTCTTGGGTACCCACATGTGTGAATGCTCTTGTTGAGCTACAATTAATTTTTTAAGTACCCAAATTTGTCGAAAACCTTGTGGTTAAGCTTGTCCTTGTTTCTTGGTTTTTCTTTTGGCATGGTTGGCCTGCTTGAATGGAAATGGTTGTGGTATAGCTGGTGGTTGCTCTCCTTTTTGTACCCAGACCTGCTTCATGCTTGAAACTTCTTTCTTCTTGAACTTTGTTTTTCTATTTGATATAGCAATTGTCTAGTACTATTTTACTTGCCTCTTTGGTTGAACTACTTTCGTTGCATTGGTCTTTGAAATGAGACTGTTTTTCCATGATTGAGTCCTTCTGGATCATAGAGCTTTTGACACATACAAAATCTTCTGCTCTAAGATTAGGCTTAGAAGAACTCAGAGAATGTGTGCTACTTGGACTTGTGATCATGCAATTCTCTAACTCTAATGTAATGCATTGTTCATGTACCCAAACTTGAAGAAGTTGAGTTCTTAGGTTTAAGTTGACTGCATGGTCATAGATGCAACCTTGACCCAAGACAAGTGGTTCTGTAAGGTCCTCATCTTCACACACTAGCATTTTGACTATCATTGGGACATCTTGAAGGTAGATGAGAAGCTCCACCTCACCCAAAAAAGGGGTTTCCACACCTCCCAAACCTATGAGATAAGATTCTAGGGGATTGATGTTCAATTGCAGGTCTTGGTAGTATGAAAGTCTAACTGCACTAGTTGCTACACCTAACTCAATCAATGCTCTCACAATCCTTACATTCTTTCCTTGTCCTACCTGTATGGTCAAAAGGACTTCGATCAATTAGTTGAGAAGCAATTACACCCAATGTTTGGCACATGACCATGTGATATCGTGGGGCTTCAAGATTGACATCTAGGCCTAGTCACCTTAACTTATTTCATCTAATGCGCTCTCTAGTCTCTACCTATGCTTCTTCTCTAACTGTCAACTCTTCTTCTTTTCTCTTCTTAGCAGTGTTGAGTCTCATTGGCATATCCTATGTAAGAGGTTCTTGATATAGCTTGAATCGACATCCACTAATGAAGCTTGGCAAGATGTGACCTTCTAGGGTGGTCAATTGAACCGCCCCGCTTGTGGAAATTTTATTAATGATCATGGATCCATATCCTCTTTTTTCTAGTTTACGAGCATGCTGCTTTAGTGTATACACCAACACTAGGTCTCCCTCTTTCATTCCTTTATCCCTGATGTGTGCATCAAAGTATGCCTTTTGTCTTTTCTTTGCAACGTAGATGCTTGTTGCCGCTCGTAGCCTGGTTTCACCTAAGCATTCTAGATCAAATATTCTAGAGGACAACTTGTGTCCATTCCACTCGTGCTCTTGTGCTACTTTTAAGGTCGGGATCAAAAAGTCTAATGGTAACATAGCATTCTTTTCAAAAACCATATGAAATGGGGTGGCATTGAGTACCATTTTGTAGGCAACTCGGTAAGCCCAAATAGCATGATGGAGTTGTCTATCCCAATAAGAGTGTTTATTATTTACCAGTTTTGTCAATACATTACATAGGATCTTATTGGTGCTCTTGGCTTGTCCATTAGCTTGTGGATGATAGGAAGTAGACTCCTTATGTATCAGCAAGCATTCTTGGAGAAGGTTTTCAATGACTTTGTTCAAGAAGTGCGTACCTCTATCACCTACTAACTCTATTGGTAATCCATATCTAGTGAACACATTCTCAAATAAGAACTTAGCTCTTGTTTGAGCATCATTATTTGTCGTGGCTTTGACATCTACCCACTTTGTAAGGTAGTCTATGGCTTCAATAATGTTTTTTGCATGGGAGTTTCTAGCTAGGAGGTTAATTGGACCTAGAAAGTCTATACCCCACCTCGAAAATGCATATCCTCCCATCATTGGCCTTAAAAGGCATCTCATATTTTTTGATTGGATATTAGGCACGTTGGCATGTGTCACATTTTGTCACATAGGTATGTGCATCCAAATGAAGAATGGGCCACCAAAGTCTTGAGAATAGAATGGTCTTAATCACTTAGTTAGGTCCGAAGTGACCACGTGCAACACCACTATGTGCAGTTTCTAAGATTTTCAGATAGTCTGATTTGTGAACACACAATCTTAAGTAACCATATTTGCCTCTTTGGTATAGGTTGTCTCCTACTAAGGCATAGATCTGAGCCTCTTGCTCCATGCTCCGTTTTCTTGCTAGATTACCCTCACTCGACAATGTTCCTGATCTCATAAATTCTACCAATGGAGTGCTCCAATGCGGAATTAATGACATGTGATAAAGGGTAGCATGCTCCACTAGGGTTCTCTTCTGGCACCCTTGAAAATTCTTAATCCTCTCATGTATTTCTCTATCCATGCTAGGCCAATACACTCCTAAATGTTTCAAATTTTGCAATGTTTGTTGTTTAAAATAGTGATTTCCTAGAAATCCTTCATGGGCTTGTTGCAACCAACTGCTATGTTCATCCTCCTTGACACAACAAGCTAATACACCTTCTGTATCTTTTTTGTACATACTTCCTACCAATATTTGATAGTTCTGTGATTTTACAATTTCTTCTTTGTTCGTTTTGACATTCTTATTTGCAGGTCCGAAGGTTAGGACAGGTACCAACTTATTTTCCCATTTAGGAACAACTTCTATATTGAACAGATAAGTGTCTGACAATTCATCAGACACTCCCTTTAGTGACTCTCTTGAGGTGATGCAAGAAAGGTGATCAGCCCTAAGCTGGGTCCTTCCTTTCCTAACAACCACTTCAAAGTCATATTCCATTAGTAAGAGGAACCATCTTACTAAGCATCCAATATTGCAAGGTTTATCGACCAAATATAATAAAGCTTGATGATGAGTGAAAAACTTGAACTTGTTGGCCAATAGATAGTGTCTAAATTTGTTGATATGCTTCTTTTGTGATGGCCTCTCTCTTAGGCATTAGTACCAAAACTTTCCAATCTTCAACTTCATATTTCTTGAAATTCTTTGGTACTTCAAACAATGACTCCTCCTCTTCTTGTTTTACTACTTTTCTTTTCTTTTTCTTTTGATTACATTCACTTTCCTCCCTTGAATTAATAGTTTTAATGCTTGTGAGAGGTTCTTCTTCTTTTTGGGTGAATAATCCTACATCTTCTAAATAGTTCTCTTCTGAGTCAAAGTAACCATCCATCAAAATGGACTCTAGATCTTCATCATCCTCTTCTTCTTCTATGAACTCATTAGAGTCACACTCTTCTCACAAGGGCTCACACATGAACACAGAGATATCATAGCCCTCCTCCTTATCAGAATGAGATGTCCATTGTTTTTCATTGATAGCAATGTCCATGGTGGCTAATATTTCTGCCCAACCATGAGGCTTAAATTCCTCATCCAAAAAGATCATCACTATGTAGGGTGGGTCTTTAACCCATCTAGATTCTTGCGATGTTCCTTCTTGTCTAGCTTTTAGGTGTCTTTCCTCTTCCTCTGTGACCATGCACATCCACAAATGAGTATCTTCATGCATCCAGGATGGATCCAAAGAACTTTCAGAATGCATAGAGATTGAATCTTCTTGCACCTTGTGGATAGGATTCCACTGTAGGGGTGGTACATCTTTGAAGGTGTAATCCTTTAGATTGACCTTGGTTGTGACCCCTAAGTGCTGCAAGTACAAGGAGTTGGTTCCCCAATCCTGTACTATTTGCAGTTGTTGTAGGAAGGGCCTTCCTAGGATCATCTCGTAGATGTTATTTTTGCCAAAGTCACATATACGAAATGTGTGTTCAAACTCTACACCAAAAGTGGTCAAAGTTATCCCTTCTTGCAATCCTAGAGATCTTTCAACATGGCCATCAACCATTTGAAGTTTTAGTCTAGTTGGTCTTAATGTAGGTTTGCCCCATTGCTTCCACAAGGAGGTGGTCGCAATTTCAACACCAACACCTCAATCTAAGATAGATTTGGTTATGTAACCTTGGTAGGTGATTGGAAGATAAGTATTACCTTCTTCACCTTCACTCATGTCTCCTATTTTTTTTGGAGGTATTTCTGGGACTTTTTCCTTAGAGCCTACCTTTCACATGTTGGAACAAAGTTCTGGAACTTGATTTGCCACATGATTCCATAGCTCAGGTTTTACTTTGAGCATCTCTTCTAAAGTGAGATGACATTGAACCTTAGTGTTCTTCACAACTTTTGTGTTTCTTGGAACCACTAAGTCTTTGTTTCTTACCAATATTGTGGGAGCTTTGATATGGAGAGATTCAAATTCCCATGGGCCTATGAATTGTGGAAACTCTTGTAAAGAATTAGATTCAAAATCTAATCTTTCATCTTCTTGTTGCTCTAATTGGTCTTCGTAAATAGATGGAATGTCTTGGGGAAATTGATAATGAAGATCATCAATTTCAAGAATAGGAGGGGGATTACCCTTCTCCTTGGACCATTTCTCTTCTTGTATTTCCCACAAGAACTCTTGAGATACTGCTGAATTGAAAGAGGTGTTCCATCGTTTGTGGAATCAAGATTGTAAGCTTTTGTTGGTGGTGAGTTTTCTCTTTCAACAACTAGTTGAGCCCGTGGACATAAAGAAACTTGCGGTTTGTTTACCAAATGCTCTAATCTTTCTAGTAAGCCCTGGAAATACAAACTTTATTTGATAGAATTTGTGTGATTGGACAATTGATTGGTCTCAAGCATAGCTTGAGCTAGTTCTACCGTTTTCATGCATATTTTTGTCTGTTCAATCTCTAAATCTACACTAGGATAACTCTTTTCTAGGTTTGCAACTATTGGCTCGTCTTGAATTCGAGCTTGGTAGGCCTTGAGCATCATGTCCAAGCCTTCTAGGGTTGGATCTATGAGAACAGACCTTAGTTGCGGTCTATTTACAATGAGTGGTGGGGTGGGATTAAGTGGAGTGGATGGAGTTTTAGCATGCAAGGGATTCTGAGAGGCAATCTCTTATATTTTTGTTTTTGCATCTTTAAGGCTTTCTTCTAGTTCATGTAACTTTTTAGTCCACTTATGATTTACCTTCTCCCTAATATCCTTCCATGTTCTTGTTTTCCTCTTACCAAGCTCTCCTAATTCACTTGGCTTTGATTGTTAAGCTATTTTAACCTGTTATAAGGCTTGTGCCCTAGTGACGGCTTGTATAGGAGCCATGTTAATGCTACTTGAACTTGAATCCACCACTAAGCCTACCACATTAATGGGTGTAATCTTGGGTGCACTAGAGGGGTTCCTTGGACAATCTCTGAGGAGATGTTCCTTGTCGCACTGAGGACAAAAGCCTTGTATTGTGATGTTTTATCCTTGTCCCAAAGTCACTGAGTGGGGACATTCACGAATGAAATGGTCACCCTAACATCTAAAACATGGTCCTCTAGAGGCTTGTGGTCTCATTTTTCTCAATTAGGGCCTTGGATTAGGATTTTTATACATGACATTGGTGTATTATGGCTCCAAATTTTGTTCCATAGGTGGTGCCGCATATTGATATGGATAAGCCTCACTATGCTCAGGTGAATCTGTGTAATAAGCTCTTGGATTATCTTCATGGGTATAGTCAGAACTCTGAGCATGAGGGTCATTTTTTGAGAGAAAAAGAGTTATCGGCACCACTGCTCTATTAGGGGTTTCCTCTAGCACTGCATACTTAACTAGAATCACATTGGCAGGAGGTGGCGGTTGGTCTCCTAGGGCCGATTGTGGCCTATATGGTGCCTGATATTGTTGTTTGTATTGAGGCTGATATTGTTGTTGTGGACTATATATGATTGTTGGTACTAGTTTTGATACCTACCTTGTTGGTAAGGTTGTTGATAAGTTTTTCAAACAACCTACCTATTGTATGGACAATCTTGAGCCATGTGGTTCATGTAATATGGAATATGGAGCATTAGGGTTTGCTTGGGGTCGAGCCATCATCAAGCAAACATTAGCCATGTGGTCTCCTCCACAATTGTAACATCGCTTCAATAAGGTGACCCTTGGTGTTTGTCTATTTTGAACTTCTAGCTTCTTGGCAACCTGCTCAGCTATTTCATCTATCTCACTGGAGGTTCTGGAGGTATGACTAGTAGAACTATCAGAATCCTTATAGAGTTTGGACAATTCTAACTCCTCACCCAAGTTTTCTATGTCAATGCACATTTTCACACACTCTTCTATGGATCTAGGCTCTTTCAAGTACACATATGATCTTAACTTGGTGCTTAGTAAGCCATATAAAAATAAGGCCACTTGTTGGCTAGTGTGGGTAGTTCTGGGGTAGGACATCTTTCTAAGTACTCTTTGAACTGTCTTCCTGCAAGTCACACTATTTCTTCGGGTGTCTGTTTGAAGTTATGGATCTAGGTTGATGTGTTATGCCTGATACCACTCTTGGAAAATTCTACGATGAATGCATCTAGCAGTTGACCTATATTTTGGTAATCGTGACTATTTAGAGGTTGAAACCAAGCTAAGGTAGTACCCTTGAGAGTGAAACCAAATGCCTCAAACTATGTGAACAAGTCCTCGACCTGTTCAACTCTTAACACTTGATTGAGCTCGGGCACATCATCATAAGGATCTACTGACCCATCAATGTTGGAGGATAAACACTCCTATATGCACAACAAAATCAAATGAACCCTCCTAGGATCCTGAAATTTTTCAGACATAGGCTCTGTATTTTTTGAGTTTCTCTGAGTACATGTAGAGACTCAAAATGAAATTTTACACGCTTAAACTAGACTCTAAAATCTTTCAAATGCAAGTAAAATAACTCCATTTGGATACTGGATAATGCCTCAACCAGCTGCAACAAAACAGATAACTTGATCTCTTCAGAGAGTATGAGCTAACTAGATAGACACTATTTTGGACATTTCTCTGCACATGTGCAGGCACTGAACCCGAGACTTATACTAGACAAAGTAGAACTTATAAGCTTTCCAACAAGACAAAAATCATTGCAAATGGATTCCGGACGAAGGAGAAACAACAACTACAAGATAGGGGGGTCTGCGAAGATTATCTAGGGAGAAAGAGTATGAAAAAGTGAAATCTCTGCAAAATATGCAGAGAACAGCTAATAGGGGGTGTGTTTAAGCAAGGGGGCAGCTTGGGCACGTATTTCCACGACTCTAAGTCATAATACAACTCATTAGAGGTTTTAAAGACCACATACTAACCTCTTTAACCAATGAAAAGCATATACATGTCAAAAGTGAGGTCCAATCACATCAAGAGGTGAGCTAAATCTTCTCTAATCAACTTCTTTCCATTATGGGCATAATTGGATGCCTCCAACTCGTGGAAATCAGCCTCCTTTGATTGTGGATGATGTGGAAGGTTCAATTTGGGGCATGTTCCCACACTCTTGAGCTTGAAAAACTTTCAACACTCTCCCTCAAGCTCAAGTCTTTTCCTTTCGTTGCTTCAGCCTATGTCTCTTATGTTGATAGCTTCCTTGAATCCTCCAAGCTTTGTACCTTCAAGAAACTTTGTCATCATGTCTGCAACCTGCATTTTAGTGTTCACATACCTTATATCTAGCTCTTTTGCCATCACCTTTTCTCTAACGAAGTGGTAATGAACCTCTATGTGCTTGCTCCTTGCATGAAACATGGGATTGTTAGCTAGATAGATGCCATTGGAATGTTGTCTCCATAAAGAGGAAACTCCTCCACTTCTACTTCCAAGTCCTTAAGTAGCTTCTTAAGACATAATAGCTCACATGTAGCCGATGCTAAACCTCTGTACTCAGCCTTTGTGGATGAAAGAGCAATAGTGGGTTGCTTCTTAGAGCTCCAAGTGATCACTTTTGTACCTATCATGAAAACATAACCCGATGTACTCCTTCGATCATCCTTGCTACCTGCCCAATCAGCATCACTATATCCTTTGACACTTAGATCAGCATCATATGAGTAAAATAGACCTTGGTTGATGGTGTGCTTGATGTAACGAAGCACCTTTCTTGCCGCCATGAGATGATCATGAGTAGGTGCATACAAAAGTTGAGAGAGAACACCTACTACATATGCAAGATCAGGTCTAGTGAATATAGCATAAATTAATGAACCAATTATGCTTCTATATAGTGTAATATCTTGTATAGCCTCTCCTTGACCTGCAACCAACTTTGTATTGGGCTCCATGGGCTGAGAAAGTGGCTTACAACCACTCATACCAAACCTGTATAGCACATCCAACAAGTATTTTCTTTGAATCAAGAAGATGCCATTGTGTGCATAGATTACCTCTATTCCCAAGAAGTACTTTAGTGTTCCAAGATCAGATATCTTGAACTCCTTTCCTAGCTTTGATTTGATATCTTTAATACCTGCAATATCACTTCTGTGATGATCAAATCGTCCACATAGATGCATATTTATACCGTCTTGTCTCCTTACTTCTTCATGTAAAGTGATGGATCTGCAACACTTTCTTTGTATCCACAACTTGATAAATAATCCACTAACCTCTGATTCCAGGCCCTTGGGGCTTGCTTTAGTCCATATAGTGCTTTCCTTAGCTTGCAAACATGATTTGGGTACCTCATACTAGCAAATCCTTGAGGTTGGCTCATGTAGACTACTTCTTGAAGCTCTCCATTGAGGAAGGCATTCTTCACATCCAAATGATATAAGCTCCATTTCCTTGATGTGGCCACTGCAATCAAAGTCCTAATTGTTGGCATCTTGGCTACGGGGCTGAAAGTTTCATCATAATCTATCCCATAGCTTTGGGAGAAGCCTTTCGCCACCAACCTTACTTTGTACCTAGCAATGGAACCATCTGAATTTCTTTTAATTTTGTAAACACACTTATTACCTATCAACTTCATGCCTTCTTGAGTTGGTACCAAGATCCAAGTATGGTTCTCATCAAGTGCTTTGAGCTCTTCCTTCATTGCCTCTTGCCATTCCTTGCAATCCTTAGCTTCTTCATAACTAGTTGGTTCTTCATCCTTGATTACCTGAGTCATGTATGCATAATACTTTGCAATGAAATTATCATATGTTAACCTTTGTACTGGATATCTTACTCTTGAAGACCTTCTTTCACTTCCTTTAGATGTGGTTGCCATCTTCTTTCTTTGTTTTGCCACTCCTGGAGTTTGAATTTCTTCTATCTCTTCATCTTCCAACATGCTCTCGTCCACATAGCTTCCTTCTTCAACTGAAATCTTCTCATTGCCTTTGGCCTTGCTTTCTTCAGAGATGGTCTCTCTTTCCCTAAGCCTTCCACTCCATGGTGAGGGTGTCCTTGTGTTGCATGAGTTGCTTGGACCACTTAAATCCATGCTTTCTTGAACTCTATCATCATTCTTCAAATCTGTCTCACCTATGTCTTCAACCTGCAATGGACTTGTGCATGCATACCAAGGCTTCAACTTATCAAAGAAAACATCCCTACTTACCTTCAGCTCCTTGGTGATGGGATTATAGCATTTATACCCCTTTTGTTCCATAGAATATCCCAAAAAAATACACCTTTCAGATTTGGCATCTAACTTTGACCTCAACTCTTGAGGTACATGTACATAGCATATACAACCAAAGACTCTAAGATGTGAAATGCAAGGTTTTCTTCCACTCCATGCTTCCTCAGGGGTTAGATGATGTATACCTGATGTAGGACATCTATTCATGATGTATGTGGTTGTATATGTAGCCTCTCCCCAATAACAATGCGGCATATTCATTTCGTTGAGCATACACCTTGCTACCTCTGCTATGTGTCTGTTCTTTCTCTCTGCTACCCCATTTTGTTGAGGGGTATACCTGCATGTAAATTGTCTTTTGATGCCATTGACCTGCAAAAATTCAGAAAATTCATGGGAGAAATACTCTCCCCCTCCATCGGATCTCAAAGTTTTGATAAACTTGCCAGATTCCTTCTCCACCTGTGCTTTGAATTTCTTGAAGTAGTGGAACACATCTGATTTGTTTCTAATGCAATACAACCACACTTTCCTTGAAAAGTCATCAATGAAGGTTACAAAATACCTATTTCCAGCAAGGATGCTTCTCTTGTTGGGCCCCAAACATCCATGTGAATGAGGTCTAAAACATTTGCACTTACATAGGTACTCTTCTTGAAGGGCAGCCTTGATTGTTTTCCTTGTTGGCAAGCTACACAAATTTCATGCAACATTTTAGATGTAAAATTTGGTAGGCCTCTTACCAAGCTCCTCCTTTGCATGTCCTTGAGCTTTTGTAGGTTGATGTGACCTATTCATTTATGCCATAGATCCAAATCTGCTATCCTCTTGTCTCCATATGTGACATACATTGAATGGTGTGGCTGATTTATGTCCATTGTGAACATTCTCCCTTGCTTTTTTCCTTTTGCTATGAGCTTGAAACCTGCCCTTGGATCCTCAACAAAACATCCTCTTTCATTGAACCTAACTTGATAGCCTTTTTCTACCATTTGACCTACCGAAATCAAGTTTTTGGTAATAGTAGGGACATGTAATACCTCTGATAAGCACTTTGCTCTTTGATTTCCTTCCAAACTAATATCTCCCACATGTTGAATGGTATGCTCTGAGTTATCACCTGTTTCCACATGCCCTTGATGCTTTAGGACTTGCAAATTACTAAAAAGATCCTTTCGACATGACATATGATTGCTACATCCACTGTCTACATACCATACATCTTCACTAGCTTGAGTTGTATCTTCACCATACCTCATGGCAAGTAAATAATCATTCCCTTGGTTGGATGATGTGTTTGCATAATTACCTTGCCCTCTATAATTGTTTTTGTTGCTTTGATTCCCTTGTCTTTGAGCTCTATGATAGCATTCATTTGCAAAATGACCAGGCTTACCACATACAAAGCATCCATTTGAAGTGGGTTGTCCTCTTCCACCAAATCTTGCACCTCTTCCTCTATTTGTGGCTCTTCCACTTCTTTGACGTGCATTTTCTTGTTGTCCTTGACCTCCTTGGTTGCTTTGATATCTTCCTCTTCCTCTTGTAGCACCTCGGTTGTGTCTTCCTCTTCCTCTACCTGCATACAACAATTGCCCTTGGCTATCCTTGGCGTTATGACCACCAAGGTTCATCTCCTCTGTCACCATGAGAGTGATTAGTTGATCAAAATCAGGAAGAGAGTCCCTTACATACACTGAAGTTGTGAAAGCCCTCCATTTTTCATCATCCCTAAGTCCATTTAGGGTGTGGGTGACCAGATCGTCATCATCTAGGGCACAACCGATTGACCCTAGTGCATCTGCAAGCTCTTTAACCTTTAATATGTAATCATTAGCACCTTGAGAGGGGCTTTTCCTAAGATTATTTAGCTCATTCTTGAGCTGAATTTTTCTAGCTTTTGTGGAGGTTGAGTACGATCTCTCCAAGCACTCCCACACCTTCTTCGATGTATCCAAATCTTGAATATGCCCTACCATAGAGTTGCTAATATGCTGAGATAAAATGAAAATGACCCTTTTGTCCCTTTCATCCCACTCTCTTACTACTCTTCTCTAGTCATTGGTTGGATTTACCTCATCTATGTAGGGTTTTGGCTCTCCACCACTCACAAGTCCCCACAAACCTTTCCCCATCAAAAAATTGTTTATTCTAAATCGCCATGGTTGGTAGTTTCCTTTTTCGAGCTTCTCAATCTGAGCATTGAGATCAGCCATGGTGCCTCTTAACTCTTTTGAACCTCCCCCTTGATGCAATGAAGTTGAAAAGGATGGCTTTTACCTCAAAAAATAGAGCTACTCCTCTTGATGAAGCTTCGTCTTTAATTTGATGATGTATTTGCTTCCCCTTGTTGTTGACGTGCCCGTTCTTTGCTTCCTTCCTTCAAACTTTGATGAAGTCTTCACTTCACTTCAGTAGCTCCTTCTTCTCCCTTTGATACTCCACTTATAGCTGTGATACCACTGTTGGAGGATAAACACTCCTATATGCACAACAAAAGCAAATGAACCCTCCTATGATCCTGAAATTTTTTAGACATAGGCTCTGTATTTTTTGAGTTTCTCTGAGTACATGCAGAGACACAATATGAAATTTTGCACGCTTGAACTAGAATCTAAAATCTTTCAATGCGAGTAAAATCACTCCATTTGGATACTAGATGATGCCTCAACCAGCTGCAACAAAACAGATAACTTGATCTCTTCATAGAGTATGAGCTAACTAGATAGACATTGTTCTGGACGTTTCTCTGCACATGTGTAGGCACTGAACCCAAGACTTATACCAGATAAAGTAGAACTTATAAGATTTCCAACGAAACAAAAATCATTGCAAATGGATTCCGGATGAAGGAGAAACAACAATTACAAGATAGGGGGGTCTGCCAAGATTATCTAGGGAGAAAGAGTATGAAAAAGTGAAATCTCTGCAAAATATGCAGAGAACAGCTAGTAGGGGGTGTGCTTAAGCAAGGGGGCAGCTTGGGCACGTATTTCCACGACTCTAAGTCATAATATAACTCATTAGAGGTTTTAAAGACCACATACTAACCTCTTTAACCAATCAAAAACATATACATGTCAAAAGTGAGGTCCAATCACATCAAGAGGTGAGCTAAATCTTCTCTAATCAACTTCTTTCCATTATGGGCATAATTGGATGCCTCCAAGTCGTGGAAATCAGCCTCCTTTGATTGTGGATGATGTGGAAGGTTCAATTTGGGGCATGTTCCCACACTCTTGAGCTTGAAAAACTTTCAACAATCAAAATGATTCTTCATTGCCTTGACCACCTGAGAGGGTCTAAGGGTTCTTGGGTGTTCTTGGGGTCTAGCCAATGAAAAATCATGTTCATCTCTTTGATGCTTAGCTTGATTGCCTTCCGCTTCTGATGAAGAACTGGGATAACTAGATCATTTGTATTCTTGTGAAAAGAACTGGGCCTTTAAGAATTGAAATTCGCTAGAGAAGGCATCATGCATTTCAAAATGAATTGTCATATTTAGCGCCTCAACTTCTTAATTTGATATCAAAAAAGAAAACGCATTTGAACCAACTGTGGCTATGGTTTCCCTTACTTTGGTAGCTATGGACACTGTGGTGGTCACCATGGTTGCGTGAGAGGCTAGTGCCTTTTCATGTAAGAGGCCGTGACAAATGAATTCTAATGTGGGACCACTGCTTGAGGTTCCATTGGCGATTGTTGGGGTGACGGTTGAGGGGATGGCAAGGCAGGTACATGTATACATGGGATGGTTCCCCTCATGCATTTTCCGGTTCATGACTTTGGGGGTTTTCATGACTTGGTAGTGCCTTTAAACTTTTATAATTCTATGCTTGATAAAGCTCGCTCGATAGGAATGTCATAAGCCAGACACATATACACTATTTGTGCAATGGCACAATAGCCATGGATGACACTTTTTCTCACCCATCTTTGGTTTGCCAAAAATAACTGTTCTTGTATCCAACTAGCTAGGTTGATATTTTTTGGGCTAGTGTTTGCCAAATAAAGTCAAAACAAAATACATTTTGGTGGCAAAGTGAAGCAATCCTATGCTGCAAAATGTTGGATGCAAATGCATAGCGGCTTTGATAGCTCTGGTGTAATGGCTTAGATGTTAGCCCATTTCAAAACATCTCCCTTCTTCATGGGTTTTGGGCTGAGCCTTTCTCTCTATGTGGGCATGTGCATACCATGAATTTTGAAAGCCACCCTGATGAGGTCTACCGAGAGATAAAACTTCTTAAAAGGAGGATCCATGACTAAAGATGGAAGTATAAAAGTACGTAATAGTTCCTTCTTGACTGGTGGTTGTAAAGTATTGACAAGATAATAGCATCAATAGAAGTCAGGTTCAGGAATGGGTGCACTGAAATATTCAGTGAAACCTTCCCTTTCCCATGTTGGTCTTAATTCCTTAGAGTTTTGGAGTGCTTCAAAATCCTTGGAAAAGAACTGATATCTTCCCCATGTGTCACCACTAAAGCATAAAGTTGCTTCATACATGTGCTTTGCATCTACAAGGGGTCCTGCTAAACCTTGGAACCAATGAGATTTGTTGTGTAGTTGCTTTGTCCTTCTGATAAGAGGATTCTAATTAGCCCCATGAAATCTTGAAACTCTAGAGGTATCCTGGAAGGGTGGGCTTCCACTAGTAAATTTTCAAAGTCCACCATTGGTAAGCTGATACCTACACCTGAAGATCCTTCTGCTTGCATGTTGATCCTGAGTACTTGTGTAAAAGATACGCTATAAAAGTATAACACATTAGCATGGAAATTATCTTGATCCCAATAAAGTGAAACCACAATCCCTTTCCATAACTGATGTGTCATTAATGTAGCCTTGTGCTATGAGGTGATTTTGCAATGATCTCTCCATGACTAATGCATGTCATTACACTTCCTATATGTATTGAATACTGCATACATATCCTTTCGTGGAAGATGTCATTAACTATGATATTGAGTTAGTAAGAGTTGAATTTTACAAGGATGGTTAGTGAGCTTGGGTGTTAGTGAATTATTATAAAGATAAAGGTTAGATTCATGAGGTTTCATATTGTACAATGGAGGGGATTGAGGGTTTTGGTAGCATTTAGGCACTCATTTCCTAGTGAGTGGTGAATGGAAACGGTTCATTTGATTGTATACAAAGGATGGATTTGGAGGTGAAAAGGTAGGTGATCAGTGTGATTTTGGAGGGGTGGGTGTTACATGGCTTGGTTTTTGAGATACAAGATAGGCCTTAGGCACCCAGATTTGAGTGGTGTTGGGCTTGGCCATCAAAGACCCCTTAGGTACCTAGACTTGTTGAATTCTCATGGAAGGAGAATGTCTTGGCAATGTTGCACATCAAGGTTGATTCTACTTTGTCTTGCCTTCTCCTGAACTGGAGGAGATGGTCGGTGATTGCTGACCCTTCGGGACCCAAATTTTGTTTTTGCCAATTGCATTTGGATACTTGCACTACTTCCAAGGGGTAGCTTGGATTGGTTGTCAATTGAGATGTCTGAATCATGGTTGAATTTCCCATGACGGTGGTTGAGAGGTCAGGTGGACACTTTGGAAAAGAAGGGAGATCCAACACTTGCATGATCTACCCATTAGGATATGAGGTGTAACACAGATCTAGGCAGGCATGCAGGAAGTGTGGAGGGTGAGCTTGAGGGGCCTATGGTGCCCATATGTCTGTTGATAGTTCCCATTTGGCCAAGGGGAGGGAGAGAGAGAGAGAGAGAGAGAGAGAGAGAGAGAGAGAGAGAGAGAGAGAGAGAGAGAGAGAGAGAGAGAGAGAGAGAGGAAGATATCTTGATTACTCCTCTAGCTAAGGCTAGTCCCCATTTGTCCAGAGAAGGTCGTCTTTGGTTGGAGGATTTGCCCAAAGATCTTTCAATCCTCCTTTGCATCCATTATATAGGGGTCAAGGTTATTTTTCACTGAGTGGGAATGGTCAGGGATCTCAAACTATATTACTCACTGTCGGCTTGTTATCCGGAGCTGAACAGAGCATTATCTAAGATTTAGTCCATTGAGTGATCATATAACTAATCTTGGCTGAGAATGAGTGGTTCTATCAGGTCATTGTCATGACAAACTAGGAGCATCACTATCAAGGATACATCTTCTATGAGGATAGGAAGGTCCACATCACCCATGCAAGGGGTTTCCATGCCTCCTAGCTAATCACACTCATTGCAACACCTGAATCAGTTAGCACCCTAATCTCCTTGAGAGTGGTGCCTTGCTTTAGCATAACTCTAATGAATGGTCTCCTATCCACTATGCTAAGATAAGAAGTTTATTGTGTTTGATACATTACCATAGGGTATCTTGGGGTTTCTCCATGGGTATAGGGAGTGGTATGGGGGTTTTGTAATTCATTGTAACGTTCCATGTCGAGTCCTCATCTCCTTTTCTTCATGTCTTTAATACGTTTTAAGGCCTCTGCTTGAGCTTCTTCTCTTATTCTTTCCTCTTCATCCTTGTGCTTCTTTTCCAACGTGAGTCATCAAGTTAGCATGTCCTCGTTGAGAGGTTCTTGATAAAGCTTAACTCCACAACCACTAATGTAATTAGGCATCATCTCACCTTCTAGTGTGACTAATTGTTCCGCCCCACTCGTTGAAAGCTGATTTATAATCATAGGCCCATAACCATGTTTCTCTAGCTTCCGTGCATGTTGTTTCAATGTGTAGACTAGGATTAAATCTCCTTCTTTCAAGCCTTTGTCCTTTACATGTGTGTCAAAATAGGCTTTTTGCCTCTTCTTGGCTGCATGTATTCCTATTGCTTCTCTTAACCTAGTCTCTCCTAATCGTTCTAAGTCCATGATCCTTGATGATAACTCGTGGCTAGTCCATTGATGCCCTTGTGTAACCTTAAGGGTAAGGTATCAAAAAATTTAAGGGAAGCATTTCATTTTGACCAAAAACCATCTGAAAGGGAGTTGCATTGAGTACCATCTTGTAGGACACTCGATATGCCCAAACAACGTGGTATAATTATTTGTCCCATTTTTACGAGTTTAGTTAGTACATTGCAAAGGATCTTTTCTGCGTGTCCATTGGGCTGAGGATGATATGATGTGGACTTCTTGTGAATCACCATAAAATTTTGTAATAAATATTCAATGACTTTGTTTAGAAAATGAGTCCGTGTGTCACTCACTAGTTCTATAGTTAATCCATACCTTGTAAAGACATTCTCAAATAAGAACTTTGGTATCATGTGTGCATCATTCTTTCTGGTAGCCTTACCCTCTACCCATTTGATGAGATAGTCCATTGCTACTATGATATATTAAGCATGAGTACCTTTGGGGGGGGTAATGGGTCCCACAAAGTCTATACCCCACTTAGAGAATGCATATCCTCCCATAAAGGGTTTCAATGGCATCTCATATTTGCATGTTGGAAACTGAGCTCTTTGGCAAACATCGCATCTCTTTACATATGTATGTGCACCCACATGAAGATTAGGCCACCATAGTCTTGAGAATAGTATGGCCCGATGGGGTCCAAAATGACCACCTGTGACACCTTGGTGTGCACTTTCTAATACTCTCAAGTAGTCACTCTCATGAACACACTGTCTCAGATATCCATCTCTTCCCCTTTTATATAGATAATCACCAATGAGTGTGTAGTCTTGAGATTCCCACTTTAGACTCCGTTGTCTTGCTAAAGTCATTTCCTAAGGGAATGTTTTCATCCTCAAGTACATTATCATTGGTTTGTTCCATTCTGGTGTTAATGACGCACGATATAAGGTAGCATGCTCGATTGGTTGTCTAACACAATATCCTATAGACATGTGCCTTCATCGAAGGCCAGTACACCTAATCTATGCAGAGTCTATAGCATGCAGTGTCTTGAGTGGTGTTGCTCTAATGCATCTACATGTGCTAATTGCAACCATTTATCATACTTTGATTCCTTTATGCAACAAACAAGGATTTTTCTGATGATCATGTTTGTAAATACTTATTGCCATTATTTGATATCTTTGTGCCTTAGTTAACTCCCATTCAAATCATACTCCATTACTAGTAGAAACCATCGTACCAATCTTCGCGACTTACAAGGATTGTGGACAATGTATAACAATGCTTCATGGTCTGTGAAGAACTTGAATTTGTTTGCCAGTAAGTAATGTCTGAATTTACTTATTGCATAAACCATTCCTAATCCTTCTCTCTCAATGGTGGTGTAGTTTCTCTTAGCGGCATTCAATTTCCTACTTGCATATGCTATAGGAAGGTCTATATTGCCCTCACTAGTAGGTTGTGCTAGCACATACCTGATGGCATAATTGGATTCATCCACATGAACATGGAATGGCTTACTCCAATCCACTATCATCAGAAATGGTGTTGAACACACATTGTTTAAGTTCATTCAAAGATTTCTCACATCAATTTGTCCACTCAAACTTATTCAAAAGGGTATATAAAGGCTTTCCAATGATCACATACATGTGTATAAAGTGTCGATAGTACCCACAATGCCCCATGAAAGCTTGTACCTCCTTGACATTCTTGGGCCTTGGTAGTTCTACAATAACTCTAACTTTCTCTTCATCTGTCGAGATTCCATTATTTGACACTATATGATGAGCTAGAATCTTGCCTTGTCTGACCATGAAAACACATTTTTTGGGTTCAAACAAACCTGATAATCTCGAAATTTGTTAAAAACTTGTTTCAATTCAAGAATGTATGTTTGCCTAATGTTGGAATGAGCACATAAATCAACATAGACTTCCAAGTTCTTATGCAAGAACTCCTTAAAGGCATGACACATCAGCTGTTGAAATTTAGCGAGTGCTTTTGTTAGCCCAAATGGCATCACACGAAATGCAAACATGCCTCATTTTGTGGAAAAAGCTATCTTGTGCTGGTCTTCAAGGCCAATGGCTACTTGGTTGTAGCTAGAGAATCCATCAAGGAAGTTGTATACTTCCTTGCCCGCTACTCATTCTAGTAGGTGTTCTCTGATAGGAAGCAGATAACTATCTCTAATAGTGGCTGTATTGAATTTTTTTAGGTTAATGCACACATGAAGCTTTCCATTCTTTTTAAGCACTATCTCAATCATTGATACCCATTCAATGTGCTCAATCTCATAGATAAATCTGACTTCTACAAACGATCTATCTCTTCCTTAATCTTGGTAGTGTAATTATCATTATAAGTGTATGGTTTCTATTTGGTAGGCTTGACTTCTTGAGTTGTGAATTCTATGGGAGCATATGTCTGGGTTTACTCCTTTCAAATCCTTGTAGCTCCATACAAACACCTCTCTATATTCTCTCATCAAATTTTCTTCTTCTTCTTCTTTTGTCAAATCTTGCTCGATATATGTGCATTTTTTTTCTCCTTCTTCGACTGTAAGTACAATCTTCTTAGTTTTCTCTTGATTGTTGTATGCTTCTCCTATGCTAGTTTCTCTCTTAGGCATTCTCACCATGGTTCTTCTATCTTTGATTTCGTAATTCTTAAAGTTATCTGGTATTTCCAATAGGGTTTCTTCTTCTTCTTGCATAGAAGATTTCTTTGTTTCCTTCTTCTGCTTATTCTCCTTGATCTCTGGGAGTGGGGTGAGCTCCTCATTTTGGATATCCTCCATCATGTCGGGGGTTGTGGCAAATAAAGGTATTCTTCTTTTGAAGAATAGAATGGTTCCATAATAATGGATTCTAGATCTTCATCACTTGCCTTGACTGGCTCTAGGGCCATCTTAGTACGCTATTCTAAAATTATCTCACTTATCCATCCTCATCATACTGAGGAGTCCATTCTTCTTCGTTCACTGCTAAGATCTCTGCCCATGTGTGAGACTCAAATTCCTCATTTGGAAATACTATACGTGCATAGGCATGATCTTGAAGGGTATGTGGGTGTTGTTTGGATCCTAAGGTTCCGGCTTTTAATCACTCCTCCTCTTGTTTTGCTACTTTACACATCCATAAATGAGTGTCTTTGTGCAACCATGAAGGATCTGATGCTAAGGATTGTACTGACTCAGCTTCTTCATGTGGTTATGAATGGTATTCTACTGTAGTGGGGGTACATTGTGATTGGAATAGTCTTTGAGAGCCATACACTTATAATGATAACTATGCCGCCAAGATTAAGGAAGAGATGGATCGTTTGATAGAAGCCCAATATATCTATGAGATTGAGAATACCAAATGGGTATCACCCATTATGGTAGTGCCCAAAAAGAATGGAAAGCTACATGTGTGCATTAACTTGGAAAAAGTCGATGCAACCACTATTAGAGATAGTTATCCACTTCCTATCACTAAACACCTACTAGATCAAGTAGCAAGCAAGGAAGTATACAACTTCCTTGATGGCTTCTCTAGCTCCAACCAAGTAGCCATTGCCCCTGAATAACATCACAAGATAGCTTTTGCCATAGAATAGGGCATATTTGCATTTCATGTGATTTCATTTGGGATTACAAATGCACCTGCTACTTTTTAATGGCTGATGTGTCATGTCTTTAAGGATTTCCTACGAAAAAACTTGGAAGTCTATGTTCATGATTTATGTGCTCACTCCAACATTAGTTAAACACACATACCTAAATTGAAACAATTTTTTGACAAATATCGAGAGTATGAGATCTATTTGAACCTAAAAAATTGTGTTTTCATGGTCAGGCAAGGCAAAATTCTAGGACACATTGTGTCAAGGAATGGAATCTCGATAAAAGAAGGGAAAGTTAGAGTTATTTCAAAACTAGCTAGGCCAAAAAATCTTAAGTACAAGCTTTCATGGGGCATTGTGGTTACTATCAAAAGTTTATACACGTGTATGCAATAATTACAAAGCCTCTGTATGCCCTTCCGACTAAGTTTGAGTGGACTAAGTTTGTGTTTAGCACCAATTTTGAGGGCACCAGATTGGAGCAAGCCATACCATGTACATGTGGATGCATCCAATTATGCTATCGGATGTGGGCTAGCACAACCTATAGATGAGGGTAATATAGACCTTCCTATAGCATACACAAGTAGGCAGTTGAATGCAGTTGAGAAGAACTACCACAACCACTAAGAGAGAAGTATTAGGAATGCTTTATGCAGTAAGGAAATTTAGAAATTTCTTACTGGCAAACAAATTCAAGTTCCTCATAGACCATCAAGCATTGTTGTACCTAGTCAACAAGCCTTGTAACACGAGAAGACTGGTACGATGGTTTCTCCTATTAATGGAGTAGGATTTCGAAGTGGCACTCAGAAAAGGGAAGACCCATCTTAGAGCCCACCATCTCTCACGACTGACTACGGGAGAAGTTCCTCAAGAAATAGTGGATGACTTACCAAATGCATTTTTGTTTAATCTTGAAGTAATGTGTGAATGGGCCAACTCAATTGTCCCCATTCTCACATTTGGATCCAAGAGCCCTCAAATCAGGATCAAGGAAGGGGAGGTAACTAAGTCACAAAGATATCAAATAATGTAAGGAAGTATTTACAAATAAGAAAATAAAAAATCCTTGCTTGTTGCATAGAGGAATCAGAGAACGATAAATGGTTGCAATTAGCACATGTAGGTGCATTAGAGCAACACCATTTGAGACATCACACGCTACATACTCTGCGTAGGTTAGGAGTGTATTGGCCTTCCATGGAAGCAGACATCTATAGGATATACAAGGAATGTCCAATCTGTTGTGCTAAACCACCAGTCAAGCATGCTACCTTATACCATGTGGCTATAACATCAGAATGGAGTGAACCAATGATAACTAATCTCAAGACTACACACTCATTGGTGATAATCTGTACAAAAGGGGAAGAGATGGATATCTGAGACAATGTGTTCACGAGAGTGACTACTTGAGAATATTAGAATTTGCACACTAGAGCGTTGTAGGTGGTCATTTTGGCCTTGATCAAATAATCAAGGTGATACTATTCTCAAGACTATGGTGGCCTACTCTTCATGTGGATGCACATACATATGTAAAGAGATGTGATGTTTTCCAAAGAGCTAAGTTTCCAACACATAGAGATGAGATGCCACTGAAACCCATGATGGGAGGATGTGCATTCTCTAAGTGGGGTATAGACTTTCCTGGGACCCATTAACGCCCTGCTAAAGGAACTCATGTTGAATACATCATCGTAGCAACAAATTATCTCACCAAATGGGTAGAGGCTAAGGATACCAAAAGATTGATGAACACACCACAATAGAATTGTCTTTACAAGGTATGGGTTACCTATAGAACTGGTGAGCGATAGAGGGACTCACTTTCTAAACAAAGGCATTGAATATTTGTTGTAGGATTTTATGGTGATTCACAAAAAATCTGCACCATATCATCCTTAGGCCAATGGATAGGTAGAAAGTGCTAACAAGATCCTTTGCAATGTACTGACTAAACTCGTAAACAATAAATTTTTAGATTGGGATAAATAGTTACACCACATTGTTTGGGAATATTGAGTGGCCTAGAAGATGGTAATCAATGCAACTCCCTTTCAGATGGTTTTTGGTCAAAATGTAGTGCTTCCCTTGGAGTTTTTGATACCCACCCTTAAGGTTGCACAAGAGCATCAATGGATTGGCCACAAGTTATCATCAAGGATCATGTACTTAGAATGATTTGGAGAGACTAGGTTAAGAGGAGCAGTGAGAATATATGCAGCCAAGAAGAGACAAAAAGCCTATTTTGATGCACGTGTAAAGGAAAAAGGCTTGAAAGAAGGTGATTTAGTCTTAATCTACATGCTCAAACAACGCGCATGGAAGCTAGAGAAACATGATTATGGACCTATGATTATAAATCGGCTATCAACAAGTGGAGCGATACAATTAGCCACTTTAGAAGGGGAGATAATGCCTAATTATATTAGTGGTTGTAGAGTCAAGATTTATCAAGAACCTCATCGAAGATATGCTTAGATGACTCATGCTGGCAAAGAAGCACAAGGATGAAGAGAAAAGATTAAGAGAAGAAGCTTAGGCAGAGGCCATAGAACGCATCAAATGAATGAAATTAAGAAGAAACGGACTAGGGAGGAAACACTTTAATCAATTAGAAGGCCTCCACACCAAACCATATACCAATGTAGAAGCCCCCAAATATCCTATGAAAATATGTCAAACGAAGACAACTGTTCACCCTAGCATACTGGATAGGAGACCATTTATTACGGTTATGCTAAGGCAAAGCACTACTCTCAAGGAGATTAGGGTGCTAATTGATTCAGGTGCTGCAATGAGTGTGATTAGGTGGTCTCACTTTTGAGACATGGGACTAGAAATGTGTCCTATAGAGGATTAACTTGTAGGGATAGGAGGCATGGAAACCCCTTGCATGGGTGAGGTGGACCTTCCTATCCTCATAGAAGATGTAACCTTGATGGTGAAGCTCCTAGTTTGTCATGATGATGACATGATAGAACCATTGACTCTCGGCCAAGATTGGTTATATGATCACTGAATGGACTTAAATCTTAGAAATTGCTCCCTTCAACTTGGGATAGAAGGCCAATAGCGAGTGATACCGTTGGATTTCCCTAACCACTCCCACACATAGGAAGGCAACATCTGCCCCCACATAATGGAGGTGAAGGAGAACTGAAAGATCTTTGGTTAAATCCTCCAACCAATGACTACCCTCTCTAGAAAAATGGGGATTATCCTTGGCCAGAGGAGTAATCAAGATATCTTCCTCTCCTTCCTTGGAAAAATGGTAACCATCAGCGAACAAATGGGCACCATAGTCCCATCAAGCACAGCCTCCACATATCTTGCATGCCTACCTAGATCTATTGTACAGAATGCCTCGTTTCCTAATGGGAAGGACATGCAAGTGTTGGACCTCCCTTCTTTTCCAAAGCATAGCGTCCACCTGACCTCTTAACCACCATCATGAGAAAGTCAACCAGGATCTATACATCTCAACTGATGACCAATCCAGACTACCCGTTGAAAGTAGTGAGAGTATCCAAACAATCGAAAAAAAGAAATTATGTGTACGCAAGGGTCAGTCTTCACCAACCATCTCCTCCAATTTGGGATGAGAAGTCAAGCCAAAGCAAAATCAACCTCGATGCTCAATATCACTTAGACATTCCCCTTCCACGAAAATTCGTCAAGTCTAGGTACCTAAGAAGTCTCTGACGACCAAGCCCAACACCACTCAAATTTGGGTGCTTAAGGACTATCTTGTAGCTCAGAAACCACACCATGTAACACCTACCCCTCCAAAATCACACCGCTCACCTACCATTTTACCTCCCAATCCACCCTTTGTATCCAATCAAATGAACCTTTTCCATTCACCACTCACTAGGATATGGGTTCCTAAACGCCCCCAATCCCCTCAATCCTCTCCATTGTTGAAAAAGGAGCAAGCTTAGTGGATAATTTTGGTAATTTGGATATTCCAAATGTGCATAAATACATGGATAAAGGTAAAGACACGACTCCTATCCATTAGGAGTCAAAGGAAACATCAAAAGACATTCAAAGGAGTTTGAAGAGCAAGAAGAATCCATTGAAGAGTCAAGAGACAAGGAAGGGGTAGATGAAAGGTCATACCATCACTCATACAAGCATGAAGGCACATTTTTAGGATAGCAAGGCTGAGGAGAAGCATCTAGTAAGTGCCCAGGGACCAGAGGAGCATGCCCAAGAAGTTTCAGCACCAGATCATCTCTGTGGACAGACAGGTAGTCTGTTTTGTAACAGTGAGTTGCCTAACTTATACTCATCCAAATTGAGTGTTTGTTGGCTCTTTGGAAAGCTAACAGAGTCTACTAAGTGTGGACAAAATCTTGGAGTCATTGGATTTCAGGTGGTGGGTCAAATTGCTTGATCAAAGTCAGGTACTTTTCAGGAGTAGGCAAGGAGACCTACTTGGGTTCATTGTGCTTTTGTTGTGCATATAGAGGATTTGTTCCTCATAGTTGGTATCAGAGCTTTGGAGCTTGGATTAGCAGCATCACACTACAAGGAAGTACACTTGGAGAAGAAGGTGCTTCATCAAAGAGAAAAGAAGTGCAACACAAGGGATTGCTTGCAAAGGTAACCTCTTTATCATACTCTCATTTCAATGGCAGATTTGGGGCAAAAAGTGGAGTTGTTGGACAAGGACAACTACCAACCTTGGAGGTTCAGAGTTACAAATTACCTCATGGGCAAAGGGCTATGGTCCATAGTGAGTGGAGGAGAAGAAAGACCTGATGTAGACCTTGAAGATGCAACCACTACCAATGCACAAAGGAAGGAGCTCAAAGAGTGGGAAGAAAGGAATAGAAGAGCAATGTTCCTCATATCTCAGGTAATTTCTAATGCTATGGTTGGTCATATACAAAATTTTGATAATGCCAAGGATGTATGGGATGCTTTGGAAAAGGTTTATGCAACCTCTACAATGGCTAGGAAAATGCAACTCAAAAATGAGCTCAATACCATGAAGAAAGGTAGTAGCCAAAGTGTGGTTGAGTACACACTCAAAATCAAGGATCTAAGGGATCAATTAGCATCAGTGGGATGCAAGGTTGATGATGAAGAGTTGGTTCAGGTCACTCTCAATGGATTGAGAGGAGAAGACAAGTGGAAGCCTCTCATTACCACTATCCTCTAGCGAGATCCACTTCCATGCTTAGAAGACCTCATTCCTCACTTGGTGGCTGAGGAGGCATCATTTGGAGATTCATCCAAAAGCAAGGACACTCATGGTCAGGTCCTATACTCTTCAAGAGGCAAAGGGAGAGGTGGAAGAAGAGGAAGAGGAAGAGGCTACAACAATCAAGGCAACCATCAAAGCAAAGAAGAAGAAGAGGAGAGCTCAAGGGACTCTACTTCCCAAGCAAAGGCAAGAGGTAGAGGCAAAGGAAGAGGAGGCTACAACCCCCACAAAGGTATGATTTGCTAGAATTGTGGTAAAACAAATCATATAGCTTCATATTGTAGATATAAAGATGGTAAACACACTCAAAGAAAGCAAGGGAACTATGCAAATGCTTCAAACAAGGAAACAGGTAATGATCAATTGCTTGCTATGAGACATGGTTATTCAAAGGATGCTAAATATGATACCAAATGGTACATAGACTCAGGGTGCATCAATCATATGTCTTGTGAGGGTGATATATTCACCAATTTGTAGGTTCCAAAGTCCAAAGGGTGTGTGGAGACAGGTGACAACACCGAACATGTCATAAAGCACATTGGAGATGTGAGAATTGGATGTGAAAAATCAGCCAAGGTGCTTGAGAAGGTATTGCATGTTCCATCTATTACTAAGAACCTTATTTCAGTAGGGAAAATGGTAGAGAAAGGTTTGCAGGCCACCTTCAATGACAAAGGATGCTTTATAAGGAATCCTAAAGATGGAAACAAGCTTGTTGCTCAAGGAAGAAAGGAGGGAAGAATGTTCACCTTGGATGTGTCTCCAAATGCAAGCAAGGTATGCTTTGTTATGATTGGTAATCAAAGGATTGCTGAACTTGACCTTTGGCACAAGAGAATAGGGCATATCAACATTCCTAAGCTAAGGAATATGAGCAAGGAAGAGCTTGTAAGAGGGCTGCCCATGTCTGAGAACAAAGAGCTTCATGAATTTTGTGATGCTTGTCAACTAGGGAAGCAAGCAAGACAACCATTCCAAAGGAGCACTTATAGGGCTGCAAATCTCTTGGACGTCATCCATACTGATGTATGGGGACCTTCCAAAGAGTCATCCTTGGGAGGATCAAGGTATTTTGTTACATTTATTGATGATTATTCTAGAAAAGTTTGGATATACATCATTAAAGAAAAATCAAATGTGTTCTCTATGTTCAAGAGTTTCAAGCAAGAGGTTGAGAAGGAGACAGGTAAATATATCAAAGCCCTAAGGTCCAGAGGGGGAGAATATTTCTCCAAAGAATTCAACTCTTATTTGTATGAGAATGGTATTGAAGGGTAATTTACATGCAGGTATACCCCCCAACAAAATGGGGTGGCTGAAAGGAAAAATAGGCACATTGTTGAAATTGCAAGGTGTATGATTAATGAAGCGCACATGCCATTGTTTTATTGGGCTGATGCTATTTATACTTCAGTTTATTTGATGAATAGGGTATCTACAAGTGGTGTGCATGAGTTGAATCCAAATGAGGCCTACTATGGTAAGAAACCAAGTGTGGAACATCTCAAGGTTTTTGGATGTACTTACTATGTGCACATTCCACAGGAGGTAAGATCTAAACTTGATGCGAAATCTGAAAAATGTGTTTTCATTGGTTATTCTACTGAGCAAAAGGGTTACAAATGCTTTAACCCTTACACCAAGAAGTTTTATGTATCAAGAGATGTGGTATTTAATGAATTGAAACCTTGGTATGTAGACAAGGGAAAAGAAAAGGTAATAGATGATGACTTGGATGATGTATCGGTTTGTGGTAAAGGTGATATGCAGGTTGAATCAACTCAAATGAGTGGGCCTGAGGCTTCAACATCAGGATGAGCTAGCCAAGGACACATGGGAGAAAGAAGAAGTCTATCAGAATCACCAACATCCAGGTATAAGTCTCTTAGTGACTCTCATGATGATCATAAAGGTGATAGTGAGTCACAGGATGAAGAAGACTATGAAGAGGTTGTTACACCACAAGTAAAGCTCTCAAGGTTGAGGAAGCAATTCCCTAAAGGGAATGACATGAGATCCTCAAGGCTCAAGAAGCCAATACAAGGTTAAGTTATGACTCTTTTATTGCCAATCACTATGCCTATATGATGCAGGTTATTGGAGATAATGATCCTCAAATGTATGAGGAGGCATCAACAAAGGAGGAATGGAAGAGAGCAATGGATGAAGAGATGAAAGCACTCAAGGACAATGAGACTTGGGAATTAGTGCCTAAAACACCAGGTATGAAAGTGGTTCAAAACAAATGGGTGGATAAGACTAAAAGGAATGCCGATGGTTCTCTAGCTAGACACAAAGCTAGGTTGGTTGCAAAGGGGTTCACACAAACTTTTGGTGTGGATTATGAAGAGAGCTTCAGCCCCGTGGCTAACAAAACAACAATAAGGACCTTAATAGCTGTATGTGCAGGTAGAAGATGGCCTATATATCAGCTTGATATAAAAAATGCATTCTTCAATGGTGAGCTAAAAGAAGAGGTATACATGGCACAACCCATTGGATATGAAGATGTGGATCATCCTAATTTTGTTTGTAGGTTGAAGAAGGCCTTGTATGGTCTTAAGCAAGCACCAAGGGCCTGCAATCAAAGGCTTGTGGATTACCTTGAAAAGTGTGGATACACACAAAGAAAATCAGATCCCTCACTCTACATGAAAAAAGAAGGGAGTAAGGTGATATTAATATGTATTTATGTGGATGCTCTTATCATGACATGTAGTGATCATAAAGGAATTCAACAAATCAAATGGAGACTTGGAAAGAAGCCACAAATTGACTTTGATGTGCAGGTTGGAACAATCTCCCCTTATGGAGATAATATGTCTTTTATACGCTTGGCTTATAACCCCATGTATCATGCTAGAAGTAAGCACATTGAATTGCATTACCATTATGTAAGAGAAAAGGTTGCTACTAATGAAGTGGATGTTCATTTTGTGACCACAAAGGAGCAGGTTGCTGATCTATTCACTAAAGGATTGGATGCATCAAAGCTAAGCAAGTTCAAGAACATGATGAGCTTGATGGACATAGACACTTCCTACCTAAGCTTGAGGGGGAGTGTTGAAAAAGAAGGAGCAAGCTTAGTGGATAATTTTGGTAATTTGGATATTCCAAATGTGCATAAATACATGGATAAAGGTAAAGACACGACTCCTTATCCATTAGGAGTCAAAGGAAACATCAAAAGACATTCAAAGGAGTTTGAAGAGCAAGAAGAATCCATTGAAGAGTCAAGAGACAAGGAAGGGGTAGATGAAAGGTCATACCCTCACTCATACAAGCATGAAGGTGCATTTTTGGGATAGCAAGGCTGAGGATAAGCATCTAGTAAGTGCCGAGGGACCAGAGGAGCATGCCCAAGAAGTTTCAGCACCAGATCATCTCTGTGGACAGGCAGGTAGTCTATTTTGTAACAGTGAATTGCCTGACTTATACTCATCCAAATTGAGTGTTTCTTGGCTCGTTGGAAAGCTAACAGAGTCTACTAAGTGTGGACAAAATCTTGGAGTCATTGGATTTCAGGTGGTGGGTCAAATTTCTTGATCTAGGTCAAGTACTTTTCAGGAGTAGGCTAGGAGACCTACTTGGGTTCATTGTGCTTTTGTTGTGCATATAGAGGATTTGTTCCTCACATCCATTGTAAAATATGAAACCTCATGATGCTAACCTTTATTTTTGTAATAATTCACTAACACCCAAACTCACTATCCATCCTTGTAGAAATCAACTCTTACTAACTCACTATCAGAGTTAATGACATCTATCATGAAATGATATGTACGCATTATTCAATGCATGTAGGAAGTCTAGAGACGTACATTAGCCACTGAGAGATCATTGCAAAATCACCTCACAACATAAGGCTACATGGGTAGCACATCGATTATGGAAAGGGATTGTAGTCTCACTTTATTTGGATCAAGATTGATTTCCATGCTAATGTGTTATTCTTTTGTAGCAAATCTTTTACACAAGTACTCTAGATCAAAATGCAAGCTGAATGATCTTCAGGTGCAGGCACCAGCATACCAGTAGTGGACTTTGAAAATTTACTGGTGGAAGCCCACCATTCCAGGATACCTCCAGAGTTTCAAGATTTCACGAGGCTTATGCCAATTGATGACCCTCCAATTGGAAGGACACAGTGAGTACATAGAAAATCTAATTGGTTCCAAGGATTAGCAGGACCCATTGCAAGCACGAAACACATTTATGAAGCAACTTTATGGTTTAGCGATGACACATGGGGAAGATACCAGTTCTTCTCCAGGGATTTTAAAGCACTCTAAAACTCCAAGGAATTAAGACCAAGTGGGTAAGGGTAAGCTTCATCAAATATTTCAGTGCACCCCTTCCTAAACCTGACTTCTATCGATGCTATTATCTTGTCACCACTCTACAACCAGCGGTCAGGAAGGAACTCTTGGTATTACTTTTATATTGCCATCTTTTGTCATCGATCTACCTTTTAAGATGTCTTATCTCTCACTAGACCTCATCAGGGATACCTTAAAAATTTACAGTATGCACACACCCATGGAGAGAGAATGGCTCATCCCATAACCCATGAAGAAGGGAGATGTTTTGAAGTGGGTTGACATCTCAACCATTACACCCGAGCTATCAAAGCTGGTGCATGTCTCCATGCAACATTTTGCCTTCCCCTCATAGGATTGCTTCACTTTGCCACAAAAACATATTCGGTTTGACCTCTATCTGGCAAACAATGGCCCACAAATCTTTGAATTAGTAAGTTGGATACAAGAAGAGTTATTTTTAGCAAACCAAAGATGGGCAAGGAAAAGAGTTATCCATGGCTATTGTGACATTACACAAATAGCGTATATGTGTTTGGCTTACAACATTTCTGTCAAGCGAGCCTTATCAAGTGCAGAAATACAACAACTTACGGGCACTACCAAGTCGCATGAATCATCAAAGTTACTAACCAAGAAATGCATGAGGGGAACCATCCCATGTCTACATGTACTTGCCTCTCCATCCCCTCAACCATCACCCCAATAGTCACCAACGAAACCACAAGTCGTAGTAGGGGACATCTGAATTTGTTTGTCATGCCTTATTACATCAGAAGGTACTTCTAGTGTAGGTGTAACCTCTCATGCAACCATGGTGACCACCACAGTGGCCACAACTACACACGCAAGGGAAACCAAAGCTACTGTCGGACTAGATGCATTTTCTTTTTTGATACAAATTTAAAAGTTGAGGTGCTAAATACGACATTTAATTTTGAAATGCATGATGCCTTTTCTAGCGAATTTCAATTCTTAGAGGCCCAATTCTTTTCACAAGAGTATGAATGCTCTAGTTATCCTAGTTCTCCATCAAAACCTAAGGACCATCAAGCTGTGTCGAGTCCAAAATATGAAGATAGAAAATCATGGAGGATGACAATAAGGAGGATGCCAATCAACAAATCCAAGAAACACAAGCTGAGGGTCAACAAGAAAGAACAAGATGAGAGGCAAATAGAAACTCAAGGAGACATAAGAACTCCAGAAGATGACACTTGAGATGCAGTCAGTATGAGACAATAGTTACACAATATAACACAGGATTAGTAGCAGAGATGATAACAGATTAGGAGAATCTCAACAATTTTCTACTACAAACAAGAACAAAGATGATGGCATTGTCCACTTGTGTGCTCTCAAGGTAGAGCTTAAATGGTGATCTAGACAACTCTCGATAGGGAGATACAAGGTAGAGGTATGTTGGCTCGTTCCGATGTCTCAGGTAGTCTTGAACTCATGTATATATAGGATAATGGGCAGCTTTCCATGGATGGCTATACATGGGCAGTAGAGCATGGGCGGCCATCCCCTGTGTAGTTGTCATACACAGCGTAGGTCGATTAAACTGACCTACCAAATATAAATGAATTCTAACTTCGAGAGGGAATATTCCCTTTATCGTTGCACGGGGGCGCTGCCCCCGAACCCCCACTAGGGGGCTTGCTAGCCCCCTGGGACCCCCTAGCCAGGGGCCCACTGGCCCCCTTGGACCCCCCCAATCAGGGTTGCTCATCATTGCCCTAGACCCGACAATTGGGGACCCTGGTAACTCCCTTTCCTTACACTATGTTACATGGTCCAATATGACCATCCAACATGCAAGTTTGGATTCCCATCAATTGGGTAATGCATGCTTTGCTTCTCCTCATAATGGGGGCCTTACAAAATGTGCATACAATCATGAGGGGTAGACATTGACCATATACTAACACCCCCCCCCAATGTTTACCGAACGATAAATCAAGTAGATCTTGTTCCTACGCCCATCTGTTGAAGATGCTTGTTGAGCTACTCTCTTCCAAGTGCTTTAGTGAATATGTTAGCACAATTTGCCTTTGTTAGGAAATATTCTAGCTCCACTGTTGGAGAAACACTCACGAATTGGACATATATTTGAAGGTCAAAGCTTTAGAAGAAAATCACATGCCTATGTGAAGGGACAAATTCACAAGTGTATTATATTTGTAAAGTTAGTTCACTTTAGTTCTAGAAGTTTTTTAAAATCACGAGAACGAGAAAATCTATATAAGTTAGTTTTTATCAACTGACGCGAAGAGAGAAGAAGTGAAAGAGAGTGATAGAATGTGAGAAGGAGTTCATTTTTGTATGACTGAGTATAGTCGGGCTTCTCTGAGTGAGAAAGCATGTGTAAAGTTTCTGAGTTTTTCATAGCTATGAGAAGAACTAAGTAAAGTTTTGTGTATGAGACTCTCTCCATCATCTCCATGTTTGTCTACTGTGTGATGAGTTCAAAAGTTCAAGTTTTCCAAGCAACTCGATGCCTGGCATCGAGTTTGTGTTGATAAGTCCGTGTTTTATTCTCTGAGTGTTATGTACTGCTAGAACTTCTTAAAAACATGAGGTTTGTGGAGCAACTCGATGCTTGGCATCGAGTTTTAGCATAAAGTCGATGCCTGGCATGGAATTCCCACATAAAAGTGGTTTTCTTCACACATGTGCTTTAAGCACCTATTTTAGGAATAAAAAGTAGCTGAAAAAAGCACAAAGTCGATGCTTGGCATCGACTTTTGGTTGCAAGTCGATGCTAGGCATCGAATTTTCATTTTTAGACACTCAGATTTACTAAAAGACGCAAAATTTCCACTTTTGGAAGTCATACAAGGTCATCTTGTGAAGGCTATATCTTGAGTTCTAGAGATCCCTTTCTTGCAAATAATAGCTTGTTGGAAAGCTCTTCTCGTCTACTTTCATCCACCAAAAGATCTTGGAGAAATAATATTTGTGCTAAGAGAAATTAGCAAAATACTGAAGGTATGTCATTTTAGTGACTAGAAAGTTCTGTAGAAGTAAAGTTCATCAGGAACTCCGAGAATCTTATCATTCTATGGAACTAGATAAGAGCAAAAGAACAAGGACACTATTGCAAATGGAGAAGAACAACTATGAAAACACGTCATCTGGAATGCCCAATTAATGAGAAATATGGGACTCCTATGATGCCACTTAGCTACAGTCAAAGAAGAAAACCAACACTTACAAGTACAAAATAGAATTTCAAAGCTGCATTGGACCACCAAAGGAACCTATCAGTCCTACTCACTTCAAGGTTGTTCCCTCGGAGACTATGCAAATGTTGTTGGATGACCATGCACGCCTTCTTGAAGATTATGAAAAATTGACTAAGGAATGTCATGGACTCCAAAAGAATAATGCCACTTTATGACTGAGAGAACTTGCAACTCAATCTATCACACAAGTAGTCACAACGTCAAAACTCCTAGAGGAATCGAACACCTTAAGGGCACGTGTTAAAACTTCAAACTCAAGTACTAGATCATTCAGAGATCCCTTGGCTTGACTCACCACCCAACATACCAGAGGCCGAAGAGATAGTGACCATTCTAGTGGAGCCCACATTTGAAGAAGAATATGAATCTCAACCCACCATTTGTTGTTGTGTTACAGACAAAGGTTAGGACACCTTCGAATTACCTACACCTACATGGATGAAAACCATCAAAGAATTAGATAAAACTCACTCAGCACATGTCAAAGCACAGTTACAAGTCATGGCAGCTATTGAGAAAAGTATTCTTTATTCTCCCTACTTCTCAAAATTGGCACCAAGAGGGTATATTTCCATAAAAGAATTGCAATATAAACCATATTTCATGTATATGATAGAATACAATTATCACGAAGAAGAAGCGGACCCATGCAACACAATTTGAACTAGTGGACTTGCCACCCAACGCTCAATGAGGCATCATTTTTCAACCAACGTGGAGGAAAAAGTTACTACAAGAATACCTAGGAATGATGTACATGTGGACCAAGGACCCTCTACACCTCAAGTATAATCCATGCTACGATCTCGTGCCTCCTTGTTGCTCTTGGATAGCTTTAGCAATTAAAGTACAGAATAATACGCAAATGCCAAGATTGACTAAATTAACCCTATTTTGCACCATCTCGGGGTCCTCCTACTATCGGCTACATGATGCCAACCATCAGGCACTGGCTCCCTTGTCTATAGAGAATGATAGGTGTGCCTGCTTAGATGCCATCAAAATTTTTGATCGTATGTAGATGACATTCAAAGTCTTCTAACATGTCCATGCACCCCATGTTTCCATCTTGGGATTCAAGCATGGACAAGAAGACTTATTCTATGACATGAGTACCACATTGTGGGGAATATCGTTATCAAGTATTTATCAGCAGGCCCATGCATATTTTGCAACTTTTTGCATGTGAACAAATAGTATATTCAATGCACTACAGACTCCCATCATAAGATGAGCCTCAGGCCATTGATTGGGAAAAGCTAGAAGCTGCTCATTTAGCACAAGGCCTCAAGATTACCAAGCATACCCTTTCCCAAGATCTCTTGTAGAATTACATTACTCAATCCCTACGACAAGGATCTGTCGAGGATGAGATACACGAGAGGGAGGGGGTGTTAGTAGTGGCACTAGCAGTGCCATAGGCATTGGTGCCAAGGAAGTATGTAAAAGGAGATGCATGAAGATTGGGGGCCAGACCCATTCATTTTCAAAAAGATCATTTCATTATAAGTGATAAAACTCTCTACAGTGATTCTAATCACTACCCATGTAACATATCTAACATAGAAAACCCAATCTTGTCATGAGATGCTCCATTTTGTGGAAGCTGAGGAGTCCTTGAGCTTGAGAAGGCTAGATAGATCACTCATACCAAGTTTCATAATTTTTGGACATCGTTTGGACCTCCAAATAAACTTTAGGACCTATTTTTTAATTAGAGTGGACACTAGTTCGAAATCGATCAAAAGTAGTCAAAAAACTATAAAAAGAGCTAGAGAGCTCAATTTTAGAGGTTATAAGGTTAGCTTGTTGGATTCATCTTTGTAAGAGCTAATTGAGTAATGTTTGTGATTTACGCCTTCCATTGTGTCTCCTCTTGCCTCTATCTCGTGTATGTGTATGTGTGTGTGCACTAGTGTCATTCTCACCTTCACCTTTGTGCACATCACTCATTCATGATCTTAATATCACCTTACCTCTTCTGTGGATTGACAATTAAGGAGGTGCAGCTTCTTGATGTGGTACTTGCTATTGCTTCTCTGCAATTCTCCATATTAAACTTCTTCAGTAAGTTTAGGATATACCTTTCTTGTAAAACATATACACCATGATCTCTGTATGTGATTTCCATTCCTAAGAAATATGATAACTTCCGTAGGTCACTGATCTTGAACTCTCTTTTGAGTAGTTTCTTTACTTCTGTAATCCCTTCATCTGAGGTTCTTGTGATTATTAAGTCGTCTACATAAATACAAATGTAGATCATACCTTCTTCTGTTCTCTTTATGAGTAGACTTGCGTCTGCCTTTGAACTTTGATATCCAAGTTCATTCAGATATTTCACAAGTCTGTAATTCCAAGCTCTTGGAGCTTGCTTCAGTCCATAAAGTGCTTTTCTTAATCTGCAGACAAAATTTGGGTATCTGAAACTTTTGAACCCTTCAGGTTGTTCCATGTACACTTCATCAGAAATGTAACCATTCAGAAGTGTGTTCTTTATATCTAGCTGACTTAGCTTCCATCCTTTCGATGCCGCTATAGCGATTACTGTCCTTATGGTTGACATTCTTGCCACCGGACTAAACGTCTCATCATAATCTATGCCATGCGTCTGAGCATAGCCTTTGACCACCAGCCTTGCTTTGTGTCTGGCTATCCTTCCATCTGCAAATTTCTTTACTTTGAAAACCCATTTATTTCCGATTACTTTCTTACCATTTGGTTTCGGAACAAGTTCCCATGTCTTGTTCTCCTCTAGTGCGCTGATTTCTTCTTTCATTGCTTCTTCCCATTGCTTCTTGCCTTTAGCTTCATCATAGCTCTGTGGTTCTTCATCATCTTTGACCATATATGCGTAATCTTTCTGAGTTATGTATGAGGTATCATATGAATACCTTTCTGGTTGTCTTCTAGTCCTGCTTGACCTTCTTGGTTCTTCATAAGTGTCTGAATACACTTCTTCATCTTCATTTCTCATACCTGATCCAATCCTGGACGTACTTGCCTGCATATGATCTTCATCTCTGTTCACCTGCACAATTGATTTTCCTTTCTCTTTCCTTCTTACCTCTTCTTCAATTTCTTCAGTCGTATGACTTTGATCTGCATACCAGCTTTTCTGTTCATCAAAAGTAACATCTCTAGAAACAATAAACTGTTTCGTTAGAGGACTCCATAACCTATAACCCATCTGTTTTTCATCATATCTGACGAACACATATTTCTCTGCTTTCGATTCAAGCTTATGTCTCAGTTGTGATGGTACATAAGCATACGCTACTGATCCAAACACTTTGCAATGATCAAGTGTTGGCTTCTTTCCCCACCAAGCTTCATAAGGGGTCATTCCTTCTAATGTTGTACATGGTAATCTGTTTACCAAGTATGTAGCTGTATTTACAGCTTCAGCTCAAAGATAATTTGGACAATCTTTTTCGTTTAGCATAGCTCGTGCAAATTCAACTAGAACTCGGTTCCTTCTTTCTGCTACTCCATTTTGTTGTGGTGTATATCTGTAGGTTATTTCTCTCTTAATACCTGCGTTCCAAAGATAGTCATTGAATTCTCGGGAGAAGTATTCTCCCCCTCCATCAGACCTCAGTCTTTTAAGTTTTCGTCCGGTAAGTCTTTCAACATATGCATGAAAATGCATGAAAGCTCCAAACACTTCTGATTTCTCTTTCAAAACATAAAGAGTTATCCACCTTGTTGCATCATCAATGAATAAGACATAGTACCTCGATCTGCTGATTGATCCTTCTTTCGTTGGCCCCCATACATCTATATGAATAAGCTCGAGTACTCCATCATGTTTGAATCCTTTCTTTTGGAAAGGTAACCTGTGGGCTTTTCCCATCTGACATGCTTCGCACTTGTGAATCATATGTTGATTCTGTACATTCGGTAATCCCAGTACTGACTGGTTCGCTATCATGGCTTTAATTCCTTTTTCATTGAAATGACCCAATCTCCTATGCTAGAGATCAACTTCTGTAATCACCTTCTCACCATGTGTGAGCAACGCTTGGCCAATGTTCCCTTGTACTCTTAAAGTAAAGAGTCTTCCTTCTTTCTTTCCAGAAACGATCTGATTATATCCATTCTCGGGATCTTCGACAAATACTCCTTTGTTTGTAAATCTGACCTAAAAACCTTTTTCAACTATCTATCCCACACTGATCAAATTTTTCGGTATTGTTGGAACATACAGAACATTTGTTAGCAAATCTGCTCCATTCTTACATTTCACTTTTCCAATTGAATGTACACTATGTCTCGTATTGTCACCTGTTTGAACAGTGTGACTAGAACTACCTTTTTCTAGTTCTGACATCAGTTCTATATTTCCTGACAAGTGATTAGAACATCCAGAATCAATGTAAAAAACCTTTAGGTCTTCATTTTTTGATGTGCTGATAGAGTTCATCATCAACGATGTATGACTTTCATTCTGCGTGTCATTTGTGTAGTTGTTGTAGGTGGTGTTGTAGGATTGATTCTGTCCCCAACTTCTCGCTCCACCTCTACCATAACCGCCTCTTTGGCCTTGTCTGCCTCTTTGATATCTTCTGCTCCTAATTCTGCTATTATTGTTCTGATTCTGATTTGATCCTTGTTGATTGTGCCAACAGTCATGAGCCAGATGATTACTTAATCCACAAATCCAGCAAGCCTTCTTGTTGGTATTCTGGCTACTTCTTCCTCTTCCAAAACCTCTTTCTCTTCCTCTGCCAGTGCCTTTACCTCTTGTGTAATAGGCTTGAGAGCTCGACTCTTCTTTGTCTTTTGGTTTACCTTTGTCTTTCTTCTTGTTCTTCATGTACATCGCTGAACTTTGTCCTTTGTCTCCATCTCCTTTCAGGTCTTGCTCATATGTGAGCATCAAGCCAAGCAACTGATTTAAATCTGGTACAAAATGATTTAAAGAAAGTTCAGTTGAAAGTACGAAAGGTTTCCACCTTTCATCTCCTCTCAAACCTATTAGCAGTTGCACTATCAATCTGTGATCTTCGACATCTTCATTTATGGATCCAAGACTATCTGCTAGATCCTTCATCTTAGTAACATAGTCACTAATGCTTTGACTCGACTTCTTTTTGAATGTCGTAAATTTGGACCATAAGCTAGCCTTCCTAGCTTTCGTAGTATTTTGGAAATGATCTTCCAATGCACTCCATATGTCCTCTACTTTCTCCAGACCTCTAATGTGCGGTAGTAGATGGTCTATTACGGTATTATAGATGTAGGCTCTTGCCGTTGCATCTTTCTTCTGCCACAGCTTCAAGGCTTCTAATTCTTCTTTTTCGGGTTGACTATCATCTTCGAAAGTCGGCTTCTTTTCTTCTTCGGTCACATACATCATTAAGTCCTTCCTCATAAGTAAGGCTTCCATGCGCATTACCCATGCGGGATAATTATCTCTGTCCAGTTTGTCAATAGTAACGTGGTCTGCCATAATTTTTCCAGTTTGTTGTGGTTTTACTCGGCTATGTCGATACCACTGCTTGTTGACGCGACGAAGGCTGAACCTTATTAAGCCTGCGGAATTCGCCACGCCCAAGAAGAACTAAGCTAGTGTGATTTAGAACACCTCTGTAATCAATCAATAGCTTAGCAAAGTTTCTGACTCTTAGCGTATAAGACTGCACTCTAAATTCACTGAAAAAATTTCACCGAAACTTCACCAGACTGTCACTGGACTGACACCGTAATCGTACCGGAATTGTACCGGAATGAACTTCAATTCTATTTATAATTACTTCAAATGAATGTTTATGAAGTAAGTGAGTGATGCGTGTACTTCCTTAACTTACTGAACTCTTTATGAAGTTTAAGGCAAAACTCCACTAGTTCAGAAAACCTCTTTCCGGTCAGGCTTTGTACTGTGTGTAGATATCTTTTCCACCGGAAACCTTAATCAACTGAAAGTAGAGATGTCTAGCTACAGAATGAGCTATCTCTCATACAAAACTTTGCATTACTCTGCGAGATCTACTTCGTTCTTCTACCGGAAATTACTCGTTTACTGAGAAACTGTAACTGAAAAAATACGTTTAATGTGAAAACTTTAACTGTTAACTATCTTTAACCGTAGTATGATGATACTTCGGTTTCTTCGCATACAAACAGTGCAACGAATTTCCACATGAACATGTGTTTTCTATTAGAGAAGATGTGTACAAACAGGCTTGGCCTCTTCTTGCTCAAGCTACAGAAACTCTCCTACAGTGAGTAGTTCCTTCCTACCATCTCTCTCAGATGAATACCCGACATTTCAAGTTTCTGTTATTCATCTTTACATACGCGATCTCTGGCGTCTTCTTCTACATACGCAATCTCTGGCGTCTTCTTCTCACCACAACTAAAAACTCTCTGTCTCTCTCTCTTTCTTCTTCTATTTGTGCTCTTATTTATACTGCGCACTCTTCTCACGCACGTTCTTGTTCGCACTTCCCCTTCTATTATTCCTATGCACGTTCTCTCTATGTACAGTTTGATTTGGTGTAACGAACTCTGATCCTGGAAGATTTTGTACTGTACATAACGGTCGTGGATTTGTCCCTCCACTAAGGCTTTTGATTTTCTTTGATTCTGCTTCTCTTTTTCCTTTTTCTTTTATGCATGTCTGTTTGTCAAATTCGTGAGTGTTTCTTCAACATCTTCTTACCTATACACAGATAAAGGAAAATATAAAGAGAAAGGGAAAATCAAGAAGATTGAGGATGAAGGTACAACCTCTCAATCCAAATATGTAGGGAGAGGTAGAAACTCAAGAGGTAGGGGCAGAGGAGGTAAGCAAGGTAGGGGGAGACCTTTCAACTCTTCCTCATGTAATATTTGTGGTTTGTCAAATCATACTAGAGATGAGTGTTACAGGAACTTCAAGAATCAGAGAGGTAGAGGTTTCCAAAGAGGTGGATATACACAATCAAGAGGAAGATTCAACCATCATCAAGGCTACAATAACAACTACAACAACAATTACAATAACAACTACCAAGGAGGCTACAAGTCAAGGAAAGACTACAACAATTATACAGAGGAACAAGAGGATTCCCTTTTGATCATGAATATGACTTCAAAACAAGGTATGAATGATGACCATCTCTTCTACATTGACTCAAGATGTTCAAACCATGTGGTAGGCAATGTAGCTCTTCTCTCTGACCTTGAGGAACCTAAGGGAAAACATCAGGTACAAAGAGGTGATGACACCAAGCACTCAGTAGTCAAGGTAGGAAATGTTAAAACTTCTGATGGAAATAGAAATATGTTGAGCAGGGTTCTATATGTACCTACAATTACCAAGAACTTGATGAGTGTTGGACAGATTTTGGAAAAGGTTTTTCAGGTCAGGTTTAGCAAATATGGAGCGTTTGTGGAAGATCCCCAACATGGATTCAAGAGAATTTCCAAAGGATAAAAGACAGGTAGATTATTTACTTTTGAAGTTGAAGATACAAGGAATATTGCACTTTATAGCTACAAAGATCAAACATTGTTGGACCTTGAAATTCGGCATAAGAGATTAGGGCATATTGGTGAGAGAACCTTAAGGTAAATATGTAGAGATCAATGTGTACTTGGGATACCTAATGTATCCAAACAACACATGCTCTATAAATGTGGTGCTTGTCAGTTTGGAAAATCTCACAGGTTACCCTTCTCAATGAAAGGCTACATGCATGAGGACTACTTGGAACTTGTCCATACATATGTATGGGGACCGAGTAAGGATCCCTCGATTTCTGGATCAAGGTATTATGTATCTTTCATTGATGATTTCAGTAGGTGGACCATCTTATATTTTATGAAGCACAAAGTAGAAGTATTCAATTGCTTTAAGAAGTATCTTGCACTTTTTGAGAACCAAACAAAAAGAAGCCTAAAGAGACTACGGTCAAATGGAGGAGGTGAGTACTTCTCAAATGAGTTTGATGCATTCTTGCAGGATAGAGGAATCAAAAGAGAAATTACAACAAGGTATACCCCTAAGCAAAATGGGGTGGCAGAGAGGAGAAATAGATTAATTTTTGAAATAACTAGGTCAATGCTAAATGAGAAAAAAATACCTAGTTATTTGTGTGCACAAAAGTGTATCTACTTCCACTTATCTTGTTAACAGGTTTCCATCAAAATATCTTGATGGAATGATCCCATATGAAGCATGTCATGGTTGAAGACCTTCACTTGATCATTGCAGGATCTTTGGATGTGTTGCATGTGCATATACCATCTCAAATGAGAGCTAAGCTAGACCCTAAGGCAGAGAAGTGCATCTTCATAGGTTATGACTTGAATCAGAAAGGATACAGGTTTTACAATCCTTCCAACAAAGGATTTATGGTTAATAGAGATGTTGTCTTTGATGAGAATGATTCTTGGTTTCAAAGTGAATGCAGGAAGGTAAAGTTTCCTTATGAGTTGGAAGAGGAATTTCCAAGCCTCACCAAGGAGGAGCCAAACTAGATTGAAGACATCAACTCACAATGATGAGGACATCATCAACCTAAAAGAATTCAAGGCATGGAAATCCAAAGGCAAAGTCAAGATGAAGAAGTTGGAGGATATACCTGAATCATCCAACCAAGCAATCAGAAGATCACAAAGGGAAAGCAAGAAGCCAATAAGATATGGGTATGACACTTCTTTAGTTACAGAGCATTCTATTTATCTTGCAAAAGATTTGTCACGTGAAGAGCCATCATCATATGAAGAGGCAAAGACCAAGACAGAATGGAAGTAAGCTATGGATGAAGAAATTGAAGCACTCAAGGAGAATGATACTTGGGAGCTAGTGCCAAAGAAGGAGTCTATGAAGGTAATTGATTCTAGATGGATTTACAAGATCAAGAGAAATTCTGATGGATCAATAAGCAGGTAGAAGGCTAGACTTGTGGCTAAGGGTTTTTCACAAACCCAAGGAGTTGATTATGAAGAAACCTTCAAACGTGTGGCCAAAATGTCAACCATCAGGGTATTGATAAGTGTGGCTACATCAAAGAATTGGAAGATGTACCAATTGGAGACCTATACCTCCAGAATGGCTCATCTATATCCTTATTTAGAAATAACTCAATACTTTTGTTATCCCGAGGGATCCATTCTCAGTTGAGCACTCATGTCAACATAGATTTACCTCTTCGTGTTCTAGGTTCACCATCTAGTTGTTCGTGTTCTAGGTCACCCCTTTCCATTTTAGGAATTTCTATTCCGAATTCATTGGTACTGTTAGGTTGATTGGAGATTATCTACATCGTTCCCTCCTTATGAATATATGCATCTCTTTCAAATTTGACCACTAGATGCTCCAATCCAATGAATTGATTAGCTTTTCTCAATTGAATGACAAACCTTCTCAAGCCATCCTCATAGATGCGAGCACCTAATTGGTTGGTTCAAATGTACTCTAGTTGAGTTTTCTATGTCCCTTGGGTCATTCTAAGTATGCTACCCCTAAACCACCTTCTGGTCTCTCCATGTTGTAGGAAATTTCTGACTCGCTTGTTTCTTACCTTAGTTTGTACAGGTAACCACTCAGTTGATGGGCCCAAGATCATGCTGTGGTTCTCACACTAGCTTCAAATGACCTAATGCGACATCAATCGACATTTCCTACATGCCTTCTTGACCTAAGGTTCATTAATTGTAGCTCGTTCAGGACCTTGAATTGTCAAGAATTTGGGTCTCACTAAGTCCCTTTGATTCAATTACTTGGTTCGTTGATTTTCCCTTAAGATTTTGTCTTTTAATATTCAATCATCAAGTATCATTTTTGGTAATGTGTTTGAGTTGTCGTATCATAAAAATTAAATTCTTTGTCTGGGTGCACTTACGCTCTCAGCTCTAAAGACTCCTTCCTTTAAAAGCATCCGTTATCACTCAAATCCCTCTCGTCCCTATCCAATCTAGGGTTTTTTCCTTGCTAGTAATTGAATTGAATGGGGCAGGTAGATTACTTATTGTCCTTGCTTTCTCTCCTAAGAGTCCTTACAAGCACTGCCGAACCGAGCTACTTCTTTTCTATTTGTCAATCATCAAAAACTCTCAAGAAAGGTAACTTGTAGTTGCCCTATACCAACAATTAAAAAATTAGGCAAAAAGATTTCAAAAGTTTTCAGAAACCCCAATTTTGCCATTTTTGGTGAACCGTGACGATGGTCTTACCCAATCGCAATGATGTGGCACAATCGCGATGGTGTGGCATCTCGTTGCGATGGTATTAAGTGGACATGATGGTCCAACATTGTCGCAATGGTGTGAGCCAATCATGATGGCCCAAAATCATCACGATGGCTTGAGCCAATTGCGATGGTGCGATCTCTTGTCGCAATGCCATGAGCCAATTGCGATGGTCAATGGTCATCATGATGGTCAATGGGCACAATGATCTGAAGGCATCAGGATGCTATGGACCAATTGAGATGGCATGGTTGGGTGGTCATCGCGATGGTATGGAAATTCATCACAATGGCATGAGCCAATCACGATGGTTTGGTATCGTTGTGATGGCATGAGCTAATCATGATGCTCCATAAAAGTAAAATTTTTTTGGAGGCAACTAAGGAATCCTTAGTGCGCCTAGATGTTCTACACCCTCAACATTATATATTAAAAAAAAAACGAAAACTTCTCAGACCATCACAATGGTCTGAGGCATTCAATAGAAATGAAGAACAAATGCAAATTTTTACCTATGAAGTGCTATAGCCTCGTAATGAAACAATATCCTACAAATACACTCACAAGTGCATGCAAACACACTCTCTCACTTCCTCTCTCTCTCACATACACAAATGAGGGAAATGAGAAGAGAAGGGTGGATATGGTGAATTTTCACGATGTAGGAGCATAAAATGGAGATGTCCCTGACAAAATTGGGTTTTCTATGTTACATATGTTAAATGGGTAGTGCTTATAATCACGGTTGATAGTTTATCAATTATAATGAAACAATATTTATGAAAATGAATGGACCTCGTCCCACAATCTTCTTGCATCTCCTTCTACATGCTTCCTTGGCACGGATGCCTATGGCCATTGCCAGTGCTAGTACTAACAGAGAGACAGAGAGGGGGAGAGGGAGGGAGGGCAAGGGGGAGGGAGGGAGGGAGAGGGAGGGAGGGAGAGAGAAAGAGAGAGAGAGAGAGAAAGAAAGAGAGAGAGAGAGAGAGAGAGGAGAAGAGGGGAGGAAGGGAGCAAGAGAGAGAGAGGGAGAGTTAGAGAGAGAGAGAGAGGGAGAGTTAGAGAGAGAGAGAGAGGGAGGGAGGAAGGGAGCGAGAGTGAGAGGGGGAGAGAGAAGAGTTGTTAAGGAGAAGGTATCCCTTTACAAATGGTGAATGCATCCAACACTTACTTCTATCCATGTGCAATGTGCATAAGATAAAGCTGCAAATACCAAAGGCACTTACTAAGTGCATAACATCCAACTCGATTATAATTAACTTCCATGTTCAACACATTTGTCAATATCTTTTTTTTCAGTAGTTTGCATATTGTGCATTGGCATCGGGCTATATGTATTGATCATGTTTGAAAGCAATGGTGTATTTCATACGTTGTCTATTGAGGATAAATTGGATAGTTCTAACTACCCATTGTGGGCATATATGATGCCCCATGTATTGGTAGCATAAGGCTTGTGGAATATTGTGCAAGGTGTTGGAATACACTCACCTGCACTTGCAAATGTTATGACAACAAGTGATGTAAGTGCTGTTGAGGATGATTATCTTCAATTTCATGGTCCTACTATGGTTCCTATTGAACTTATGACATAGCAACTTCTTTGGGATGGAAGAGATGCACATGCACATGAAGTGATAGCTCTATCTATCAAAGATGTCATTATCCCTCACATTCGCTCATGCAAATCAACCAAAGATGCTTGGGATACACTTACCACATTATAGAAGGAAAAAAATAAGGCTCGTGCTGCTTACTTTCAAAAATAGTTTGAGAGATCATATGAATGAAGGAGTCAATCAATACTTTTTTGAAAAAGGCCAAGGATTTGAAAGAGAAGTTGATTTTTGATGATTCAATCTTGTTAGATAGTTCACTTGTGTTGACTATTCAAAAAAGTTGTCTAGATTATTATCAGAGCTTTGGCTCTACTCTATGCCTAATGATGAAAGGCAATCCAAATGCGTTAATGTTTGAGGAGTTAGATAATCTTGTTTAGATACCTTCATTTGGGAATTACCTATTCTTTGTCCCTTTCATTGATGAATTCTCTAGGCATGCATCAGTTTACCCATTGAAATTGAAGTCCAAAATGTTTACATGCTTTAAATAGTTCTTAGTTATGGCAAAAAATATTTTAGCATGCAAAATGGATACCCTTCATTTTGATCGAGGAGGCACTATATATCTTTTAATGCATTTATGGTTGAGCATGGGAGAAAACATCAGTTTATAATGCTATATAAATGTCAACAAAATGGATTTGCTGAGAAAAAGAATAGGTATCTCATGAAAATGTCAAAGTGCATGATCAAAAGTCAAACTTTACTATGTAGCTTTTGGCTTGATGCTATTATGTATATACATATGTACTTAACAGGTGCTCAATAAAGCATTGCAATCTATCACTCCATATGAGTCTTAGCATGTTTGCGAGCCATTTTTTGTTCATCTGCATGTTTTTGGTTGTCTGTCATATGCACTAGTATATTTTGGTTGGGTGTAATTTGGAAAGCAAAGGGCTATCATTTTTATCATCCAAAAACTAAATGCACTTTGTAATCGTGATATTGTTTTTGTGGAAGATGTAATTCAGCCCTTACTTTCATCTACCAAAGATACATCAATTAGCTCAAAGGATGTGTATGACACTTAAGTGCCTCTTTTATAGGTGGAAAGTCAAATGCTTCTCTTAGTAAGGCAATTTTGCATCTTTTCTAGGTTTCAAATGATGATGCTGCATCATTCTATTTCTAATGCAAATTTACATGATGCACTTATTGATAAGAGAGATCACATTAAATAGGCAAAGGCTATGCCTAAATGGTTGGTGCAAAGTTCAGGAGATAGCATGCTTGTTATGAGAAAGAAAAGCTTGTATCTTGTGATGAAGCACAAAACTCAAGAAATTGGATGGATGATATGCAATGAAAATATGATGCTATTATGAAGAATGATACTTAGTCTTTATGTAATTTTCTCTTTGAAGAAAGTCCATTGGCATTAAATGGGTATACAAGATGAGACGTAAGCCTGATGGAATAGTTGATAGATGTATGGTTAGGCTTGTTGTCAAAGGTTATGCTCAAGAGAAGGGCATTGATTTTGATGAGACCTTTGTTCCCACGTGCCAAATAAAAATCTTTTGTAGCATCTATGCACTTAAAACCCATGATGATTGGAATGTACATCAGTTGGACATTAATAAAGTTTAAGTTGATGGGGGAATATCATTGCGTTGAAGAAAATACATTGATATGTTATTGCAAAACCTATTGCCAGTCCCATGGAGATAGGTTCAATGATTAACTCTTCATGATATCGAAAATGCATTTGATGTTTTTGTCTATTAGTAGATTGTTGGATGCTTGACTTACTGTTAGCTCCCTCAGTTGTTGATTTTTTATGTACTAATGGGTGGCCATTTTACAGTATATGGTTGATTTAGGTATGTTACAAGTTTGATTGGATCCATACAAAAGAGCCGAGTTGTGCATGAGTATGTTATTTGGGGAGGGTTTCTTGGAATGTTCTAATCATAGCATACGTCCAACATGAGCAGATTGGGGAAGAGTTTAGTGGTCTTGACCAAATGCAAACTGATGGCATAGCTCCTAATGCTACAACATTCATTTCCATTCTCAAAGCAGGATGCTGCCAACATGGTGTTGGAGCGAACCATTAAGTTTTTTAGAGAAAATGAGATGTTGGGGTTTTTTTCTCCAAATACAACCACCTTTGCTTGTGTCCATTAAGTTATGCAGGGAGCATCGTGAGAGGCTGGTGACTTTAGGCATGCAAAGAATTTATTGGAGATGATTCCAATGCCACTGGAGTCGACACAAATATCTAACACCGAATTTCTACCGTGAGCAAGTGGGGAAGGCGTTTGTAGGGGTGGTGGTCTACTGCCCTCCTTCAGAAGCTGTCAGAGCATGGAAAAGGAGTTATGCCCTCCTAATTAAACACGAGGGAGTCCTCTGGCAGGTTTTTTTGTCTTGGAAAACGTCTCGATAGAAGCATTAAAGGAGAGCCCTTTGTTGAGCGGGCTCTTCTTCTTCGCATTTTGGGGGAGGAGCACAGGAGGGCATGAGGTGAATAGGAGAGGAGAAGTTGATTGGTGGATTCAGAGTATGTTTGGGGGTTGTGCGCAGGAAGAGAGGGCTGGAGGTACACAGGCGTTCAAGGTCTAACCATGCAAGCTTTGCAAGGGGGTATGCCCGCAAGATTCATCCTCGAAGTGCTATAGAGGGGCTGGAGCGGACTTATGCTTGGGAGGCCAATTTCAGTAGCCTTGGTTGTCGTTGATTCATCAAGAGGAAGAGAGAGGAGGTAAGGCACTGTGGTTAATAGTTTTTTAATTCTTTTTGGCGCAGGTACACAAGAGGTTCATAGGTAGCAGGGACATATCTACAACCGAAAAGATTACTTGCTGGATCGCGTAAGGATATGCACCCAGGGCTTGCGAACTCGGATGGTGGCGATCATTGAGCACCTCGACCTTTGTTACCTATAGCTTTTTCTTGGCTGGAAATGTCGCCAATTAGCATGAATCACCAGGCAAAGGGCATTTCCCTACTTTCGTTTTTTATAAAGAATGATGAAAAGTTGCTATCATCGGTGATTTAACTGAGAGGAGCGTGCGATCCCAGGAATATAATGAGAACTCCATGTTATGTCCCTATGCTGAGTCGGATATGCTCTGAGCAATCGAGGTGCATATGCATGACCTCACTGTTATATAACTTCCTCAGTCTGTGTCGTTGATCATATTAGTAAGCCAACATCTTGATGTTGGACCTCATGTAATTTTGATATTGTCCCATCTTCCCTATATCGCACGAAGAGTATGTACACATCATGCAAAGGTTGTATGTATTAAGTGCCAAGATAGAATATGACCGCAGCGAGTGTCTCTCTCTTGAGAAGGCTATTGATATGATTAATGAAACCAAATGTGGTGTGAGAAGGGTTGAAAGGAGACACACAATTTTTTAGAAGGTGCCACATATATTCCCCCTACAATGCTAAACACACAAATTCGAGGATGTAAATCTCTGCATGTGTTACACTAGAACTTTTGTGCCTCACAGTAATTGTATGTGCATTCCTGCAATGATCCTCTTTGGCCTTACATCGTTTTTTATGAACCTATAGCTGGCCTTCCTTCGTGCGCTGCATGACATCAAATCAACACTAAAGGACACCATCAGTTGGAAGAAAGCCTCAAGGCAGATTTGGAGAGGCTCGTTATAGTAGTAAGACATAGAATACATGGTCATAGCAGACATGTGATAGACATAAAGACAACCTTTAGAGCAAGCAATTGCTTGGCAATCAAAAAAGGGATTCATATCTGATTTTCTTACTAGGCTCTCATGATTCACTTGACATTGCTTTCCTGATTTATCTTGTTTTAATGCTTGTGCCCTAGTAACTGCCTGTACAAGAGCCACATTACTACTACTTGCACTTGAATCCACCACTAAGCCTACCACATTAATGGGTGTAACCTTGGGTGCACTAGAGGGGTTTCTTGGGCAATCTCTAGGGATATGGTCTTTATCACACTCAGGACAAAAGGCTTGTATTGTGATGTTCTGTCCTTGTCCCAGAGTTGGTGAGTGGGGACATTCACGAATGAAATGGTCACCCTGGCATCTAAAACATGGTCCTGTAGGGGCTTGTGGTCTCATTTGTCTCAATTGAGGCCTAGGGTTAGGATTCGTGTACATGACATTGGAGTATTCAGGTTCTCAATTGTGTTCGATAGGTGGTGCCTCCTAGTGATAAGGATAAGTCTCACTATGCTCAGGTGACTCTATGTAATAAGCTTTTGGACTATCTTCATAGGAGTAGTCAGAACTTTGAGCATGATGGTCATTCTCTGAGACCAGTGGGGTCACTGACACCAATGCTCTATTAGGGTTCTCTGTGCCACTGCATACTTAACTGGAATTGCATTAGTAGGAGCTGGCGGTTGGTTTCCTAGGACTGGTTGTGGTCTATATGGTGCCTGATATTGCTGTTGTGGTCTATAATATGGCGGTTGATATTTATTCTGATACCTACCCTGTGGGTAAGGTTGCTGATAATTCTGTTTAACAACCTGCCTGTTGTAGGGACAATCTTGAGCCGTATGGTTCGTGTATTTTCTCTCAATAGAGCAATATAGGGCATTCCTTTATCTTATGTTCGGGTTTTGCATTGGGCATACGTTAGCCATGTGGTCAGCTCCCCAAGTATAACATCGGATCAATGAGGTGACTTTTGGTATTTGTCTATTTTGGACTCCTAGCTTCTTGGCAACTTGTTCAACTATCTCATCCATCTCAGTGGAGGTTCTCGAAGTATGACTTGTAGAATTGTCAGAATCCTTATAGAGTTTGGACAGTCCTAACTCCTCACCCAAGTTATCTTCTATGTCAGTGCACATCCTTACACATTCTTCTATGGATCTAGGCTCTTTCAAGTACATATATGATCTTAACTTAGCTTGCAATAAGCCATCTAAAAACAAAGCCACTTGTTTGGCTGGTGTGGGTAATTCTGGCACAAGGCATCTTTCTATGTACTGTCTGAACCTTCTTCCTGCTAGTCGCACTATTTCTTGGGGTGTCTGCTTGAAGGTGTGAATCAAGGATGATGTGTTATGCCTGATACCACTCTTGGAAAATTCTACAATGAATTCTTCTAGGAGTTGACCTATGTCCCGATAGTTACAACTATTCAGTGGTTGAAACCAAGCTAAGGTAGTGCCTTTAAGAGTCAAACCAAATGCCTCGTACTGGGTGAACAAATCCTCAACCTGTTCAGCTCTTAACACTTGTTTGAACTCGTCCACATGATCATAAGGATCTTTTGTCCCATCAAAATAATTCTTCATGGCCTTGATCACTTGAGTGGGTCTAAGGGTTTGTGGGTACTATTGGGGTCTAGGCAATGGAAAATCATGCTCATCTCTTTGATGCCTGTGTGCTCGATGTCTCTCTCTGTCAGGTCACCCTCATGTCCTGATCTATTTCTACCCATTGTGTGTGCAAAACTTACCTCAGGTCTCTCTCTAGTTCTTTTCCTCTGGGCTTCATGAGCGTGGGATGATCCTGCTCCTTGGAGGCCATGGGAAACATTAGATCTTGGTGGAGAAAAGATCATTTCACCTTGCCAAGTGTATGCATGCTTTCCATGATCTGATACTAAGAACATTGTCTTCGATGTGTCATCGAGGTAGACAACTTTGCCTGGTATCTCCAGATCCTTGAACTTATAAATGATGACTATTGGGCTAGGTTGATCTATTTTGAATCTCCAAAAGACTTCCTTTGTTTCTCTATTTAAGAATAGTTCTATGCTTTTGTTGTCTTGAGGGATCCAATCAGGAGTGATCACTCTAGTCAAAACTGACTTACCTCTAGGAGTCTTGGGTTCGCGTCCTACATTTCCTTGCTCTAAGTCTCCTATCTCATTCTCTGGAATGATGTTGCCAAACGCATCCGTCCTCTCTGGTAAGTTGGTGACCACATACATGGTTCCTTGCTTATCAATGTAAGATCCGTCTTCAAACTTGACCACTGGGTGTTCAAGTCCAAAGGGTTGATCTGGATTTTTGAGTTGGACAACTGATCGCCTCAAGCCATCCTCATAGATGCGATCACCTAATCAGTTGGTCCGAATATATTCCAATTGTGTCTTATATGGACCTTCTGGTGCTCGTAGATAGGCAGTGCCTGAGTCACTTGCAGGTTTCCCCATGCTAAAAGACATTTCTGAGTCACTTGTGTTAGAGCTTAGTACGTATGGATAACCATTTAGTTGTTGTGCGCAAGACTTAGCTGTATGGTTGACACTTGCCTCAGAAGATCTATTGCTTTGTCTATCCTTGCCTAGGTGTCTACCAGATCTCAAGTTCATAAGCTTTGTCTTCTAGTCCCAAAATTCCCTTTTGAATTGCTCAAAATTCTTTGGAGTCCCTTGGTTTCCTAGTCCCACTTGAGGGTCAACTTCAAATTATCCTATCTAAAATTATTCAAAATGAGCTTTCCAACAAGCTATAGAGCTCTAAAAATGGACTTTTGACGAAAATGTTATGTCAAATCAGGCTCCTAGGGGTCACAACAGGCAATCAGGACCTTTTGGAAAAATCACGATTTTATATGAAAATCGCGATTTTGGGGGTTTGAAAATCAGGATTTTGAGGGATCATGAAAATCGCGATGTTGAGCACTTATGAAGATTGCGATTTTGAGTAATCCCCAAAAATGCAATTTTGAATGAAAAACGTGAAAAATGCGACCTTGAGTGAGAATCGTGAAAAATGTGATTTTGAGAATGATTAGAAAATCGCGATTTTGAATGAAAATCGTGTTTTCTCAAAATCGTGTTTTTGACATGAAAATCTCGATTTTGAATGAAAATTGTGTTCTCTCAAAATCGGGTTTTTGACATGAAAATCGCCATTTTGAATGAAAATCATATTTGATCAAAATCGTGTTTTTGGCCTGAAAATCGCGATTTTGATAATGATTGGAAAATCGTGATTTTGATTGAAAATCGTGTTCTAAAAATCAAAATTTTGTACCTCAGTGAAAATCGTGTTTTTTGAAAATCGTCAAAATCGCAATTTTGAATGAAACTCGTGTTTTTGAAAATCGTGATTTTGGATGAAAGTCGTGTTTTTGAAAATCGCGATTTTGGAGCCAATCAGAGAATTGTGTTTTTCCCAAAATCGTGTTTCTGGCTGAAAATCATGATTTGTGAAAATCGCGATTTTGAGCCCACAGAAAAATCGTGTTTTCTCAAAGTTGTCTTTTTACTTGAAAATCGTGATTTTGACTGAGAATCATGTTTTTGCTCAGAATCGTGATTTTTTATATGAAAATCGTGATGTTGCCTCAGAATCGTGTTTTTGAGAATCGTCAAAAAAGCATGCTTCTCAAAATGGCCAGAGAATCATGTTTTTGAGAAACTTAGAGAATCACGATTTTGAGCGCAATCAAAGAATCGCGATTCTGAGAATAACCTCAGAATCGTGTTCTTTTCAGAAAGCTTTTAGGCGAGAAATAGAAAATCGCATTTTTTTGAAAAAATTTGAATTTTATGACAATCGTGATTTTTAATCAGAATCATGTTTTTTTGGCGGGAAATTCAAATTTCTGAGCGCCGAGCAATGGTGAGCTCCGTATGTGCAAAAAATCATGAAAAAACATGGGCGCTTACTCTCCCTTGCACTTCTAACTCCTTCTCACACAATAATGCATGAAAAATGGTATGATAATGGTGAAAATGCACTAAAAAATAAGAAATTTCTATGAAGATGAAGATGCAAGAAGATGGAGATGGTGATGATGATGATGATGAAGAAGAAAAATCAGAAAATGAATAGAAATGACAGTTTTTTTACCTTCCAACGTTGCAAACCTACGATCTTACCATCACAACGCTCGTCCTGGAAGCTCTCTCCTCGGCAACGGAGCCAAAATTTGGTGTAGCTCAAGCGTAAGCACCACCTCCTTTACTTGTCAATCCTTGGAGACGTGAGGACTGGTATGAAGACCACGAGAAATTGTAGGCACAAGTGCATGAGTGAAAGCACACAAGCATGCACACACATACACACACACGCGCCCAAGGTAAGATCAAAGAGAGGAACAATGGAAAGCTTCTATTGCAAAGGAACTCTCTTAGAAAAGCTCTGTCGCGATACCATCCACAGTGGTAAGCACAAATTTGAACTTTTCTTGTAGATCCGAACTCCAAATATGGCCAATATTGGGTTCATTTCGAAGCTCCCAATGAGACGCATCTGTTGGTATTTTCACTCGAATCCGACAAACACTCTTCAAGTTATGAACAAAATAGTGAATGGCAGGAAATACCAATACTCGCTCCAAAACTCGTGATGACTCACACACACACACTATAGTAGTTCAAAAGTGATGGGATTGGATAGATAACAGTCCTACACACGCACTCCAAGCATCACACACACACAAAAGATCATAGAGAAGGAGGTTTCCTTTACGAACTTCACACATGACTAACCTTTTCCACCATCCACGGCATAGATATTTTCAATCTTCTATTACCGCAGAAAAGAAGGAAAACTCAATTGAAAAGAATATAGCAATTACATGTAGTCCAGAGATGGAAAAGATAAATAGAAGAACACAAATCAAATTTTTGTTCCAAACGTACGAGTATCCTTAGGAGGCTACGATAGTCATGACGATTTGATCTCTGTGATGATGAATATAATTTCTTTTGAAGCAAGCAGGGGATTACTCCACCTTTGTTGCATGCTCACGGAAAGGGGAAAAGACATTTGGATAATATTATATAGAGATGCTAGCCCTTGGCAGCTTAGTGTAGTGGTTTGGTAACTAGAGAAACTAGTGCAACTAGGAACATGCAGGGATCAGGCTCACTACAGGATTTGAAGTCATAAAACGTGAGCTAGGGTTGTGTGAGACATGTAACTGACTCAAAAATTGAGCGACATAGCCTCACGAGTTCCAAAAGTGACTTTTACGCATGTCATACTTATATACATCCTTGCTCACAGGTCACATAAGTAAGGGGCATACTTCTGGTTATTATTATAACTAACACTAGTATTGCCAAGTCTGCAGCTCGAGGAACCAGAGAACCCACTCAATGGAAATGAGATAAAAGGAGCGCAGATGCAAACGGTTGCAGCCAATTAATTTCTCTACAGACATCCATCTTTAATACAATGCTAAACCCTTTCAGTTACACATCTTAAATCAGACAAGGCAGTTATACAATACTAAAGGTGGGAGACGATACCATGACTCCTCTTAAGGGAATTCGATTAGTCCAGTATCATATTTCCGGTACAGCAGCACCGGGGAGGAAAGAAAGAATAAAGCACCACAAATGCATACTTGAAAGGATTCATAATGTCACTTGGCCTTCTACGTGTGTAATTTACATGTCTCTATCAGACTGCTTATGGCAAATCTCTCGATAGGAGATCACATCAGCAGGCCAAGAAGCTTATGCTTTGCGGAGTAGAGCTTCTCTTCCTTCTAATCTCGAAGTAGCTTCCCCACACACTTTTCTTCCTCCCAAATCACTCCGGCTTTGGCTTACATCTCAGTTTCACCTTTGGTTCGTACAACAAATAGCTGGACTGCTTTGTGCTCGATCCCGTTCAGAGGCCCATTCATGGGACATTCCAACCCCTTATTGCTCAGAGCGTTGGTGCGAACCTAACAGTAACATCTCACTCCACTGAGGAGCTACCCATCATCTTCTGCTCCCGCCTCTACAGGCTCGAGTTCAGTGCTCCCCTCTCAAGTCCCCCAAAAGAAAGACAGCAGCCGTCGAAGAAGAGAAAAAAACAATGATGAAGGAGGTTCCCCCCCCCCTTCTTGGAAATCTCTCTATAGCTACAGTCGGGACATAGTCCATTCGTCAAGATCAGACAAGGATTGAGAGAGCGAGGAATTCATGAATGCCAGAAGATCTCCCATATTCCACGGTATGTCGTACTGAGGAAAGATCCATCCATATTTTCTATATGCTCTAATTGTTGTACAGTCGATTTGGATGCAAAAATACACTTTTTGTCTATAATCTCATGCACAAACTTGCTGGAGTGATTTAAAACATCGACACAGAGCCTAGATGACTATCGAATCAAGCATAATTTTGCTCATACATCATCCTAAAGCAAAAATAACGCTACGGGTAAAACAATTACAACAGGCCCGATTTGTGTTTGTTAATTTCCATAACATGTCATCAATTCCTTCTTCAGAGACTCAACGTTCGCTTTCCTCTCCTTGTACAATATCATCCGAGATATCAATGCTCTAAGAAGCTCACGAAAGACAGAAGCTATTGCGACTTCAGTTATCTCACAGAGAAAACATCAAATAGTTCAAATTTACCCGGCTCTGCTGGTTGCTCTTCATCCCCCTTCTACCGCGCATTTTTGAACATCGCTCTTCAGTAATCTCCTCAGTTGGTGCTAGAAATTTCTCCTCCCACCAAGCTTCAAAGCTCAACCTCTTCCCATTGTCTGCCTTCCTTCTATGCTTGGCCTAGCTGGCTCCAGCGCCTCTGCAAACAGATGCTCAAGCACCACAGCAAGGTGAACGAGCACTCCCTACTACCCTCCAACAGTGTGTGCCCCAGGAACAACATGTCCAAACTGCTCCCAAGCAATATCTGACGGATTTTCCCCTTTGATTTCAGAGAACTCCTCGAATAGAATCCAGCCTCTCAATGCCTGCACACCGAAAAGAACTAGAGAGAAATCCCATATACTTCCTCTCTGGTGCACGCACCAGCCATCCCCTTCATGTATTTGTTCTTGCACCCCAAGCCGAGAGAAGTCGTGATGTCGAGAACGACCTAGATATATGCCTTTTGTGTCATGGGTCACTAGAGAACCTTTTTTTGTCTCTTAGCCATCTTGAACACGACAAAAGCTGGTACTCAGAGCAACGCCCTCTTTAATATACACTGTCTTGGAGGAAACGACTTCCTGACTTGTGGAGAAATTTTATACCTTCTTCTTGACATGGCAAATGTACCAGAAGCAATGTTAGTCAATGCCCATGCTGCCGCGAACTTGAATATAAACTGGGAACTTCACTTTGCTTCAGGAATTCCACAAGACGAGGGACCACTCCAGTATTGATGGCCTTTTGAATAGGAGGGTTGAGTTTAAATAAGAATTAGCTGAAGTTGAAACCTCCACTTGGAACAGTCTCACCTCCAAGGTTGAAAGCACTTTGGTCTTCCAGAGAAGCAGCACTCTGAACTACCTCCTCCTCTAACCAATAAGTTTCAAGAAGCTTTATAGCTCTATCATAGATATCAGCATTTTCATGAACTTGCAGGTTCTCAATCTTTTCCAAGCTCTCAACATCGTCAATGGACTGAGCATAAGTATTAACTCCACTGGTGTTGCCATCATCCTCTGCTTCCCCCACTTTTAACATATTTTCTAGACCCTCGCTTGCACTTGTAACTTTGCTTCAAATCTTTGCCATGTGCTATATGCCTCCACACATGCTTTGGTCCACGCATCCACTTTTTACTTTCTGATCCCCAGTTGCACCCAACTTCAAGCTCTCCGCAATCTTGACCATCAATGCAGTATTGTAAGTTGTGTCCTTCAACCACTTCAATTAGCTTTTCCTATTTAAGCTCCTCTTGCTACCTCCATATTCCTTGCTACACACATGCTGCTATTAGTCCTTTCAAACCGCCACATTGGTTGCTGTTGACATCCCCAACGAGCACTTTCACCTTGCAAGTCACCTAAATCCATAATAGTCTCCCCCAAAAAATGGATCAATGAATAGCAATGACCAACTAAAAGGATTATGTGTGAATGTATGAGCTCACACCAATAAGTGTGTCAAGGGGAAAATCAACCACTATATAGTTGAAAAACTAAAATTTGGAAAACTTTTACGAGAGTATCCTTTGCACAATGATCATAGCATAGTGAATGACTCACTCCACTACATACAACCACTTAATCAAAAGAATCCAATTAGGCTTATCAAGCACCTATGGACAACTAGCATACATCCCCTATGGCGAGGCTGGTAAGTCTTCCACCTGCATCACTAAAGAGATGTAGATGTCTAGATGTCTTCTAGCTAAGGAAAACTCACCACAACCCTCTCTGTCAATGTCAAAGACTTTATGCAAAAACATAAGTGCTATATCAATGACCACATGGACATACGTAAGCGCTATCCACAGAATCATACATATTGTGTATGTGCTCTTTATATGCAATAAAATGGCATTGAAAAGTTGAGTTCATATCCCAAACAGCAACCAAAAATAACTACAAGTACCCATTATTTCTGTTCTTTAGACCCAAGAAACCTGCATAAACTTGTATTGGCTACTCCCACCACAACTGAAAGCCTTCCAAGAAACATGTAAGAAGACTCAAGAGCTGAAAATTCAGCGATAAAGTTCAATGTACATTGACAAGGAGACATGAATGCAAGTGCCTCTAGCTCCAAAATTGATCTTGGACCAATCTTTCCACCTATGTAGTTGAAACTATCCCAAACTTACAAAATCAACTTCTGATTTTCCTCGATTTTGTACCTAGTTAAATTCTCACAAAATCAATGTAGAGAGCCCAAAAAGACACTTCCTAGGCTCCAAAGTAATGTTGAACTTAATTATCTTCAGTCATATATAATCACCAAGAAACTAGGGCTTAGTGGTAGGAAAACCTACTATTAAGCGGTCCTTGGGGGAACACTACTGAAATGGGTGACCTTCCAAGGAGTGCTAGTACTCTATGTTCATTGATGGTTGAAATCCTTCCTCATGCAAAGCCAATGGTGCCAATGGCAACTTCAATGGCTCGACTGACAAGCTATGACAAGGTCTATGCCTTGGTCGCCACCTTAGTAGTAAGCCTCGAAGAAAACCACAGTTTGGGGGGTGGGTGATTGCTTCATGCGCATTGTAACAAAACAAATTTTGCTTCCAACAACTCTAATAGTAGTGAAGTGGTGTGATTGTGATGCACCACAATTAATTCCCCTTAATGAGATCCTCACAATGATGCCCTCATAGTGGAAAATTGAGCCCTAGATGATGAGTGTGTTTCTCCATGTAGAGCTGTAGCACATGCTCAAGCTACACATTAAACAGAGAGCATGAACACATAGTTCTTAGGTTTTGCAAAATGTGGTTGAACTTACAATGTGTGGTTGACCAAGAAATTATGTGTTTTATTACAAAAAAGAATATACAAAAGTGTATGACATCCATTTGGCCTTTTGCATGGACATTAACAGTAACATCATTCACACACACACACACACATCCCATCGATTCTTGATAGATCAATCTTTTCTCTACCACAACTCACTAAAACATAATTACTCTATATATAATTGAATCAACTCTCACCAAGCCTATGTGTACTCATTTATTTCAGTAATTCTTCAGCTCTCCTTGAGATCGTTACTTTTTCCCTTGCCTTCTAAAGGGCTTCTCACTCAATTCTTCCTCGCTTTCAATGATCAATATCTCATTCAAGGTGAGTTAGGCATTTTTTTAGCATTGCTTGACCTGTTTCTGATGTTTTTGACAGTCAAGGTCAAGCACAAGCATAGAAGCACATCAAGGAAATGGACACACAAGAAGGAGCATGTAGGGAGCTCCAAGAAGCACATGTCAAATTTTCATAAGAAACCCCTATAAAAATAGTGTTTTTTATCACTGAAAACCATTGTAAATACCATTTTCTATTTTTACAACTCCATTTTGTTCAAGCCAAGGAGTCCTTGAGCTTGACGAGTATTAGAAGTATCATCCTACCAATTTTCATAATTTTTAGATTCTGTTTGAGCCCCCAAATAAGCCCTAGAACCTAATTTTTAACTAGGTCGGACACTAGGTCTGGACAGGCCTCTATGAAGTAGAAAAAGGTGATGAACTCATGCATATACCAAGATCCAAAGGAGGACCTACAGAAGAAGAGACTAAAAAATTGACATTATGGTGTGCAAGAGATGCTCAAGCCAAGTCTTACACCCTAAAATCTATATTTGATTTCTTGATTCCAGATATTAGAAGTTGCAAAACATCACAATAAACCTCGGATGCACTTGAGAGATTCTTCTCTGCTAGCACCAAAGCTAGGAAGAATCACTTGTGTAATGAATTCAACCAAATGAAGAAGACACCTAAGCAAAAAATCATAGACATTCTTACCAAAGTCAAGGAGATCCTAAATGGCATTAGGAATGATAGGCAGTGGCAATCATTCACAACTTTCTATGACCTCATCATGGATGTATAGACACCTGAATTGAACATAATTTCTTGGATAAGTCTTCAACCAAGTCACCAACTACAGCATAAAGGAATGTAACTCTTTCCAAGGTAACTTGTTGGGGGATTCTTGTGCAGAAAGGGACTTGAGTGTTTGTAGGAGAATGAAGAAAGATAAGAAGAAAGACATAGACACCGGAAGCTTCTATAGATTGATTATATAGAGAAAAGTACAATAATCATGTACATCACAATCCAAATACTCTCTGTGCGAAGTCCCAAAGAGTGCACAATCAACAAAGTACAAAATACCCAAGGTTCTTGTTGCCGCTGACCTTCTCTGCACTAGATCTCCACCTTCTCCAAGAGCTTGCACTTGTGCACACCTTGCACTCAAGCTTCCAAGAGGGGGAGGGATGTACACCTTCTGTCGATTCGCACACAGCTTCAATGGGACCTTGTGACCTTTGGTTGCATGGCTTAGTACTTCTCATGTCACTCAAGCACAATGGCAAGTACCCACGTGAGGAGCTCCACCTCATAAATGTCAATCCGCGGAGACGTGAGGACTAGTATGAAGACTATGAGCAAGTGATGGCACAAGTGCGTGAGTGAAAGCACACAAGCATGCATACACATACACACACACACACGTGCGCACGGTAAGAGCAAAGAGTGGAACAATGGAGAGCTTTGATTACAAAAGAAATCTCTTACCAAGCTCAAATCTAGAACAAGCTAACCTCAAAAATGAGCTCTCCAACCCTTTTTATAGTTTTTTGAGTGGTTTCGGCCCTGTCCAAACCTAGTGTCTGGCCTAGTTAAAAAACAGGTTCCAGGGCTTATTTGGGGGCTCAAACGGAGTCTAAAAATTATGAAACTTGGTAGGATGATAGTTCTAATACTCTTCAAGCTCAAGAACTCCTTGTCTTCAACAAAATGGAGTGACAAAAATGGAAAATGGTATTTACAATGGTTTTTAGTGATGAAAATCACTATTTTTATAGGGATTTCTTCTGAAAATTTGACATATGCTTCTTGGAGCTCCCTACATGCTCCTTCTTCTTGTGTGTCCACTTCCTTGATGTGCTTCTATGCTTGTGCTTGACCTTGACTGTCAACACATGGCTTAGTACTTCTCTGCACACTTCTAAGTCACTCTTCTTGCACACCTTGCACTTCACTTCTCTGCACCGCACACTCACTATATCTCTCTTTCTCTTCTCTCTCCTAGTGTAGACTATGCCCACCTTGCTTAGTCTAACCAAGAATAATGCCTTGCCTTGAGTTGAGTGTGGGTTCACGTATGCTCGTAACTTCTAGAGTATCTTGGTGCTCACTTTGATGTCCCAAGATGTCTCCAAATGTGGGCAACCAATGAATCCTTGTTTTGTCTTGTAGTGAATTTAGGTTAAAATGAAAAATTTTAATTGGGGGGCCATACTTTCACTTTTGCGTATGCTTCTGCTTCACATACCTTCACTTTTTGCCTTTCAATTCTTCAAATGTGCACCTAAGAGAGGGTTCACTTGAATCTTCCAAACACTTTAAAAACACTTTGGACCTTAGAGAAATTACAGAAAGACACTCTGTAACCTGCATCCAACTTTCTGCAAAATATAACCTTTGTGAACAATTGATTGTGCACTACCTGTGCACCTTGACACCCGAACTTTGAATGCTTTGACTTTGCCCATGTCGACTTTGACCTTGAACATGTTGACTTTGACCTCTTTGACTTTGATCCTTTGACTTTGCCTATCATTGACTTTGAACAACATGACTTTTATGGGTTCAACAATTGCCCACCACCTAATGGGCTCTCTATCCCGGAGAGCTACAACCAAAACTCTGAGCAAAGATGTCACCAAGATTCTAGTGCTGTAAAATCTTCAAAAGGATACTTGAGCACCTACCAAGACCACCAGGAGTCGTAAATAACAATCACCAAGGAAGGACCAAAAGTGGGGGTTGTGAATTGAAGAGCAGATGATAGAGAATTGAGGGTACGAGGAAGAGGGAAGGGAGGGCTGTGGGGGCTGAGATTTATAGGGTATGGAGGGGTAAGGATGGGGCTGGTTAGAGGGCCAAAGGGAGGGTAGGGAGTAGGGTTGTGGGCTCTAGAGAGGGTCAAAATGAGAAAACAATGAAGCTACAGAGGGTGCATATGGGAAAATGTGAAACATATGGTAAAATAAGGTGAGAATAGACCATGTGGACCATGTGCACAATAAAAAACACGTGAGAAATGTGCTCAAAACATAAGGATTTTAACCAAAAGTGAGAGAAAACTTGGGAAAATGGAAAAAATAAGTCAAAAAATGAGTCCAAAGCTGACAGAAGACATGAAAATGACCCCAAGTTTGAAAGAAATGGCCATCAGAGGCACAATCTAGAGCCAAAAGCATAAAACGAAGAATATATATATATATATATATATATATATATATATATATATATATATATATATATATATATATATATATATATATATATATATATATATATATATATATATATATATATATATATATATAGTATATATATATATATATATTATATATATATATATATATATATATATATATATATATATATATATATATATATATATATATATATATATATATATATATATATATATGTATATATATATATATATATATATATATATATATATATATATATATGTATATATATATATATATATATATATATATATGTATATATATATATATATATATATATATATATATATATATATATATATATATATATATATATGTATATATATATATATATATATATATATATAGTTTTTTTTGTTTTTTTTATCCATGTGGTTAGGCCAAATTAAAAAAAATGAAAAAGTTAAAAATAAAATAGAATAATAAAATAAAAACAAAAAATAAAATTAAAAAATAAATAAAATAAAATAAATAAAATAAATAATAAAATAAAAAATAATCGAGGTGGGGGGGTGTTGGTGCAAGACAATCACCAATTGATATTTTGGATAAAGACTTGAAGCCAAAGGAAGAAGAAAAGATCAACAAATGAAGAGTGAAGATAGAACATATTCAGGAAATGAAGACTTGTATACATATGTACATTAAACTATAGCTAGCTCACTTATACCTTTGTTTTAGTCATGAGCTTGTACATATATGCCTATATATACAAGTAAAAAGTCGGGGCAAGTATGAGAGAGCATGAGATGAGAAGAATTAAAAGTCATTAGAAACTTTAGAAGTGAGGAAGATCTCTCTCTCTCATCGAGATGTAAAATTTTTCAGAGAAGAAGAAATATTGCACCCGATATTTTGCTATCTTCTCCTTCTGTGCTTGATCATTTCAAGAATCCTTTTGTAGATGTTTAATTCCACAGTTCATGAGTCTATAATTAAAGTTTGAGAGCCTAATTGTAAACAGGCTGAGAGAATTATGTGTAGGAACATTTGTATGTGAAGAACTATTGAGTGTCTTCTGAAACAGGTGCAATCTCAAAATCAACTATTCAGAAGAACAGTTTCAGACATAGGTGAACTATTTGAGTCATTTGTCAAGATCTACTGAGTCATTTGAGATGATTTAACTTGTAGAAGGTGCGCAAACATTAGATGACACTTGTGCGAAGTTTTATAAAAAACTTTACACATTTGATCAGTAAATAAATGAGTTATGTGTAGCAGACTTTCTGAGTATTAACTCTCTTCAGAGTTTGTTCAAGATTTTGAAAATCTAGTATTGATCCTCCAAATTGCTAAAGGTTTTGAGTTGTTCTTGATATAGAGGTGCTCTAATATCAAGGATAGCTTGTTCTTTTGGATATTAACACTCTCCATCAGTGGTATGAGAGCAAGAATCATCAAAATTGAAGAAAGGAGGACCGCGACTGCTGCAGACATACAAAAATCAACATTTGAAGGTTCAAAAGGTGAAAGCTTTAAAGGAAAGCTTGAGAAGGAGTCTTGAAGCTATCAAGAAGATCAAAAGGAACTTCATTCGAAGTAAAGGTACACATATTCCTCATAAAGGTTGAAGAATTTAATACACAGGTGAAGAAAGGATGGGAGATTCTCTTCAGATAGAGAAATTAGATAGAGAAAACTATCCAGCTTGGTCAATGAGGATGGAAGCTCATCTCATGAGTAAAGATTTGATAAGTTACATTACATATGAAGAAGAAAAACCACAATTTAGAGATCCTGGTGTTCCAACTAGGGATGAACTCTCAGATTTGAAGACTTGGATGAAAAAGGATGCTCAAGCAAGGAGCACTATCTACATGGGAGTCAATGACCATGTGCTACCTCATATTAGAGGTCTTGAAAGTGCAAGTGATATATGGAATGCTTTGGAGGAGCATTTCCGAAACACTACAAAGTCAAGGAAGGCATCTTTGTGGGAAAAGCTTACCACATTCAAGAAGAAGGCTTCTCAAACCATTTCTGATTATGTGACAAGGATGAAGGACATTGCAGATGCATTAGGAGCAGTTGATGAAGATATTGAGGAGGATAAATTGGTAAGGCAAATCCTCACAAGCTTGAGAGGAGATGAGAAATGGAAGCCATTCATTTTGTCTATTGAATTGTCACTAGATCATTTCACTCCTGATTTAAATCAATTGCTAGGACACATGCTAACCTTTGAGCAGGATGTCAAAGGTGATGGTGATAAGAAAGCAGGTCAAGCAATGTATTCAAAGGATAAGAAGAAGAATAGCAAAGGTAAGCAACAAGCAAATGAAGATGAAGGCACAACTAGTCAAGCCAACTTCGTAAGAGGAAGAGGAGGTGGCAAAGGTAGAGGAAGAGGTAGAAGCAATAAAGATGGAGCCAAAGCTTATTGGATTTGTGGTAAGAAAAATCGCTTAGCTCATGATTGTTGGCATAATAATCAGAGTAATGGTGGATATAATCAGAACTTTAATTCAAGAGGAAGAGGTGGCAGAAACCAAAGAGGTAATTTCAGAGGTAGAGGTAGTAGAGGTTACTTTGGAAGAAATGCAGGTAGAGGATTCCAAAGTCAATCCTACAACAATACCTACTACAATTATGCTTCAGATCAGAAGGAGGATTCAACCTTGATGAATGCAACTTGTGAAAGGCAAAGTGAAGACCAAAGAGTTTTCTACATTGACTCAGGGTGTAGTAATCACCTGAGTGGTAACATAGCTTTGATGAATGATTTGGAGAATAAGGTAACTAATCATGTAGTTCAAATAGGTGACAATACAAAACACAATGTGAAGTCAATTGGATCAGTGAAGGCCAATGATGGAAGTACTCTTTTGAGTAAGGTCTTGTATGTTCCTACAATTCCAAAGAATTTGATAAGTGTAGGACAAATTGTTGAAAAAGTTTATGAAGTAAGGTTCAGTAATGATGGAGTTTTTGTGGAAGACCCTAGCAAGGGGTATAAACAAATTGTTTCAGGGAAGAAAGAAGGGAGACTCTTCACATTGAAGATTCAAAGTAATGTTGGTAATGCCTTGGTTACTTATGGAGGGCATAAGATCTCTAAGTTAGATCTTTGGCATAAAAGGCTTGGACATTTCAATGAAAGAGGTATTAAGGATATGGTTAACAATGGTTCAGTGCTTGGATTGCCTAATGTTGCAGGTCAACATATGGCATATAGATGTGAGGCATGTCAATTAGGTAAGGCTCATAAGCAATCATATAATAAGCATGGATTTATGTATTCAGAGAAGCTTGAGTTGGTACACACAGATGTGTGGGGACCATCAAAGGATTTCAACATTAATGGTTCAAGATATTATGTGATTTATGTTGATGATGCTACCAGGTGGATCACTATCTATGTGATCAAAGACAAATCAGAGGTATTTAATACATTCAAAGATTATCATGTGTATGCAGAAAGAATTATAGGTCAAAAGTTGAAGAGACTTAGGTTAGATGGAGGGGGAGAGTATTTCTCTAATGAGTTCAGTGATTACTTATGGAATGCAGGTATAAAAAGGGAAGTTATTTGCAAGTACTCTCCTCAACAAAATGGTGTAGCAGAAAGAAGAAATAGAAATCTTGTTGAGTTTGCAAGATCAATGATGAAGGAGAAAAATTGTCCAACTTATTTGTGGGCTGAGGCTGTAAATACAGCCACATATTTGGTTAATAGGTTACCATGTAAAGCTTTGCAAGGTATGACACCATATGAGGCATGGTAGGGTAAGAGACCTACTTTAGATCATTGCAAAGTATTTGGATGTTTGGCTTATGCATATGTGCCATCTCAATTGAGACATAAATTGGAACCTAAAGCTAAAAAGTATGTGTTCATTGGATATGATGATAAGCAAATGGGATATAGGTTGTGGAGTCCATCCACAAAGCAATTCCTTGTATCAAAGGATGTTACATTTGATGCGCAAGGTACTTGGTATGCAGGTACAATCAATATTCATGCAAGTGATGAAGAAGTTGTGCATCAGAAGAAAGGTAAATCAAAGGTTCAGATATTTGATGAAGAAGAGAGCAATGAAGTACAAGTGGAAGTTGAAGAAGTGCCAAGGTTTGATCCAGAATGTGATGAACAAAAAACTTCAAGAAGTGGACAACTCAGAAGGTCATCAAGACACAAATGGCAACCTACAAGGTATAGCTATGACACTTCTTTTTTGACTACTAAGGATTATGCTTACATGATGAAAGCAGATGAAGACCCTTCTACATATGAAGAGGCAAAAGATAAAGAAAATTGGGAAAAAGCTATGCAGGAAGGGTATGATGCATTGATGGAGAATGAGACTTGGGATTTGGTTCCTAAACCAAACAGTCAGAAGATCATTGGATGTAAATGGGTCTACAAGACAAAGAGGTATGTAGATGGAAGTGTGTCTAGGTATAAAGCTAGACTTGTTGTGAAAGGATTTGCTCAGACATATGGTATAGACTATGACGAGACCTATAGTCATGTGGCAAAGATGACAACCATCAGGACACTCATAGCTATTGCTGCGTGTAAAGGTTGGAAACTATGATGTGAAAAATGCTTTTCTAAATCGTTATATTTCAGATGATGTTTTCATGGAGCAACCACAAGGGTTTAGAGATGAAAGGTATTCAGAATATGTATGCAAGCTCAAGAGAGCTTTGTATGGTTTAAAGGAGGCCCCAAGGGCATGGAATTATAGACTTGTAAAGTTCTTGAAGGAACTTGGTTTTCAAGTATCTAAAGCAGATAGTAGCTTGCTTGTCAAAGCAAGTGGTGATGTGTTCATTTACATGTGCATATATGTCGATGATATCATTCTTACAGGTACAGATGAGAAGGGCATACAAAGCCTTAAGAAACAAATGGAGAAAGAGTTCAAGATTAGTGACTTGGGAGACTTGTCATATTTCTTGGGCATGGAGATCTCATATACTCAACATGGAGTGTATGTAACTCAAGAAAGGTATTTGAAGAACTTGTTGATCAAGTTTAAAATGGATGATTGCAGGGTGGCACTTACTCCAATGGAAGTGAATAAAAAATTGAGTAGATATGGAGGAGAAGAATTCAAGGATATGAAGCGATATGAAAGTCTAGTTCGTAGTCTTATCTATGCTACATTAACTAGGCCTGATTTGTCATATGTAGTTGGAGTGTTGTCTCAATTCATGCATTGTCCCAGGAAAGAACATTGGGTTGCAGGACAAAGATTATTGACATACATTAAGGGTAAACTCAAGCAAGGTTTGTATTATGGATTTACATCAGATACAAACATCAAGATCTATAGTGATACAGATTGGGCAGGTAATCCTGATGATAGAAGATCAACTTATGGATACTTGTGTTATGTGGGAGATAAGTTAATCTCTTGGTGTTCTAAGAAGCAACACACAGTTGCTTTATCATCTACAGAGGTAGAGTATAAAGGTATGGTTGAAGCTGCAAAGGAAGTCATATGGTTGAAAACTCTCATGAAAAGTTTTGACATCATTCAAAGCACACCCACTATTCATGGAGATAATATGAGTTCATTGTATCTAGCTGCTAATCCTATTTTTCATGCCAGGACTAAACACATTGAGATTCAGTATCACTTTCTAAGAGAGAAGGTGATTGATAAGGAGATTGAAGTCATACATACTTCAACAAAAAATCAGATTGCATATATGCTAACCAAAAGCTTGGATGGACCAAAGCTACAAAGATTTAAAGATGTGGCAGGTATAAAGAACAAAGAATTGAAGCCATAGGAAGAAGAAAAGATCAAAAAATGAAGAGTGAAGATATAACATATTCAAGAAATGAAGACTTGTATACATATGTACATTAAACTATAGCTAGCTTACTTATACCTTTTTTTAGCCATGAGCTTGTACATATATGCCTATATATACAAGTAAAAAGTTGGGGCAAGTATGAGAGAGCATGAGTTGAGAAGAATTAGAAGTCATTAGACACTTTAGAAGTGAGGAAGATCTCTCTCTCATCCAAATGTAAAATTTTTCAGAGAAGAAGAAATATTGCACCCGATATTTTGTTGTGTTCTCCTTTTGTGCTTGATCATTTCAAGAATCCTTTCATAGGTGTCTAATTCCATATTTCATGAGTCTATGGTTAAAGTTTGAGAGCCTAATTGTAAACAGGCTGAGAGAATTATGTGTAGGAACATTTGTATGTGAAGAACTATTGAGTGTCTTCTAAAACAGGCGCAATCTTGATGGTCAAAGAAGTGATCAGTTCTCAATGCACAGTGTAAAGTTTTGTGCAAATGAGGAGTCAAAATCTAAGTTGGAAGGTAATCCATCTATTACTAAAAGCATTTGATTAAACGGGTTCTAGTTTGGGAGAACTGTGTGTTAGAAGTTGCAGGTGTTAGAATCAACTATTCAGAAGAATAGTTTGAGACATAGGTGAACTGTTTGAGTCATTTCTCAAGATCTACTAAGTCATTTGAGATGATTTAACTTGGAGAAGGTGAGCAAAAATTACTGTGTGCAAAGTTTTATCAAAAACTTTACACATTTGATCAGTAAATAAATGAGTTATGTGCAGCAGACTTTCTGAGTATTAACTCTCTTCATATTTTGTTCAAGATTTTGATAATCTAGTATTGATCCTCCAAATTGGTAAAGGTTTTGAGTTGTTCTTGATATAGAGGTGCTCTAACATCAAGGATAGCTTGTCCTTTTGGAGATTAACACTCTCCATCAGGGGGCGGGGGGGGGAAAGGGTCCACTTGGGGGGGTCAACTTTGGCAAGGGGAAAGGGGGTGGGGGGAAGGGGGAGAGAGAGAGAGAGAGAGAGAGAGAGGAGGCGAGGAGACAAGGGGTGGGGTTTTTTTTTTGGAAATGGAAAAAAAGAAAATTAGTCGCTAGAGGCTCTTTTTTTTGAGAAAATACACAAAAAGAGATAAAAATGCAAATAAAATCCAAAAAAATAAAAAAAACTCTAAAAAATTTCTCTAAATTTTTGGGCCACTTATCCCTCTGAATACTATAGAGATCTTCCTCATTTCCTCCATTTTATTAAGAAAAATGGCATTGAAAAAAGATTAAAATTCTAAAAAAAATTCTAAAAATGCTTTAAAAATTCCCAAAAAATTTCTAACTTTTTTCTTATGCAAGGGGCTATGAAATGGCTTCTAAATTGCATAAAAACTCAAGGAACAAGCAAGAAAATGGATAAAACTACTAAAACATAAGCAAAATATGGAATGAGAAGGCTATGTACAACCTAGATAGATTTTGCAAGTTCTAGGTGATCCAGAAATCTTCAGTTGTGTTGATGATAGGCCTTGGCCTTGATATATGTTGGGTGTGTGTAGAAGTGTGAGAGACACACTAGAAGCACACACAAGGAGCACAAACACATCAAGACACACGGAGAAGATGATGGGTAGAATAGCTCTCTCTATTTGACAATGAACTAAAAACTAAAGTAAGAGCTGAATAATATCCCTAAGTACAAAGTACCACCACATATGAGAGTACCAAGTATGTGGTAACATGGGAAAAAAACCTCTAGCCAGCACTAGAGTAAAACATGCCCATGTATAGGGAAAATTTTCACATCAAAGCTACTCGAGGAACACATAAGTGTAACAAACCCCCCTGGAGCAAATGATGTGAAGACATACAAGGAGTGACAGATCAGCCCCCACAAGGTAATAAGCCTAAAGCTTTGCGAAAAGCTTCAAACTTTTCCCATGGAAGAGCTTTGGTGAATATGTCTGCCACATTATCTTGTGTAGGCACATATACCAAATCAATATCTCCTGCATGAAGGCGCTCTCTCACACAGTGATAATGCACCTCAATATGTTTGGTCCGTGCATGAAACACTGGGTTTTGTGCAACAGCCAAAGCACTCTGACTATCAGTGAGAATATGCATAGCAGCATCAATCTCCATGCAAAGATCCATCAATAGGCATCTCAGCCATATACACTCCATTGTAGCTATGAAAACTGCCCTATACTTAGCTTCACAACTCGATGTCACCATTGTAGGTTGCTTCTTACTCAACCAAGATATGCATGAGTCCCCAAGGAAAAAGCAATTACCACTAGTGGACACGTGAGTATCATAACAACTAGCCCAATCACTATCTGTAAAAGCATGCAAGCATGGCTGAATATCTCTGCCATAAAAGAGACCTAATCTCAAAGTGCCTCTGAGATATCTAAACACACGTTTTACCGCTTGCCAATTCTTAGTTCCAGGGCTATGCACGAATCAACTCAATTGGGAAACTGCATACTATATATCTGGCCTTGTGTTGCATGCATATATAAGACATCCCACAACTTGCTGATAAAGAGAAGTGTCAAATGCATCACTGGAATCCTCAACTGAGAACCTGAATCTTGTCTCAACTGATGTGGAAACTGGCTTGCAATCCTCAAAAGTCAAAACGCTAAAGTAGTTTTTCAACATACTTTGCTTGATGCATAACAATTCCCCCCTCAACGGATACAAACTGGATGCCAAGATAGTAGCTCAAAAAACCAAGATAAGTGGCATCAAAAGTATGCTGCAAATCAGCCGTAAGAATGTCAATTTTTGCATCACATGATCCAGTAAGGAGTATGTCATCGACATAAAGAACAAGCACTATAAGATCAGCCCCATTTTTGCGCACATAGAGTGTGCTTTCAATCGGACTCCATGTGAAGCCAAGAGCAATCAAGTGCTTATGGATTTGGTCATACCATGCACGTGGAGCTTGCTTGAGACCATACAAGGCTTTATGCAAGCGACAAACCATATGTTCTTTCCCTTTCATAGCAAATCCAGGAGGTTGCTTCACATAAACCTCTTCTTGCAAATCACCACTCAAGAAGGCTGTTTTTATGTCCAATTGATGCACTTTCCAACCTCGATGGGCAGCCAATGCAACCACGGTACGAATGGTAGTCATGTGTGAAGTAGGTGCAAATGTTTCCTCATAATCAATGCCATATTTTTGCACATATCCTTTGGCAGTGGTGCAACCAAACATGTTACCTTGCAACATGGTTTCTCAATTCACTTCAGGCTACTCCTATAGAGAATACTACCACATGTGCTAACAACTCCTCTTATCCTATAATGGGATTGGGAAAGATCATTCTAAATAATATTGATTGTGGTTATTTCATATGTTAGATGCCTTATATGTGCCAGGGATCAACAAAAATCAATTATTAGTTTCAATATTAGCCAAGATTGGTTTGGTTATCAAAATTGTTGATAACAGATGTACAATTCATGATCTCTCAAATGGTGATGTTATTGCTTCTGGTATTTTATGTTGTGGGCTATATCAGCTCATAGACTATGTGAAATCTATGAATGATTCTGCATGTGTAGTTCATGATTCTTAGATTTCATATGCAAAGCTTTGGCATGCATGCTTTGATCATTTGAATTTTTCTATTTTGCTTTGCCTATAGAAATCTAAAAATGGTGTCCTCTCTACCCAAACTTGAGGCCCCCTCTAAACATGTATGTGAAGGTTGTACTTCGGGTAAAATGCAGCATTATTCCTTCCCAAAAGATGACTTCATTGGAGCTGCACATAAATTGCAGCTTGTCCATAGTGATGTTTGTGGTCCTATCCAAACACCTTTGTATCATAATTATCTATACTTTATGGCTTTCATGCTATGGATGAAATATCTCAGCATGTAAAATGGGCACCCTCTATTTTGATCAATAAGGGGAACATATGTCTTCTGAGTTTAATGCATTTCTAGATGAGCATTGGATAAAACATCAATTTATAGTGTTGTATACACCTCAATAAAATTGATTTTCTAAAAGGAAGAATAGGTCTCTCACGGAAATGGCATGGTATATGGTCAAAAGTCAGGCTTTACCACATAGCTTCTAGCTTGGAGTTGTTATGTGTGCATCATATGTACTTAACTAGTGTTCGTCAAGTCGTATTGTAGGGCATGCTTGCACACTTCTAATTTATCAGTCCATGAAAGATTAGACCTCTATAGTTGGCAGTATAAGCAGATGTGATGGATGGGTGTCCAGTAGAGTGACAAAGGTATCTCCTCTCGCTAGCATCCTAAAAGGTACACATGTATCCTTCTCCCAAGATCAAGGTCCTAGATGCTTAATGATGAGTGCATTCTATTTGATGCGTTTAACCCCTTTTTGTCTGATGCATTCAAGGATGCATGCTATCTTATGCTTTCATAGGTGCACTATTGTACGATGTTTCTAATAGGGGTAAGTCACCAAAATGTAGGTAACTCCCCCAATACTTATTTGTTTGATGTGTGCCATAGATCATTTAGAAGCTCTAAATGAGTAACTAATACAAGTTGGAATATGCAAAAATGCAAAAGGAGGAGGTGTAAAGTCTTATACAGAGTCTAGAGCCTTCATCTCAAGATTCAATCACCCAAAACAAGAGTATAATTACATTTAAACACTTCAAAATGAGGAAAACATGATAGATGATACTTCCATAAGTTAGAAGCAAGTGTCACAAAGCCACAATCACTCACTAGACTCACTCAAAATGCACAAGGAAGCACAAATATGAATTTTCAAGAAGAGATCTCATGATTTCATTCCACCAAAAATCTCTCTTTACAAGTGAGTTCTTGGTCTTTATACATGCTTCTCCGAGAAATCCCTTATTTTTATTGAAAAATATCCTAAAAATGAAAGGAAAACTCCATAAATCTTATTTCTTACAAGTTTTATGAGGGAATACTCTTCCCTATAATGGGAAAGAAATGTTGTCAAATCCTTGAATATATACAACTCTTCTTGCTACAAAACTTAAAGAAAATTTTAGTAAATAAAAATACAAAGGTTTTCTATCTAAAAAGTGGGTATAATCAAAAGTAAATTTGAACAAATTGGAAATTTTTGTTGGAGTTAGACATCTGCGGAAGCATGTGAACATTACAAGGAAGAAGAAGAAGCTTGGAGCACAACACACGATACTGAATGTATTACTAGAGAATGTACAAAGATAAGTAGCCCATTAGGGCAATAGGCATATATACAAGTCGGGGGACAAAAACCTCCTAAAGAGAGAATGAAACACCCTGAGTATGCTCACCAAATTTCGTGCGAATTTGAAACTGTAATGAGAGAGGTGTAGACAATGCCCTAAATGAAGTGGTGACCTGCTCTGATACCAATTATTGGAGTCAGACGTCTGCAAAAGCACACAAACATCACAAGGAAGAAGAAGAATCTTGGAGCACAACACACAATACGGAATGTATTACTAGAGAATGTACAAAGATAAATAGCCCATTAGGGCAATATGCGTATATACAAGCTGGGGGAAAAAAACCTCCTAAAGAGAGAAAAAGTGCCCTAGTAGTCCTAGAGTGTTCACACACATCACTACCTAAATATATCAACAATTTTTGGGCCTCACCATAACCGTTTAACACATCCCCCTAGATCTTGTCATCCTCAACAAGGTTACTGTCAAGTCTAGGTGGGTGATCTTGTTAAGTCAAATAGTCCATGCATTAGACTTCATCTATGGTTTCTAGAACATGTGGGATCTACTATCAAATAAATGTTGCTTTGTAGCCTTTTTTCTGCTACAACATGTCTTTGAACTCCTCCATCTTGGATGTCCTAGAGCAATGTATACCCATGGGTGATAGAAAAGATGTGCCTTGTGCATGGCCATGTAATGTGGCCTTATGTGTCTATACTCATGTAATGTCAAATCACATGTTGGCACAAGAGATGGGTCCATAGAGTGCTCATGTATGCTGATGAAGAAACTTCCTATCTAGTAGGTAAGAGTAAGGGAAAACATACTTGACGTGAAGAGGTTGATCACTAACATAGTCTCCTCCAAAGGTGCATAGATAGATAATGTCACCAATACAAAGTGTTTTGTGAATCAAAAATTATATTATATTTTTTTCTCTTTTTCTCTTTTTCTTCTTTTTTTTCCTTTTTTGCTTTTTCCTCTCTCTCTCTCTCTCTCTCTCTCTCTCTCTCTCTATATATATATATATATATATATATATATATCTTTTGGTAAGTAATGAAAAGGTACGTGAATCATAACATAAACAATTCTAGTGCTATCTCGATAAAAAAATGATGGAAAAAAAAGTTACAAAAATCAATACTGAAAGAGATACTAATTGGCAATGGATCTGCATGCAATTGCTTCCCTCCTCCTATCGTCCATTAACTCATGAAATGTCCTTCATTGGGGTGTCCTTAAAGTTTCTTTGATCTTTTTATGGAGTTGGTTGAGGATGCATAGCATGCGTTCATCATCACACTACATTTCTTTAAAAGTCTTGAAAGTAGTATGATTGGGCTTTGTAATGGTGTTCCAACACCTAGCACTAGAAACTTCAAAGTGCAAGCAATAGCATTTCTATCAAGTTTGATCATTTGTCTTTGACTTGAGAAGTTTGTGAGAGTATCTAATCCTAGCAACTTTTTCATCGACATTGAATAGGAGAGAAATTCTATGGACTTGTCTGCATTCACATGAACCAATGTGAGGCTCAAGAACTCTTGTATCTGTAAGTCATTCCAAGTTTCTACCACTGTCAAATGTGCATAAATAGATTGAAATTCGATCTTGAGGTACACCATATTGACATGATCTTGGGACATTCTATGGTGGTGGATATAAATGTGTTCATGTAGTGATACGTTTTGTAGTGATACGTTTTGTAGTGATACGTTTTGTAAATTGGTGATCCAAAAAGTAAAAATGGTTTTGGATATGTTTTTTGGTAGACTAGCTCCTATTCTTTCCATCACCCGTTCTTTTCCTAGTCTTCATGATGTTGAATCATCCATACTTGCAATATGCCTATAGTAATGATGTTAGCACAAATTTTCCCAATCAATTAGTTGGTTCGTCAAGTTAGAATTGTTAGTAAAAATGTAAAATATATACAATGGTGTGCACGTATAAGCCTCTCATGCCTAAGTTTTACATTTATGTTGGTGGAAAGCAAAGGAATGAATGCATGATCTCAAGGTGTAAAAGACAAAGTGGTCTAGTAAGATCAAGGGTTCCTGACAAAGGGGATTTCCTAATAGGTTAAGTTACTTTAAAAATAGGATTATGTGAGTGATTCGTTCTCTTTAAGGATTTTAAGGACTCTCATATGAGGGGAATTTCTAAACAATGTTAATATGTACTAGGATAAGGAACCTATTTAAGAGAATTTCTAACAAGTTTAGAGATGGGAGTTTGCTTTCCACCCACTTAGATCTCATGGTTGTGGGATTTTGAGGTTTCTTTGAGGTAATGACTGTGAAGAGATGGATAAGTATGTGTTTGAAGATGAAGAGGTGTTGCAAAATCCTTGATCTACACCAGCCAAATGAACTCCAGAAGTATATGGTGGGCCCTTTTAGCTTGCCAATGGATGTATTAGACACCCTATGTACCTTGGAAGATCACTCTCAAAAAGATAGATCAAAACAGATAAGTTGGAGTTAGCTCAGAGGTGAAAACTTGCTATTCTTGGTTCATACACCTGTCTAGTGTTTTACATAATTCTCTGAGCACAGCAGCAATTAGCTTAATTCCTCTTGGGGAAGTCTAGGTAAATTAAAGAGCTAACTTTCAAGAGTAATCTCATAAAAAATAATGAACCACACACTGAGAATGAGTTTTAACAACTGATGACATCATCCCGATTTTCACGGGCTGCTACAATTTGAGACCAGTGAGAAGAAAAATCAACATAACTCAAAATGTAGGAATCCAATGATTATGAAAAGCTGAATCCAACAAGCTTTAAATCACTGAATTTGGATAAGTAACCACTGAGAAACACCTCTGACAAGATGAGTGAAAAAGTCGGGTACCTGACAGAGAAGTGAAGATGAACAGACCCTATTGACTTCAAATGAACATAACTGAAGATTGCAACATCCAAATGACATGAAAATTTGTGAGCATATAGTAGACTTATAGAGCTAACTTTACCAAGTTAAATCACTGAAAATGATGCACCAAGCTCAGAGAAAACATCTCTGCAAGCTGACTGAGAAAACTGAGAGTAATGGCAGTGAGTAGTACACTTCACAAGAACATGGAAAGATGAACTCAAATAATCATGAAAATGAAAGTATATTTCTTGTACAATACAATGACTTACTGATACATATGTGTGCCTTGTAATCACACCTTGATATGGCATAAAGCTCAGCTCTTGGAGGTCTTCACATAGGTCTCTCTAACCACGACTAAAACTGCCACCTATTTATAGTTGAGTTTGGGAGGCTAACTTCCCTCAATCACTCTCCAATCAATCAATGATTGATTTGATTCTCTACCTACCACAAATCACAAATTCGTGGCTCCTCTTTCCATTCTTGATCAAGTGGACTCAACCACTTAAGATTCTTTCACTTTTACATTAAGTAAACTCTTCAAAAGTTACAAGAGGTAGTTCACAAGTGAACTTTACATAGTCTTCATTTTAAGGCTTTTTCTATGACTTTGTGGGACTCAAGCCAATACTTAGGCTTGTCATAGACTTGCTCCAACAATGACTATTTGTTTGGTAGTTCCTTTTGGCTTCCAAACCAAGTTGGTAGATGGGGTCACTTTTGGTCTTTTTTTTTTAGGTTTACTGGCCTTGACTTTGGGCTTCTTTATAGTTGTGAGTTTTGGTATACGTTTTCGGAGTCAACTTTCACAAGACTTTTGTTGATGGCATTGACTCTATTGTTATCCTCACCTCTCTATGGTATTGAGATTGGTCCTCACTTCCACTCCTTATGGGATTCCCCTCACAAAATGTGTTCATTGATTTAACAACTGAATCAAAATCATGAGATGAAATTATAAATTCTTTTTTTTTTTTGCAAAGCAAGGTGGATCAAAAAATGATATCATTCCATGCATATGTTTGCTATGAAGAAACACACACCCTAATAATTCATAGTTGTAAAATGTGTATTCAACCAATCTTGGCCTAGTATGATCTACTCTTTCATATGGGTTTCATCCACAATTATAAATTCTTTTGATAAAGTAATCCTTCAATGTTAATTGGGATCTTAGCTTCTCCAAGACAAGTCAATTTTCATCCTTCTATGTCAATTATGTTGGCATTTCATTGAAAGATAGTTACTTGCATATCACATGCTAATTCCATACATATCAAACTCTTGGCTATGCTTGAGTATATGTTAGTCATTGTTCTTTCTCTAAATTTTGGTCCCAACATGGCAATTTAGCCATGGTATGTCCAACAATTTTTTCTTTATTACTCCCAATGTAAATACTTGAATAAGAGTTGAGGAAATAGGGTCAAAAATCCCTTGCATCGATTGCTTATGTCAAAGGATCCTTTTCCTGGATTCTTCTTGAGCTTCTTCTCCAATCCTTAAGTCCATGGCCTTTTGAACTTTAGCAATTTGAAGTCTTGCCATCATATCATTTGTCCAGGGTTCAAGAAACCTTCTGACATGGCATCCACTAATGTAGTTAGGAAAAATATCACCTTCCAAAGTTGCTAACTAGACCACACCTACAATGGAGATTTTGTTGATCACAAATGGCCCATGGCCTCTTTTTTGAAGCTTTTTGGTGTGTGTTTTTGTAGTGTATATACTAAAAAAGTCTCCTTCTTGTAAACCCTTATCTTTAATTTGAGCATTGTAGGAAGCTTTCTACCGATCTTTTGCAACATAAATGCCTCTTGTAGCTATCAAACGAGTTTCTTGTAATTTCTTTAGTAACTCCACATGGTTGAAACTCATGATCTTTTCACTCGTATGTTTTTGCAACTCTTAGTGTAGGAATGAAAAATTATATATGCCATTGCATTCTATCCATACACCAAATTGAATGGTGTTGTTCCTAGCACTATTTTGTAATCAACCGAATAGGCCCAAATTGCATGATGCAATTGTTGGTCCTAATCAAAGTGCTTGTTGTTAGTTATTTTCATGAGCATTGTACATATGATCTTGTTAGTAATCTCAGCTTGACCATTCACTTTGAGGATGATAGGGAGTTGTCTGTGCACTATTAGAAACTCTTCTAATAGGTGTTCAATAACTTCATTTATAAAATGAGTTTGCCTATCACTAACTATCTCAATAACTGAGTCATATCTAGTGAAGATATATTCAAATAGAAATTTAGTAGTGGTAAGAGCATCACAATGTCTTGTAGCTCTTGATTCTACCAACTTTATCAAATAGCCTATTACCACTATAATAGACTGTGCATAAGATCCTTTGTTGGTGAGCTAATAGGTCCAATAAAATCAATTCCCCACTTGAAAATGCTCTACCACACATCATAGTTATGTCACATGTTTCCACATAACTTCTTGCATCCATGTGCAACGTAGGCCATCATAAGCTACCGAAATGCTCTTGGTTGTTTTTTCAAGGAAGAAATGTCCTTTTGAAACTCCTGAGTTAGCCATTTCTTGAATAGGGAAATATTCACTTTCATGTATGCACAATCATAAAAAATTATTCTTCCCTCTCTTATAGAATTAGTTTCCTATGAGGGAATACTCTTTACATTCTTCCTCAAGTGCTCCTATTCTAGCAAGAGTAATGCCTTATGTAAATATTCCTTCTTGAAGATAGTGAACAATAGGTTTACTCCATTCTAGTGTATCATAACTTGGTATAGAGTTGAATGTTAAGTTCACTGCAAAACTGGCAATTTGAGAAATAATCATGAACATATTTAGCCATGTGTGGCCAATAAGACCATAATTTTTTCACTTTTGCAAATTTTTAGTTTGGGGAAAATGAAACCCAAATCTGGCTTATGTAATAAGATCCCACTTTTCATCTTCTTCCACACAACAAGAATGCGTGCAACAATTATTTGAAGATCTCTAGCTTTTCTAGTTTTTTTTTCTTATCTAATGGAAGGTAGTGGTGTAAAGGGTCATATGTGAGCATGGGAACATGGGGTTCCACCCATTTTGATACTACTTATAGGTTGAACAAATAGGCATCATGGAAAATAGGTTCACCATTTGTTAACCTAGAAAGGTGATCCACGTGCACATTTGTATTAAATTTCTTGAAAATGACATCAAAGTCAAATTCCATAAGCAAAAGAAGAACCCATCTTACCAACCTTCCTATATTGCAAGGTCTATTCACCCGGTGAAGAAGGGCTTGACGCTCAACAAAACTTAAACTTATTTTCAAAAAAATAATGTCTAAATTTCTTGATTGCATATATCATTCCTAATACTTTTGTCTCAATAGTGGTGTAGTTTTTCTCTACATTGTTGAGCTATTGGCCAGCATAGGCAATGGGAAAATCTGTGAAGAGAGATGGTGGATGCAATCCAAAGATGAGTTGGTGCTGCTACAACCAGCTTCACACCAGCCAATTGAGACTTCAGAGTTGATTAGTAGACTCTTTTAGCTTCCTAAATCCACCAAAATATCAGCCAAGTACTTTGGAGCATGTATCCCAAAAGTTTAAGTCAAGACAGACTAGTTGCGAAATGACTAGCTCCCAAAACTTGCTAATTTTGGACATACACCTGATGGAAAACCTGAACAGTGCTCTCAACCTGGTAAGGATTAGATAAATTCCTTTTGGGCATAGCAAATAGACTTAGCAAGCTTCCCAATCCAAGTTAAAACACTTTAAATGATGGACTGAGCATTGAGAACAAGATTCATCAATTTCTGGAACATGCCCACCATTCTCGGGGCTCTGCAGAGATAGACTAGTGAGTAGTAAAATGCAGATATCTCAACAAGTGTAAATACAAGGAGAATGAAACTTTATATGCAGCAAGTCGACAGTAAGAGCTATCCAACGCATATTAAAACACAAAAAAAGGTTGAGTATAACTCGAGATATGACCTTCTGAAGTTACTACTCTGAGTGAGTATAGCAGAGAATAAAACAGAGAAGTAGATAATGACAAATGTATAGATTCACCTATGATTACAACCACATTGGCAATGAATCTTTGCACAATGGGAGTAGAATGATAGAGCTATGGAGTAAGCTCTTCAATCTCTACAAAATGACATGAAGTGGTCACGTACAAGGTTTGCTAATCGCCTCTTCCTTCTTGCTCTTTTTATAGCTATTCTTGGAGGGAGTTTTGAATTTGAATTCGAATGGCTCCACCTAAAAGTGATCCCCAAAGTTAGGAGATATTCCCTCAGCTCAAAAATTCGTGGTTTTAGGTAGTTAGAGCCACGAGTTTTCTTTTACATCATGGATGAGGTAAGCCATCTTTTTCCTTTTTGCTTTTTTCAATTACAAGAGATAAAATGTACTCTTTTACAAGAGGTGTTCACATGACTACACATGTGACTTACAAATGATCATAATATCAAGCATATCAAGCATGTAGGCTTGGGTAAAATGCACCAACAGCTCCCCCTCAAGCCTAACATGCTTGGCCTCCAAATAAGTCTTCAATTGTCCTTGATTTCTTGCAAGCCAATCATCAACTTGAATCTACTTAAATTTGTACCATCAAGAGCTTTAGTCAACATGTCTGCACATTGCATATCTGTAGAGACATAGGATAGTTGAAAATCCTTGCTCATTAGCTTCTCCCTTACATAATGGTAGTGGACTTCAATATGCTTGGTTCTAGCATGGTATACCGGATTAGCTGCTAGATGTAGTGAGCTTGTGTTGTCACAAAAAATGTGAGGTGTTGAAGAATGAAGTCCAAGATCTGTGTACAAAAACTTTAACCACATGATTTCTTGAGTTGCATTAGCCAAACCTCTATATTTGTCTTCGGTAGAAGATAATGCCACGGTTGGTTGCTTCTTGGATGACCAAGAAATGATTTTTGAACCTGCAAATGATATATACCTAGATGTGCTTCTTCTATCATCTCTAGATCCGGCCCAATCTGCATCTGAGTAGACCTTTAGCTCAATACCTGAAGTAAATGAATAAAACAAACCTTCATTCATAGTCCCCTTTAGGTCTTGAGGACTCTCTTGGCCGCTTCCATATGTGGTCTTCTCGGCTTATGCATAAACTGAATCAATATGCTAACACTATAGCATATATCCACCCTTGTGAGTGTTGCATAGTTCAAACTTCCAACCAAGCTTTGATAGCTTGTGATGTCTTCAATTGGCTCTCCTTCATAAGCACTAAGCTTATGATTTTGCTCCATAATTGTACCTGCACACTTGGTATTTTCCATCTTGAACTTGACGAGCATGTCATGCACATACTTCCTTTGTGTGATGTATATACCTAAATCTGTGTAGATTAAATCCAATCCAAGAAAATAAGTGAGTGGTTCGAGGTCACTTATTTTGAACTCCTCCTTCATTTGAATCTTTACCTATTTGATTCCTTCAAGATCATTGCCTGTGATAATAATATCATCAACATACACACATAAATAGATCACTTCAGATCGATTCCTCTTTATGAACAAAGAGGTATCCGTCTTGCTAGCTTTGAATCCTTGGTCCTGCAAATAAGTCACCAATCTGAAATTCCAAGCTCTTGGAGCTTGCTTCAATCCATACAAATCTTTCTTTAGTTTGCATACATAGTTAGGATAATGTGCATCCTCATATCCAAGAGGTTGTGCCATATACACTTTCTTAGAAATCATCCATTCAAGAAAGCATTCTTTACATCAAGTTGATAGATATTCCAATTTCTAGACGCAGCAAGACTAATGAGAACCCTAATTGTAGGCATTTTTGCAACAGGAGAGAAAGTCTCCTCATAATCAATACCATGGGTTTGAGCAAACCCTTTAGCAACTAACCTTGCTTTGTGTCTATTTATACTTCCATCTGGATTCCTCTTGATTTTGTATATCCATCGAGATCCAATTACCTTCATAGATGGCTTGTTAGGTACAAGCTCCCAAGTGTCGTTTTCCTTCAGGGCTTCCATTTCTTCATCCATTGCATCTCTCCAAGCTTTCTTGCTTTGTGCTTCTTCAAATGTGGTAGGTTCTTCATTGGTGAAATCCATTGCAATGTAGATTGAGTGCTTGGTTGTTGGTGCAGACCAATCACCAATTGAAGGCTTGGAAGATCAAATGATGAAGGAAGAATCAATTCCTAAAGTGTGGAAGAAGATTACATTCAGAGGACAAGAGAAGTGTACACATATGTACATTAGTATAGTCATAGATGACTTAGATCTTTTGTTTAGTAAGAATCATGTACAAATTATCTATAAATACTTTGAGGAAAGTCGGGAAATGTATGAGAGCATATGTGACAATAGTTAGAAGTCAAGAATGAGGGAGATAGAAGTTATGAGATAGAGGAAAGTGAATTTGAGTTAGCTCTCATCACTCAGTTGTAATTCTTCTGAGTAAAGAAAAATATTTGCGCCCGATGTTTCTGTGTGTTCTCCTTCTACAGTAGATCAATTGTGGAATGCTTTTGTACAAGTCTAAGTTGAGAGTTACTTGACCTTTGTGCAAAGTTTTAGCTTCCAATTGTAATCAGGCTGAGTGAATTAAGTGTAGGAACATTCATATGTGAAGTGTGTTCACTGGTTCCTAAAACAGGCGCATATTTCGAAGTCAATGTTTTGGTCATTTCTCCTAGCACAGTTTAAAGTTTTGCATGAGTGAGGGCTTAATCTTTAAGTTGGAAGATAAGCTACTTATGTCTAGAAGAATTTTGTAAAACGGGTTCTATTCAAGGAGAACCAAGTCTTAAAAGTTACAGGTGTAAAGTCGACTGTTCTGAGTAACAATTTCTGACATAGGTAACTTGAGAAGTTGATTTCTCAAGCTATACTTAATCTTTTGAAGAGATTCAACTTGGAGTAGATGCGCAATCTCTAGGAGATACTTCGTACAAAGTTTCATAAAAAACTTTACACGTTTGATAGGTCAATGTGAAGAAATAGTGCAGCAGACTTTTCTGTGTTTCGTCTTCTTCACAGATTTGTTAATCTTTTGATAATTAGCAATTGATCCTCTAAATTAGTGGAGTGTTTGACTTATTCTTGGTATAGAGGTGCTCTAATCACAAGAATAAGTTGTTCTTTTGGAGATTAACATTCTCCATCAGTGGTATCAGAGCAGGAGACATCAATTTGAAGAAAAGGAGGATCCCGACTGCTGCAGATTCAAGAAATTCAACACTTGAAGGACTAAGAAGTGAAAGCTTGGAGTCAAAGCTTGAGGAGAAGACTATTTGACATCAAGAAAGGCAAAAGGAGTTCAATTCAAAGTAAAGGTACATACATTGTTTGTAAAGCTTGAAGATTTCAATACACAGGTGGATACAAGATGGGAGAAAGCTTGCAGATTGATAAGCTAGATAGGGAGAACTATCCAGCATGGTCCATGAGGATGGAAGCACACCTCATGAGCAAAGATCTTATATCATTTATTACAGGAGATGAAGAAAAACCTGAGTTTGCAGATCCAAGTATTCCTACTAGGGAAGAACTTGCAATGTTGAAGACTTGGATGAGAAAGGATGCTCAAGCAAGGAGTATCATTTACATGGCTGTAAATGATTACCTTCTACCTCACATCAGAGGTTTGGAAAGTGCTACAGATGTTTGGAATGCCTTGGAAGAGCATTTCCAAAATACTACTAAGTCAAGGAAGTCCTCACTATGGGCTGAGTTCACAACCTTCAAGAAGAAGAGCTCACAATCAATTTCAGATTATGTGGCAAGGATGAAAGATATTGCAGATAGCTTGGGAGCAGTGGATGAAGACATTGAAGAAGAAAAGTTGGTAAGACAAATACTTACAGGTTTGAGAGGAGATGAGAAGTGGAAGCCTTTCATATTGTCCATAGAATTGTCACTTGATCACTTTACTCCTGACCTTAATCAATTGCTAGGACACATGCTAACCTTTGAGCAGGATCTTAAAGGAGACAATGATAGAAGTACAAGTCAAGCTATGTACTCCAAGGACAAGAAAAAGAATGGCAAGGGAAAGCAATCAAATGATGATGAAGGGAATTCAAATCAAGCCAACTTCACAAAAGGGAAGACAAATTTCAGAGGTAAAGGAAGAGGAGGTAAGAACAAAGATAATGCTAAAGCTTGTTGGATTTGTGGTAGAACAAATCATTTGGCAAATGATTGTTGGTATAACAATCAAAATGGTGGAAGCAATAATCAGAATTATAGTCAAAGAGGTAGAGGAGGCAGAAACCAAAGAGCCAATTTCAGAGGAAGAGGTGGTAGGACATCATATGGTAGAGGAGGTGGAAGAAACTTCCAATCTCAGTCCTACAACAACAATTATTACAATTATGCATCAGATCAGAAGGATGACATGACTCTTATCTTGAATGCAACTCATGAATCAATGGGAGAAGATCAAAGAGTGTTTTATATTGACTCAGGGTGTAGCAACCATCTGAGTGGGAATCTATCTTTGATGACTGATATGGAAGCAAAGGTCAATGGACATACAGTTCAGACAGGTGACAATACCAAACATAAAGTGGAGAGCATTGGATCAGTGAAGACAAAGAGTGGAAGTACACTTCTGAGCAAGGTACTTTATGTTCCTACTATTCCTAAAAATCTGATAAGTGTAGGGCAAATTGTGGAGAAAGGATATGAGGTAAGATTCACAAATGATGGTGTTTATGTACAAGATCCAAATCAGGGATATAGAAACATAATTGCAGGTAAAAAGGAAGGAAGATTGTTCACTCTCAAAGTCCAAGGTAATGTGGGACATGCATTATTTACCTATGGAGGTCAAAAGGTATCTGAATTAGACCTATGGCATAAAAGGCTAGGTCATTTCAATGAGAGAGCTATAAAGGAGATGTCAAAGAATCAGGTGGTGCTTGGATTGCCAAATATTGAAGGGCAACATATGGTGTACAAGTGTGAAGCTTGTCAATTAGGTAAAGCACATAAGAGTTCTTATAACAAATCAGGGTACAAGTATTCAAATATGCTTGAATTGGTTCATACAGATGTATGGGGTCCCTCAAGGGACTATAGCATAAATGGATCCAGATATTATGTGTTGTTTGTTGATGATGCAACCAGGTGGATTACTTTGTATGTAATCAAGGATAAATCAGAAGTTTTCAAGACATTCAAACATTTTCATGCTTATGCAGAAAGGATCACAGGACAAAAGCTATAGAGGTTAAGATCAGATGGAGGGGGAGAGTATTTCTCAAAAGAGTTTGATGATTATTTGTGGAATGCAGGTATCAAAAGAGAAGTAACTTGCAGGTACTCCCCTCAACAGAATGGAGTAGCAGAAAGGAGGAATAGGACTCTTGTAGAGTTTGCAAGAGCCATGATGAAGGAAAAGAATTGTCCAAATTACTTATGGGCAGAAGCCATTAACACTGCAACATACCTTGTGAATAGGCTGCCTTGCAAAGCTTTGGATGGAGGAACCCCTTATGAAGCATGGTGGGGTAAGAAGCCTAGTCTTGATCATTGTAAAGTATTTGGATGTATTGCATATGCTTATGTTCCTTCACAATTAAGACATAAGCTAGAACCAAAAGCAGAGAAGTATGTGTTTATTGGATATGATGATAGACAGATGGGTTACAGGTTGTGGAGTCCATCCACAAAGCAATTTCTTGTTACTAAAGATGTAACATTTGATGAGCAAAATATGTGGTATACAGGATCACCAAATGAGTATACATGTGTTGAAGAAATACAAAGGAAAGGAAAGGCAAAGGTAAAAGTTTGTGAAGAAATTGTTGATGAAGTTGACTCTAGATGTAGAGTGCAGGATCATGTAGAAGAAGGGCCAAGATTTGATCCAGAATCAAATGAGGCTGAAACTTCAAGAAGTGCAGAAATCAGAAGATCTACAAGGGAAAGGAAAGAACCTATAAGGTATAGTTATGATACATCTTTCCTAACAACAAAAGATTATGCCTACATTGTGAAAATAGAAGAAGATCCAACCACTTATGAAGAAGCCAAAGGTAAACAGAATTGGGAGAAGGCAATGCAGGAAGAGTATGATGCTCTACTTGAAAATGAAACTTGGGAATTAGTACCAAGACCAAAGAATCAGAAAGTCATTGGATGCAAGTGGGTATATAAAACAAAGAGGTTTGCAGATGGTAAGGTGTCTAGATATAAGGCTAGACTTGTGGTCAAAGGTTATGCCCAAACTTATGGGGTAGATTATGATGAAACCTTTAGTCCTGTTGCTAAGATGTCTACAATTAGGACATTGATTGCTATTGCTGCTTGCAAGGGATGGAAATTATCACAATTGGATGTGAAAAATGCATTTCTAAATGGATATATTGCAGATGAAGTATATATGGAGCAACCAGAAGGCTTTATGGAATCAATTGGATCAGATTATGTGTGTAAGCTCAAGAGAGCTTTATATGGGTTGAAGCAAGCCCCAAGAGCTTGGAATTACAGATTGGTCAAGTTCTTGAATGAATGTGGATTTCAAGCATCAAAGGCAGATAGTAGCTTGCTAGTGAAGGCAAGTGAAAATGGATACATTTACATGTGCATTTATGTTGATGATATTATTGTTACAGGAACAGATGCTCAAGGAATCAATGAACTCAAGAAGCAAATAGAGAAGGAGTTTAAGATAAGTGATTTGGGAAACTTATCTTATTTTCTAGGAATGCAGATTGTGTATACTCAACATGGAGTATATGTTTCACAAGAGAGATACTTGAAGAATCTTTTAGTCAAATTTAACATGGAAGATTGTAAGACCTCAACTACACCATTGGAGGTAAATCATAAATTAAGCAGGTATGGAGGTGAAGAGTTCAATGATATGAAGAAATATCAGAGTTTGGTAGGTAGTCTAATCTATGCTACCTTGACAAGGCCAGATCTATCATATGCAGTAGGTGTGTTGTCACAATTCATGCATTGTCCAAAGAAGACTCATTGGATTGCAGCCCAAAGGGTACTCAGATATATCAAAGGAACCCTAAGTGAAGGTTTGTATTATGGTTTCACTTCTGACACAAGAATCAAAGTGTTTAGTGATGCAGATTGGGCAGGTGACTCAGATGATAGAAGGTCTACTCATGGATATCTATGTTATGTTGGAGATAAGTTAGTTTCTTGGTGTTCAAAGAAGCAACACACAGTTGCTTTATCATCCACAGAAGCTGAGTATAAGGGAATGGTAGAAGCTGCAAAGGAAGTGATATGGTTGAAGACCTTGATGAAAAGTTTTGAGACTGATCATAGTACTCCAATAATTTTTGGAGACAATATGAGTTCTTTGTATTTGGCAGCTAACCCTGTTTTTCATGCCAGGACTAAGCATATAGAGATTCAGTATCATTTCTTGAGGGAAAAGGTACTAGATAAAGAGATTGAAGTGATGTACACTCCAACAAAAGAACAAGTGGCAGATATGATGACAAAGAGTCTGGATGGACCTAAGTTACAAAGGTTCAAAGACATGGCAAGTATAAAGAAGACAGAGAAAACCTCAATTGATGATTGAGGGGGAGCTGTTGGTGCAGACCAATCACCAATTGAAGGCTTGGAAGATCAAATGATGAAGGAAGAATCAATTCCTAAAGTGTGGAAGAAGATTACATTCAGAGGACAAGAGAAGTGTACACATATGTACATTAGTATAGTCATAGATGACTTAGATCTTTTGTTTAGTAAGAATCATGTACAAATTATCTATAAATACTTTGAGGAAAGTCGGGAAATGTATGAGAGCATATGTGACAATAGTTAGAAGTCAAGAATGAGGGAGATAGAAGTTATGAGATAGAGGAAAGTGAATTTGAGTTAGCTCTCATCACTCAGTTGTAATTCTTCTGAGTAAAGAAAAATATTTGCGCCCGATGTTTCTGTGTGTTCTCCTTCTACAGTAGATCAATTGTGGAATGCTTTTGTACAAGTCTAAGTTGAGAGTTACTTGACCTCTGTGCAAAGTTTTAGCTTCCAATTGTAATCAGGCTGAGTGAATTAAGTGTAGGAACATTCATATGTGAAGTGTGTTCACTGGTTCCTAAAACAGGCGCATATTTCAAAGTCAATGTTTTGGTCATTTCTCCTAGCACAGTTTAAAGTTTTGCATGAGTGAGGGCTTAATCTTTAAGTTGGAAGATAAGCTACTTATGTCTAGAAGCATTTTGTAAAACGGGTTCTATTCAAGGAGAACCAAGTCTTAAAAGTTACAGGTGTAAAGTCGACTGTTCTGAGTAACAATTTCTGACATAGGTAACTTGAGAAGTTGATTTCTCAAGCTATACTTAATCTTTTGAAGAGATTCAACTTGGAGTAGATGCGCAATCTCTAGGAGATACTTCGTACAAAGTTTCATAAAAAACTTTACACGTTTGATAGGTCAATGTGAAGAAATAGTGCAGCAGACTTTTCTGTGTTTCATCTTCTTCACAGATTTGTTAATCTTTTGATAATTAGCAATTGATCCTCTAAATTAGTGGAGTGTTTGACTTATTCTTGGTATAGAGGTGCTCTAATCACAAGAATAAGTTGTTCTTTTGGAGATTAACATTCTCCATCATTGGTGACCAAAGAAGTATCATAACCAAACCTCTCTGGTTCTTCTTCTCCCTTGAAGACCTTCTAAGTGGTTGATGTGAGCTCTCCGGTCCATATGTAGCATCCTGCATCTTTGCTTTACCTTTGTTCTTCCATAGCTTTAGTCTTTCCAAGTCTTCTAGGTCAATCTCCGAATCACTTTCTTCAATCTGCTTTGGCTCCTTTGGTTGAAGTGATGGAAAATCTTCATCCAAGTCATATGGCAGCTTCACTTTCCTGTCATCATCAAACCATGATTTGTTTTCATCAAAAATTACATCTCTACTCACAAAAAATCCTTTATTGGTTGGATTGTACAATCTATATCCTTTTTGGTTTTGATCATAACCAATGAATACACACTTCTCTGCCTTGGGATCCAATTTCCCTCTTACTTGAGAAGGAATGTGAGCATAGGCTAAGCATCCAAAGATTTTACAATGCTCTAGACTAGGTCTTCTTCCATTCCCCACTCCATATGGAGTGGTTCCATCTAGTGACTTAGATGGAAGTCTATTTATGAGATATCTGGCTGTAGACATAGCCTCTGCCCATAGGTAGTTTGGCAATCCCTTTTCGTTGAGCATGGACCTTGCAGCTTCGACAATAGCTCTGTTCCTCCTCTCTGCTACACTATTGAGTTCGGGTGTATACCTTGTAGTGACTTCCCTTTTAATGTCTCTTTCATGCAAGAAGGCATCAAATTCAGAAGAGAAGTATTCTCCTCCACCATCTGATCTGAGTCTTTTTAAAGTCCTACCTGTTTGGTTTTCAACAAGAGCAATATACTTCTTAAAGCAATTAAACACTTCATCCCTGTGCTTCATGAAAAACAGAATGATCCACATGCTACAATCATCTATGAAATACACATAATATCTTGAGCCTGATATAGCTGGCTCCTTACTTGGACCCCACACATCCGTGTGCACTAGATCCAAAGGATTTTGATATATATATCCTTTCTTATTGAAAGGTTGTCTATGAGCCTTGTCGAGTTGACAAGCTTCACACTTATAAATCATGTGTTGCCTTGTGATATTAGGCAAACCAAGTACACTTTGGTCCCTGCAAATTTGTTTGAGTGTCCTCTCACCAATGTGAGCAAGCATTTTGTGCCATATCTCCAACTCTGTTAGAGTTTGAGATCCATAGCTAAACAAAGCTATGTTCTTTGTATCTTCCACTTCAAAAGTGAAAAGCCTTCCTATCTTTTCTCCTTTGGCAATCCTTCGAAAGCCTTGCCTTGGGTCTTCAACATATGCTCCAAATCGGTTGAATCTAACCTACATTCCTTTTTCAACAATTTGTCCAACACTTATTAAATTTTGGGTAATTGTAGGGACATACAAGACTTTGCTTAAGAGGTTCATATTCCCATCTGATGTCTTCACATTACCTATCTTCTCCACTGAGTGCCTTGTGTCATCTCCTGTCTGCACTTCATGCTTGTTATGAGGATCTTCCAAATCAGAAAGCCACATTTCCTGCTACATGGTTTGAGCATCCCGAATCAATGTAAAATATGTGATCATCATCCTTACCCTTCTTCACTGACAGATTCATAATCAATAATGAATCTTCTTGACTTTGGTCCTCTGCATAGTTATTTTAATCTCTTCTTCCTCTATGGACACTTTGATAGTTGTTGTTGTTGTTGTAATTGTTGTTGTAGTAGTTGTTGTTGTAGCCTCCATTGTACCTGCCTCTATTTGTTCCATAGCCACCTCTATTGAATCCTCTTCCTCTTCAATTCCTCGGGTTCTTGAAACATTCTTCAGTAGTATGATTAGATAAGCCACATATATTGCAAGGTTGAGATGATTGGAATCTCCCCCTGCCTTGCTTTCCACCTCTGCCTCTTCCTCTAGCTCTTCCTCTACCTGCAAAGTTTGCTTGGAAAGAGCTACCTTCATCTTCATTCTTCTTATTCTTTGACTTGTCCTTGACCTTAGCTTTATCAGAATATAAGGCAGAAGTTTGTTTACCTCTTGAGGACTCACCACCTTTGCTAATCTTTGCTTCATGAGTGAAGAGTTGGCCCATGAGTGTGTTGAGGTCGGGTACATGCATATCCATGTATAAATCCATGGTTGTTGTGAATGACTCCCACTTGTCGTCTGCTTTGATTCCATTTATGATTTGTCTAATGATTTGCTCCTCTTCAATTACCTCTTCAATGCTTCCAAGTTGGTCGGAAATCTCCTTCATCTTTGCGACAAAATCAGTCATATTTTGCTTCGGGCTTTTCTTCATTGTTGTGAACTCCATCCACAATTGGTTCTTCCTTGCTCGAGTGTTGGAAGAGAAGAAAGAAGCAAGTGCATTCCAGGTCTCTCTTGATGTCTTGCATCCCTTGACATGAGGTAAAAGAAAATCAGAGATTGAGTTTAGAATATAGGACCTTGCAAGTGCATCCTTGGAACACCAATTTGAAAGCCCTTCCACTTCTTCATGTGATGGTTGCCCTTTGTTCCTCATGGTTGGCATTGCTTCATCTCCGGATATGAATCCATATTGATTCCTCCCTTGAAGGTAAGCCTCCGTCCTTAGAGACCATGCCGGGTAGTTGTTTTGATCCAATTTGTCAATTGTTGATGGAAATCCATCTCCCATGTTGCTTGACTATGCTCTGATACCACTGTGAAGAGAGATGGTGGATGCAATCCAAAGATGAGTTGGTGCTGCTACAACCAGCTTCACACCAGCCAATTGAGACTTCAGAGTTGATTAGTAGACCCTTTGAGCTTCCTAAATCCACCAAAATATCAGCCAAGTACTTTGGAACATGTATCCCAAAGTTTAAGTCAAGACAGACTAGTTGGGAAATGACTAGCTCCCAAAACTTGCTATTTTTGGACATACACTTGCTAGAAAACCTGAACAGTGCTCTCAAGCTGGTAGGAATTAGATAAATTCCTTTTGGGCATAGCAAAAAGACTTAGCAAGCTTCCCAATCCAAGTTAAAACACTTTAAATGATAAACTGAGCATTGAGAACAAGATTCATCAATTTCTGAAACATGCCCACCATTCTCGGGGCTCTGCAGAGAATGCAGATATCTCCAAAACTGTAAATCCAATGAGCATGAAAATTTATACGCAACAAGTAGACAATAAGAGCTATCCAACGCACATTAAAACACAAAAAAATTATGAGCATAACTTCTGAAGTTATTGCTCTGAGTGAGTATAGCAAAGAACAAAACAGAGAAGTAGATAATGACAAATGTATAGATTCACATATGATTACAACTATATTGGCAATGAATATTTGCACAATGGGAGTAGAAGGATAGAGCTATGGAGTAAGCTCTTTAATCTCTACAAAATGACATGAAGTGGTCACGTACAAGGCTTGCTAATCACCTCTTCCTTCTTGCTCTTTTTATAGCTATTCTTGGAGGGAGTTTTGAATTTGAATTCGAATGGCTCCACCTAAAAGTGATCCCCAAAGTTACGAGATATTCCCTCAGCTCAAAAATTCGTGGTTTTAGGTAGTTAGAGCCACGAGTTTGCTTTTACATCATGGATGAGGTAAGCCATCTTTTTCATTTTTGCTTTTTTCAATTACAAGAGATAAAATGTACTCTTTTACAAGAGATGTTCACATGACTACACATGTGACTTACAAATGATCATAATATCAAGCATATCAAGCATGTAGGCTTGGGTAAAATGCACCAACAAAATCTAACCTTCCTTGTGGTAGGTTATGTTAGTATACAACCTATGGTATAGTTGGATGCATCAACATGTACATGGAAGTTCTTATTCCAATTTGGTACTTTCAATGTGAGCATTATCAAAAGTTTGTGTCGCAACTCCTTAAATGTTGTCACATTATTTACTCCATTCAAATTTTGTAATCAAAGCATATAGTGGTAATAGATAATTGCATACATGTGGATAAACCTATGATAATATCCACAATGGCCCATGAAACCATAGAATTCTTTGAGATCCCTAGTTTTGGAAGGTTCATTATCACCTTAAGTTTGTCTTCTTTGAGACAATATAAAATATTTCCTTTTTTCCCCATTAAGATGTATTTTTTATGATTTAATGAGACTTTATATTGTCTGCATTTATCAAATAATCTTTTCAACATTGGGATATTCTCAGGTCTTATTGTAAAATATGCACATGAGTTATCCTAATATACTTCCAAAGATTTCCAAAGAAATTATTTAAAGACTTCACACATCAATCTTTAAAAAGTTGTAGGGGCATTAGCTAGATTAAAATGAATAACTTTGAATGCATATATCCCCCACTGAATAGCACAAAACTCTATACTTCTTTGCTTGCTACACTTTCCAAAAAATGATAAGCTCTTGGGAGTCGATAACTATCCCTAATGGTAGCAACATTAACCTTTTTCATATTGATACAAAATCTTCATCTACAATTTTTCTATTGAATTTTTTTCTGTTGTAGTTTGAGGTTTGAAAATAGCACACCAATAGCACAAGGAAGAAGTAGAAGGTTCAAGCATAATATTGAATGTATTATCAAGTTACTGTACAAAAATGAGTGACCCATTATAGGCATATATAAAGCTGGAGAAAAAAACTCCTAAAAAGTGCCCTGACAGTCCTAAGTGTGTTCACACACATCATCACTAAAATATATCAACAAATCCCCCCTTGAAGTGATTCGGTGAATATGGATTTGGCACTCATGAATAAGGACGTGCCAATCTATGTGGAAATAAATCAATCCACAAAACGAAGTAAGTCCAAATCTTTGTGGAAAGATTCAAACTTCTCCTTATGTGGTGCCTTTTGTGAAAAGGTATACAACATTATCCTGTGTGGGCACATACGCCAAATGGATCTCTCGAGTTGAGAACCTCTCCCTCACATAATGATAGTGCACCTCAATGTGTTTTGTGTAAGCATGGAACATAGGGTTTCTTGCAATTACCAATGCACTCTAATTGTCAGTGAAGATGGTGGTGGCAGAAGATTGATCAACACCCAAATCACCCAAAGGTGTTTGGGCCAGTGTTGACATTGTACCATCACAACTCATATTTGTCAAGCCAAGGAGCATCTGAGAAGACCCAAAAGTCACATAGAAGCATTTAGTGGATGCAACGGTGCTTCATTAGCATAAGATTAACAAAGAAATATGCATGAAATAAGACAAAAGCATCATTAAACAACATGCACAAGCATAATCATGTTGCTAATAAAAAAACTAATGTTTCACAAGCATGATACAAGAAAGGAACAAGCACACAAGCACATCATGAAGACAACAAGAGCTATCCAAACATTCCACAAACTAAAATCATATCCTTATCTCCAAGAATGCTCTCCCTTAAATGAGAGCTAGCGACCTCTTTATATATAGAATTGGAAAAATCCATGCTATGTGGGATTTCTCAAGTAAATGGAGAATGACTCTCACTTATTGGCTAGTGTGGCACACACACACACACACACACCTATACAAGAGTGCTTATTAAACTAAATAAATAAATAGAAACAGGTACAAATGGTGATGAACAAGAGTAAGATCCAAGAAGTATATTTGTGTTTCCAACACTCCCCCCTCCTTGACTTTTTCATCTGCCAGTTGTTTTGTTGCTTTTCTTTATCTTGCTTTTTGCATGTGTTTTCAAGTTGGCCACCTTTTATCTTTAGTCTTTTGCCTCTTGTAGGTGAGAAGAATGTGCAAATGCTTTTCTTTTCTTTAATTTTCTCTTTTCTTACTTTTTTTAATTTAATAGGAATGGAAAGATGATGTATGAGAATGCAATGATGCAATGTAGATAATAGATAGATATAGATGAAATTAATTCCTCTCTTCTTAGTCCATGTGCATGACTCGGATCTAAGGGTGCATGCATGGCAAACATGCATGGCAAACATGCATGGCAAACATGCATGACTCGGATCTAAGGGTGCATGCATGGCAAACATGCATGGCAAACATGCATGGCAAACATGTAGATAATAGATAGATATAGATGAAATTAATTCCTCTCTTCTTAGTCCATGTGCATGACTCGGATCTAAGGGTGCACGTCTTATGATTAGACCCTATCTTATGTGTTACCGTTAGTGTCCATGTGAAAGGCCAAATGGCCACCAGACACTTCTTTGTATATGTTCTTTAATAAAACATATAGTGGCCTGGTCAGTCACAGACTGTAAGTTCGACCGCATTTGTAAGACCTAAGAAATCTGTCTTCGTGCTCCCTGTGTACTGTGTTTTCTGCGTATTCTACAGCTCTGTGCGGAGTACTGTGTGCGGCGTCAGGAGCTTGGTTTTCTACTCCGAGCATATCGTCGTGGAGCTCTCGAGAAGGAGAGTGCAGTGTGGTGCATCGCCATCGAAATACTTCACTGGTATCAGAGCAGTTCAAGGCAAAAAGCTTTGTTCCTTTGTGCGAGCGAAGCGAGCACCCCCCCCCCCAGGCTTTGTCCAAGGCTTACGACTAAGGCGGCGACTAAGGCGGCGACCAAGGCATAGACCTTGGCATACCTTGTCATCCGAGTCACCGAAGTCACCATTGGTGCCGTTGGCTGCGCGCGAGGGAGGACCTCAACGATCAAGGAATATAGAGGTTCCCGGTACTTCCCGGGAGGTCACCCATCCCAGTACTGTTCCCCCCAGAGCTCACTTAACCGTGGCAATCTCTTGCCACTAAGCTATACTCTTGTGGTGTTTGAAGAAGGGGAAGACTAAGGTTGACATTACCTTGAACAAGTTTTGGTCCCTCAAAGCTTCATTTTTGCTTTTAAAGCCTATTTCTAAAGCAATTTTGGGGTGTTTTTTGGAGCCATTTCGGAGTACTTTCGCACGTACTTCTCTTCATACAGGTCCAAGAACATCAAGAAGAGTGTTCCTTGTACTTCTTAGACAATAAATATCAACCTTTGGGGCTGTATTTTCAGCCACACTCGTAAAACTACAGGTTTCTCGAGAGGTTTTCAGTTTTGGTGGGAGCAGTCGTTGCAAATTTATGCAGGTTTTTAAAGCCTAAAACATCAGAGTTGACAGACACTTGCAGGTGTTATTGGCTAGTTTTTGGGCTGTGTATTCAGCATTTTAGTGTCATTTTACTGCATATATTGAGCACATACACACCATGTACGCTTCTATGGACACCGCTTATGTACGTCCATGTGGGCATTGATATAGCGGTTACGTTCTTTGCATAAAGCCTTTTACGTTTGATAAAGAGGGTCGTGGTGACGTTTTCTTAACTGGGAGACACCCAGATGTCGGGGTCTCTTCAGTGATGCAGGTGGAAGACTTACCCAGCCTCGCCATAGGAGATGTATGATAGTTGTTCATAGGTGCTCGATAAGCCTAGTTGGCTTCTATTGGGTAACTGATTATATGCAGTGGAGTCAGTGATTCACTATGCATGTAGACATGTCAGTACTTGCAGTTTTATGATACTTTGACACTAGTCATATGCTAATTTTGCAGAGGATACTCTGGCAAAATTTTTCCAGATTTCTGGTTTAGTCAACTATATAGTGGTCGATTTACTCCTTGATACACTTATTTGTTGGTGTTTGGACTCTTCTAGCTCCATTATCATTCTACTCAGTTCTCTACGATCATGGCATCAGAGGTCTCAGGCACATCCGATGGATCAGGGTCTAGTGCTAGCGTTCCGAGGAGGAGCTATAACTTGCAGGGCAAAGACCATTTTGAGATCCGAAAATTTGATGGCACAAACTTTGCTCTATGGAAGAATCAGATTAAAGATGTGCTGATTCAAAGAAGGCAATGGAAGCTAGTAAATGGGATTTCAAAGAAGCCTGCTGGCATGGATGAAGATGATTGGGATGAGTTAGATGAAATGGCCAGGTCTACCATTCGCTTGCACCTGGCAGATAATGTTTACTTTACAGTATTAGACTGTGAAAGTGCAGAGGAGCTTTGGAAGAAGTTATGCAATACATATGAAAAAGAGACAGCATCAAATAAAGTATATCTGATGAGAAAATTATACGACCTTCGTATGAAGGACACAGATAGTGTTGCTGCTCATCTAAATGAGTTTGATGCCATATTCTCCCAGTTACAGGCTCAGAAAATGGATATGGACAATGAAATGAAAGCAGTATTGCTGTTATGCACCCTGCCATCATCATGGGATACATTTTGCACAGCTATTAGCAATAGTGCACCAGGTGGTAAACTCGTCTATGATGACATATGTGGAGCACTCTTGAGTGAGGAGATTCGTAGAAAATCTATGGTTGGCACTCAGAGTGGAGATGCATATAATGTTCGTGATTCTTACCAAGGAAAGAATCAACAGCGTGGCAGGAGCAAGAACAAGGAAAAGAATGGTCAACGGAATAAGAGCAGAAGTAAATCAAGGAAGAGGGATATTGAATGCCATTATTGTCATAAGAAAGGACACATGAAGAAAGACTGTTATGCATTAAAGAATGCTAAAGGTAAAGGACAGAATGTTGATGGGCATGTTAAACAGTTACCTGCACCATCTACTTCGACTCTGAAGATTGAAGAAATTAATGCTATTTCTGATGATGCTGATGTGTTGACACTTGATAGTACTGTGCCATCTGAGGCACTTATGGTTGATTCTCTTTCCCACACCTGGCTGCTAGATTCTGGTGCTTCTTTCCATGTGACACCACATAGAGAATGGTTCTCTAATTATGCAGCAAAGTCTCTTGGTACCGTGAGACTTGGTGACTCTTACCAGTGTGATGTTGTGGGGATTGGATATATGGTTGTGCAGTTCATTGACGGTTCAAAATTTACTATGCATAATGTACGCCATGTACCTCAGTTATCACGCAGTTTGATGTCAGTTGGTCAACTTGATGACCTTGGTTACAAGGTGGTCTTCTATGCTCAGTCCTTTCGTATATCAAAGGGCAATATGGTTATTGCAAAAGGAAGGAAAGTTGGCTCACTTTGCCCTTTATTTGTATCACAGAAAGAACACTTGTTAGCTGTTACTGAACAGCCTATGGCTTGTATTTGGCATGGTCGTTTGGGCCATATATCTCGTAGTGGAATGGAAAATCTTTCTCGTTCTGGCTACTTACCTGTGTTATCTTTCTCTGATTTTTCATTTTGTGAGCATTGTCAATATGGAAAGCAAACCAGAAATGTGCATAAAACGCACATTGACTCTTCAATTCAGCCTTTAGATCTTGTTCATACAGATGTGTGTGGTCCTATGCCCACTAGGTCCTTAGGTGGTTCTCTTTACTTTGTCACTTTCATAGATGATGCTACTAGAAAAGTCTGGGTATATCCTATCAAATCGAAGGATGATGTATTCCCTACTTTCAAAAAATGGCTTGCTTCAGTTGAGACTGAAAAAGGAACTAAGCTTAAGGCTTTACGTTCAGATAATGGGGGTGAGTATACCTCACATGAATTCAACCTTTTCTGTCAGTGTAGAGGGATTCGTAGAGAGTTTACAGCTCCTTATACCCCAGTACAGAATGGTGTAGCTGAGAGGATGAATAGAACTATTCAAGATAGAGTAGTCTCTATGTTGCATCATGCAAACCTCTCACAAGGTTTTTGGGCAGAAGTAGTATTGACTGCAGTTCATGTGATTAACCTTTCACCTAGTACTGCCAAAGGTCTGAAAGTGGCACAAGAGTTATGGACAGGGAAACCACCATATTATGATCATCTTCGAGTTTTTGGGTGTGAAGCATATGTTCATATACCCAAGAATCTTAGACAAAAGTTGGACCATAAGTCAAAGAAATGCATTTTTCTTGGATATGGTCGAGAAGGACAATTTGGATATCTCTTATGGGATCTTGAAACACGGTCAGTGATCAGAAGTAGTGATGTTATTTGAGTCTAAGATGCATAAACAACCGATTAAGGAGGTTGAAGTGAGAAGAGTGGTGTTTGAGGATACTAGTCCTCCGGTTAGCATGCATAAAAATGCTGCACATAGGGATGTTCAAGAGAATGTCCATTCAGATCAGTCTGCACATGTTCCTGTTCAGCAACCATTGAGACGTTCTGCACGTGTCTCATATCCACCTGATAGATATGTTTCAGGTTTAGATTTTGTTATGCTAACAGATGCCGGTGAGCCCTCTTGCTACAAAGAGGCTATGCAGACAGAGGATCATGTCAAGTGGGAGCGTGCCATGAAGAGTGAGTTGGATTCAATTCACAAGAATGGTACTTGGGACTTAGTACCTTTGCCAAAGGGCAGGAAAGCTTTACCATGTAAATGGGTATATAAGCTGAAATTCACATCAGATAGTGCTTCTCCAAAATATAAAGCACGACTTGTTGCAAAGGGTTTTAAGCAACAACATGGTGTTGATTTTGAGGAAATCTTCTCTCTAGTGGTCAAGATGACTACTTTGCGCATGTTGCTTGGATTCGTTGCAATGGAGGACTTAGAGCTAGTCCAAATGGATGTGAAAACAGCTTTCTTGCATGGAGATCTTACAGATGAGATCTAGATGGAACAACCAGAGGGTTATGTATTTCCTGGCAAGGAAAGTCTAGTTTGTAAGCTCAAGAAGAGCTTGTATGGACTTAAACAGTCTCCTAGACAATGGTACCAAAAGTTTGATGCTTTTATGAAGTCCCAAGGCTATTCTCGGAGCAATGAGGATCATTGTCTCTACACAAAGAGATGTTCTGATGGCAGCTTGATATACTTGATACTTTACGTCGATGATATGTTGATTGCTGGGAAGTCCTCTTATGATTTGTCAATTCTCAAAAAGAAGTTGAGTCAGACATTTGATATGAAGGATTTGGGGGATGCCAAACATATTCTTGGCATGCGCATTACTCGTGATAGGAGTAAAAGATGCATATACTTGTCTCAAAGTGAGTACATATCCAAAGTACTTCATCGATTCAATATGCAGGGTGGAAAGGCATTGAGTACACCTTTACCCACATATGTGAAATTGAGCAAGGATGACTGCCCCAAATCAGATGAGGAAAAGGAATTCATGACCAAAATTCCCTATCAGTCTGCTGTTGGTAGTCTCATGTATGCTATGGTAGCTACGAGACCAGACATTGCATTTGTAGTGGGAGTTGTGAGCAGATATATGTCTAATCCTGGCAAGAAACATTGGGAAGCGATCAAAATGATTTTGAGATATCTGAGTGGCACTAAGGACAAGTGTCTATGCTTAGGTAGAGGGAAAGCATCCATTATTGGTTACATAGATTCTGACTATGCTGGTTGTATAGACAATCGTAAGTCTACATCAGGGTACATTTTTCATTTTGTTGGAGGTGCTATCTCTTGGAGATCTCGTCTTCAAGAATGTACAACTGTTTCCACCACAGAAGCAGAGTATGTTGCAGCAAGTGAGGCATGTAAGGAAGCATTGTGGCTTTCTTGTCTTGCTTGTGATATGGGTTTGCCTCAGCATGTACCTCACTTGCTCAGTGATAGTCAGAGTGCCATTGCTTTGGCTAAGAATTTGGTCTATCATGCAAAGACCAAGCACATTGAGGTGAGGTATCACTTCATTAGAGATTGCTTAGCCACTGGGAGCATTATTCTTGAGAAGGTTCACACTCGAGATAATGCTGTAGATGCTTTGACTAAAGCTCTACCACAGGATAGCTTTCGACACTGTTGTCACTTGATGGGGGTTACTTGATTCTTGATCTTACGCAGTCACTTGTATACTGTGTAACATGCCCATCAGGTGGGAGGTATAATTTGTATACTTACACTCAGGTATTCTTTATCATTCTTTCTTTTTTCTCCCATAGTTACTCTAGCCATATTGGCCTTTAGTGGGAGATTGTTACTGTTAGTGTCCATGTGAAAGGCCAAATGGCCATCGGATACTTCTTTGTATATGTTCTTTAATAAAACATATAGTGGCCTGGTCAGTCACAGACTGTAAGTTCGACCGCATTTGTAAGACCTAAGAAATCTGTCTTCGTGCTCCCTGTGTACTGTGTTTTCTGCGTATTCTACAGCTCTGTGCGGAGTACTGTGTGCGGCGTCAGGAGCTCGGTTTTCTACTCCGAGCATATCGTCGTGGAGCTCTCGAGAGGGAGAGTGCAGTGTGGTGCATCGCCATCGAAATACTTCATTATGCATACAAAACCAAATGGTGCAAAATAAAATGGATCTTGAGCAAAGTGCTCAAGGGTGAGGCAATTATGAGGCTTTCTCCAATTCTCCAACTTCTAGAGTCTTCTCCTTGTCATCATCCATTCCAAAGGATGATAGCTTTATCTACCACCCTGAAAAAAGAAAAATAAAAAATAGTTTTTTACAACATATGTTCATGTGCCTTATTTGTGCATGGGTTTTCAAACTTAAGGTGCCTAAGGGGTGGCCTTTGGATGAGGTCCTATTCATGTACAAACTTGATGTGCATCTTGAACATGTGTTGTGCATTGAGCCTGGTTGGGTTTGAACATATGTCGTGCATTGGGCAAGGTTGGGTTTGACACCATGGATGCCACACGAAGAGGTTTTAGGCCACCAATATGTCTTTGTTTTGCTTGTCCTCAACTTGAAGTTCTTGTTAGGATCTCTTTTGAGTTTTGGCTTGATTACTTTTGATCCTTTTGTTGGAAATGGTCTTTCTTTAAGATAAGCGTGATGGCTCTAGACCATGGATTATGGATTTTTTTGTGAATGGATTGATTTTGTACAAGGTATTTCTTTGGTACCTATATCATAGTGCCATTTGATTGGGCTCTAAATAATTGCTTGGTCACCCAATTTTGCATGAAATTACAAGGGAAACGGGTTTTCTTCTTCTTGACGTAAGGGTCTTTTGGGCCTTCTCTGTGAGTCTCGAGGGGAAACTCATCCTTAAATGGGGATTTCAACAAAGTGTTTCTATTATTTAGATTTACTTGTGCCTCAAAAGATATACTATTATTTCTCAAGGGATCAATTACGGGTGAGGTAAGGTCTAAGTGATCTTCTATATATAACATTATGATTCAATGGATCACTAGGATATGTGATTTTGGATTGATCAAGAGATTCATCAATACATTCTTTGTTATTACATCTAGAATCTATAGAGTTACAAATGAGGAATGGATTTTTGTAGTCGACAATAGAAGCACATTATCTTCCATAGTATTGGTACAAAGTAACTGCTTATCTCCCTTTTGATGATCAAAGTGTAGAACATCCTTACTCATGGAATCATGAGAAGATTCCAAACTTAGAGAAAGGGAAGAAATGCTCATGACCACATTGATTACAATGAGGGTGCATATTAGGATCATCAAATACATCATGAGTTGGAAGCGGTTTCAAAAGTTTCATAAACAAAGGCTCTTTCCTCTTTGCTATATTGTGTGATCCATTGGGAACCAAACATGACATCTTTATTAATGCAATCCAAAACATAGAACATTTCCCTAGAACATACTTCATTCACAACCATTTTTTCTTCAATCATGCCTAAAAAATATAATACATCACAATTTGTAGGAAAATTTTTTGTTTTAGACATGAAGATCTCAGGGACAGACCCATCATGGATGACTTTCATTATTCCATTTCAATGATGGTAAATTTTTCATATCAACTTTACTCTAGTCTAGATTAGCTTCAAGATCAAGATCTACATTGTCAATAATCTCTACACCTTGTGGATTGATTCTCTCTAGCTTGTGGATTACAATGTAGCATCCTCCTAGTTTGTCTACAAGTAAGAATCCTTTAGGCTTATCTCCTATAATGTTTGCGAAGCTTAATCTTTAAGCTTGATAAATTCCATGAGAGACTATCCACAATTTTCTTGAAAAATAAAGATCCTAGCTCATTTTTATGTGTGAAAGTGAAACGTATCTAGTACTCTCTTCCTGGGCCATCCAATCCACTTGAATGTTGAGGGCATGAGATTGCATATCCTAGGACTTGGACAAATCCATCGTTTGTTTTTTGCTCCTTGACTCAATCAAAGTCTTATACATGCTCTTGACAAATCCTTGATCAATGCTTTCTATATTTGACATGCTACTTCACATGAATCTACAGATTCCAATGAGTTTTCTTGACCAAAGCATCATGCCCACACGCTCAATAGGAAAAACACTCAACATGCACTGCAATGACCTCTCTCACCTTTTCCTCTCTCTGCATAGACAAGCATGCCTCGTTTCTCACTATTTCCTTCCTGATTCAAAATGAATTAGGAGGTTTAGATCAATGTTGGAGTTCAAGGACCATGGAAGCACATTAAAATCATGAGGAAAAAGAGAAACCTTGGAGCACAACACTGGGTGTATTACTAAGCAAATTCACATAGTTAAGTAGACCATTGGGATCTTAGATGTATACACTAGCGAGGGGAAAAACATCCTAAAGCCCCAACTGACACAAGGAAGGAGATAAGGAAGAGAGCTCACTCACATACCCTCACACTCAAAGAGGAGCACACACAGATTGAGGCAAGGAAAATGATTTTCTTCTTCTTCTTCTTCTTCTTCTTCTTCTTCTTCTTCTTCTTCTTCTTCTTCTTCTTCTTCTTCTTCTTCTATTACATAAAATGAATATACAAGAACGACCCAAAACAAAAGTACAACTAGTGCAATATATAAAGAATAGTACATAAGGAGAATCCTAATGTCTGCGAATGAGTGAGCTAGTAAGAAACAAATGTGCCATCACTGTTGGTGGGTAAATCTAGTAAGGCTCAATGAAGTTTCCTTGACATATACTGGAGTGACCACTATACATGTTAGAGAAATGAAAAAGTGGTACATGTCATCTTGGATCATAACGGGTTGAGCTTGATATCTCAACACTCCCTCTGAAGCCCAAAGTCATGTCATGTAATCCAAGCATCTTTGGAAACTTCTTCGAATTCTCAACTCCAAGTGATTTAATGAAAATATCAACAAGCTACTCATCTCTCCTCACATATCTAAGATCAATCTCACCTGCTAATCTCTTTTCCCAGATGAAATGATAATGCACCTTGATGTGCTTTGTTCTATTATATAAAACAAGGTTCGGTGCTAGCTATATGCTACTAGGATTATCACAATAGATGATGATAGGATTTCTCACTTTCACACCTAAATCTACAAGTAGCATCTCTAGCCATGATGCTTCACATGCTCTGATTGAAGCAGCTCTATACTCAACCTCTATACTCAACAAAGCAATAGTTGGTTGCTTCCTACTACTCCACGTAATAGCCACACTTCCAAGTGAGAATAGAAAGTCACTAGTAGATATTCTATCTGGAATACTAACAACCCAATTTGCATCGATGTATCCATGAGCCTACAATTCTGCACTAGCTTCATAAAACAATGCATAATCCAAAGTAGCACTCACATATTGTAGAGTGTGTATCAAAGCATCTAAGTATGGTTTCTTGGGAACTTGCATAAATTGACTTTCAAGTCCAATAGTGTAGCTTAGATCATGCCTTTTAATTGTGAGATATATCAAACTTCCCACAATCTTTTGGTACATAGTAGCATTTTCTAGTGCTTCACGTGATGTAGCATCCAACTTCAAATTTTGATCTAATGGCATAGAAATTAGCTTACAATCAACCATACCATACTTTTGCAGCATACTCAAGACATATTGCCTTTGCGAAATCCATATACCTATTTTTGTATGTATAAACTCAATGCCTAAGAAATAATGCAACACACCAAGATCTTTCATGTCGAATTCTTGCATAAGGAGTTGATTTACCTCTTTAATGATTTCTTCATTATCACCTCCTACAATTAAGTCATCAACATAAATAGCCACAATTGTGATGTCATCATCACTCTTCCTTGCATAAAGTGAATGATCTGCATCATAGATAGAAAACCCAATGGTGCATAAGTAATTAGCCACCCTTGCAGACCAAGCATGAACTTGTGGTTGGCCCATGTTTACTTCTTCTTGCAACTAACCATGTAAGAAAGCATTCCTCACATCCATCTGATGCAAAGGCCATCCTTTCGTTGTAGCTAATGCAACAAGTTCTCTCATAGTAGAGCATATCCTTTTGCTACCAATTGTGCTTTATACTTGCTTATGCTACCATTAGCATTGTGCTTTACAATGTAAACCCACTTGCAGCCTATGGGTTCCTTCCTTGCAACAATAGAACTAGCTTCCATGTTTCATTTCCATAAAGTGCCACCATCTCATCATCCATAGCTTTCTCCCAATCTTCATTTCCAATTGCATCTTTAAAATAAGAAGGTTCAGCATCTTGTATCACCTTGGTCATGTAAGCACAATGACAAGCCATGTAAATGTCATATATCAATCATTGCACTGAATTTTGCATCCTCCCAGATCTTCTTGGTCATGGGTCACTTCTCCTTGTATCATCTACATATGCCTTTCTTACACCTAGAGTCTTCATAGAGGTCAATCCAAGTTCCACATCAAGGCTCTATTATGAACCGCTTGAATCTCCATCAATGTCTTCAAAACCTATAGATGTTTTACTACCAGCAAAATGCTTTTCTTTACCTTTCTTTGATGTAGTTGATGAGTTTGATGGACTAAGATTTCCATGCAATCTCCGAATCCATAGATTTGACTTGGAACTATTGCTTGGTGATGCAGCAAGTCCACTCAAAACTAGAGATTAAGTCAATATTTACACCTGATTTTTTAGCATTTCCTTTGTCATTTCAATCAAGATTAAGTCCTTCTTTGGTATTTGTATAGAATCTTGACATTTCATCAAACGCTACATCTCTGCTTACATTCACCTATCATGTGAGTGGGTTATAACATTTATATCCCTTTTTCTCAAGGGAGTGCCCAATGAAGATACATTTTTTTGCTTTTGAATCAAGTTTTGTCCTCAACTCATCTGGAACATGTACATATGCAATACATCCAAATACTTTCATATATGATAACTTTTTCTTTTTACTTGTAAACTTCTCTTCAATGTAACTTAATGTATATCAATAGTAGGAGCCCTGTTCATGATGTATACAACAATGTGCACAACTACTACCAATAACAATCAGGCATATTCTTCTTAGCCATCAAGGCTATTGTTATTTATGAAATATTTCTATTTTTGCATTCATTAAAGCCATTTTGTTGTGGTGTGTACTTGCATGAAAATTGCCGTTAAATTCCATGACTTTTTAGAATCTACTGAACTCATTTGACATAGATTCACCTCCTCCATCATATCTTAATGTCTAAATGTAATTTCCTATCTGCTTTTCCACCATAACCTTAAAATTCTAGAAGTGAGTGAATACCTCACTCTTCTCTTTCATGAAATATACCCATGCTTTTTGTGTATGGTTATCAATGAAAGTAACATAAAACCTACAATTGCGCATAGATGTGGTCTTTGCAGGACCCCAAACATTTGTATGCACTACTTCTAGCATATTCTCACTAATGTGCTTGTCATGCAAAAATGATACTCTTGACTGTTTACCAAATTGACATGTTGTACATACCTTTTGCATCTCTGCAACCTTGAAATTCGATAGTCCATTGACAATGTCCTTTGACTGCATCAATTTCAGCCTCTACAAATTTGCATGTCCAATTCTTTTGTGCCAGATCTCTATATCGGTAATAACTCTTGCACCTTTTACAAACATGGCTGCATTCATTTCAGGAATTTTCACATTTAAGGTGAACATCCTACCCACTTTGTTTCCTTTGGCAATCAATCTTCCATCCTGTTTATACTCTTCTACATATACCCATCAGCGTTGAATCTGACTTGTAATCCCTAGTCAACCATTTGTCCAATAGAAACAAGATTCTTTGCTCTATTTGGAACATACAACACATCAGCAAGATGTTTTACCTTCCCATCCTCCATAGATAGTGCTATGTTTCTTGTATGCTTGATGCAAACTACTAAACCATTATGCATGGCTAGTCATGTTATTTGAAGCACCTAAATCAACACTCTAGACATTACCATTTGATTTCAAAACATCAATAGACATCATATTCATCATATGATGTTGGACCATGAAAACCTTCTTAGAATCATCTACACTTGTGGATGCATAGTTGTTTTGTTGTCTTTTGTTGTTTGTATTCTTGAACTTGCAATCACGTTCAAAGTGTCTAGGTTTACCGCAAGTCTAGCATCCTATACTATCATTATCAGAATCATTTCTTTGGAAACTTATGTAGCCTCTTTGGCTCCCCCTACCTTGAAATTTTCCTCTACCTCATGCATGATTTTATTGTTGACCTTGTTCTTGGTTATCGTGTCCTCTTCCACTTTCAAAGCCTCTACCTCTACCTCTTCCTCTGCCAAAGTAGAATAGCTACTCTGAACTAGGTCTTCCTTGGGAGTTTGAATCCTCACTAAGATTCTTTTCTTCTAAAATCAGCATGGACAACAGATCAGGAAAATTTGGAATAATTTCTCTCATTTGAATAGAAGTTTTGAACTGTTTATATGTAGCTCCTAAACCACGAAGGCACACTTCCACCTTATCATCATCATCATCTACATTCATGTAAATAGATGCAAGTGACTCACATATGCTTTTTATTTTTAGGGTGTAGTCATTTATGGACATGCCCTTTTTCTTCATTGTATTTACGTAAGCCTGTTTTAGAGTCTTGGCATCCTATATGTCCCAATCATGCTATCACGTAATAGATAGCCAATACATTAGCTTCTGTGCTCCTTGATTCCATTCTTCCTATGCTCTTAATTGGTTCGCAGTCGGATTCCTCTCTAGCAACTATGGAGCATTTTTGTTCTCTCCTTTGATATACTTCGAGTAGCCTTTTCCTATCAGGAAATTTGTCATTCTGAATCTCCAAGCATGGAAGTTGTTCTTGTCCAGCTTGTTGCTCATAAGATGACTCATTCCATCCACGCTTTCCATTTCTGCAACAATTCACAACACTGCAAAAAAACCACAAGCAGTACTTCTGCTTGAACACTATCACACGATGACATGATAGTTCGATCTCAAAAAAACAGATTTTTTGTGTATCAACAGTACATGGAATCGTTTGAAATTATGGACCTAGAATATTTGATTGTTCTTGGACAAGATGCAAGTTAGAGTTTTGCAAACTACTTTAGATCTTTTGTGGTCCCTACCTTGCGGGCTCGAAAAGGAGGTCTAGATGGCTCCGAAATAGAAATCTGAGAAAAACGAGTGAGACTAAAGGGTTAACTCATGAAAATATTGTGATGCTTTCTATCTTCACACCTATTTTTGTTGCAATCTAAGGTCATTTGTGAATCACACTTTCTCCATACCTTCTCGCATACTCTTCACTGTCGGCCTTCTCCATGAGCTCTCTACACCCACTGTAATAAAGTGATAGGTAGGAGATGATTGAACCACACCCTTGACAGGTAGGAGATGGTTGAACTACACCCTAGGAGGGAGGATTAGGAAGTAATCCTCAACCATGGCATTTGGGGCAAGTGGTTAGCCCATCACATTCCTAACCAAGAGGTTGTGAATTCAATTCCTTACATTTGGTATTAGAGCCTAGAATTTAGGCTTGGGCAAGTGGATGGGAGAGCCACGCGTCGCTTTCAAAGGGGAGCCCAATAAAGATTTGAGTGTATCTCCCAATCTGTATGTCGGATTTAGACATGTAAGATACCGTTGGAAAGCTCCTGCACCTAACTTTCCAATGCAAGCACTAGATTGAGGATCCAAGATACCTAGTATGGGTGAGAACTGACATGTTGAACTTGATATCTCAACACCAATGGTCCTAAGTGTGTTCACACCCATCACTATCAAAATATATCAACAAATCCTCCTAGGAATGATGCAGTGAACAAGAAGATGGCACTCATGTATAAGGAAGTGCCAAGCTATGTGGAATGAAATCAATGCACAAAAGGGAGCAATTCCAAATATTTGCAAAAAGCTTCAAACTTCTCCCTAGGTAGAGCCTTTGTGAAAAGGTTTAGACATTATCTTGTGCGAACACATAAGCCAAATAGATATCTCAAGAAGAGATTCTCTCCTTGACCTAATGATAGTTCACCTCAATTTTCTTTTTTGTGAGAATGGAACATAGGGTTCCTTGCAACTCTCAATGTGCTTTGATTATTAGTAAAGATGGTGCTGGCAAAACTAACAAACACCCAAATCACCCAAAAGATGTCTAAGCCACACACATTCAATAGTAGCAATGAAAGTTTTCCTATACTTAGCCTCACAACTAGAAGTGTCTACAATAGGTCACTCCTTTCTTAGCAAGATATGCATGAGCTATCAAGCATGAAGAAAAACACATTTGTGCACACATGAGTGTCATAACAACCAAACCAAGCTCAGTTAGAAAAAGGATGTAAATATAGTGGTAAGGATATCCCTTTGGTGTAGAACAACCCAAGTAGCGGGGTACCACTCAAGTAGTGAAAGATGCAAAAAAACTAAATATCATGCCAGGTTGTGCATTTGTAAATCAAGCATCTAACGACTTAGTGATTGTCACCAACATCAAATGCAACTCTAGAATCATGAAGACTCAAATTGAATCATAGAACTATCTCCATGGGAGTGGTAATAGGTTTGCAATCTTCAATTCCAAAACACTACAATAACATATCGATGTATTTTGTTTTATACAATGCTTTCGCCCATCAACTTGCATAAAGTAAATGCCTAAATAATGCTAAAAGAAACCCAGATTTGACATCTCAAAAGAATCATGAAAATAAGCCTTAAATTTAGCAATATGCTTGTCATTAGGACCACTAAGTAGTATATCATCAAGTATACAACAATGATGAGAATTACATCATATTCACACTTAACATATAAGGTGCTCTTTGTTGCACTATTCTCAAATCCATGTACTAGCAAGTAGGCATGTATCTTATCTTTTCATACCAAGCACATGGTACTTTCCTCAATCCATACCATTCCTTTTTCAATGTGCATACCTTTTTCTCATGCCCTTTTGGCACAAACAATGGTGTTAAAATACATATGCTTCTTCATGTAGATCACCATAAGAAATGGAGTTTTAATGTCCAATTGATAAATATTCCAACCATGATGAATTGCAAGTCCATATATGCTATGAATCATCGTCATTTGACATGTGGGAGAAAATATATCATAAAAAACAATGCCCTTCTTCTGGCAAGAAGACTAGAATTATACCTATCAACCATTCTATCAGGCTTACATCACAACTTGTATAACCACTTCGTGCCAATTGCCTTTTTGCCAAGAGTCAAGTCACATAAAGACCAAGTATCATTCTTCATAGTGGCATAAAATAATGATTGCATAACAATCATCCAATTTTTTTATTTATATGATTCATTAGAAGAAATATGTTCATTCTCATCACAAAGACTAGAATTACCCATTGCATAACAATGTGATGCAGAAGAGCATGAAGGAGTAAGATATGACAAATCTACAATTAACTTGCTATCTCTCAAAGTCTACACTAGCCATTTGGGCATAGTTTTTGCCTCTTCAATGTCAAAACTCTCATCAATAAGTGCATCATGTAAATTTTCATAAGAAATAGAATTATCTAGCAGCATTTGAAACCTGTGACAGCTAAGAAATTTCTTGATTGGGAGCAATATTTGATTTCCCACCTGCAAAAAAAGGCAACAACCAAAGTTTTGCATTTGAAGTAGCTTGAGATTCATGAAGTACACATTTTGATTAATTCTTTTATTTTGCATAATCTATGAGCTTATACAACCCATGAAATAAAATTTGAAAAACAATGATATTACACTATTAAAGAGATCATAAATTGTACACCCATCATCAACAAATTTAACAACCAAGCCATATTTGATTAGTGTTAAGACTAATAACATACTTTGCTTGATCCTTAGCACATATATGGCATCTGATAATGTGAGTTACTACCATCCACAATAGTAAGAATGATGTTTTCTAACTCCCATGATAGGATATGAGGATTTTTTTTGCACATGTGACAATATTCCTTATAGGGGTAGACTCGAGTGAAGTGGAAAAACTATGATGCAAGGTAATATGTTTGATTGCACCACTATCAAAATACCAGATATTAAAGTCTATAACAAACATACACTGCTCATGAGAAGATGGACCATAGCTAGAATGAGTAGTAAGAAACAATTCTTAATTCTAAACAAGGTTAGCATACTCATATTTTGGTGTAGTTGCCTTTGCAACAACCATTCCAGTATCTTACTTCTTTATCTCTTTTGCAACAGGTTTAGGATAACTCGAAACAACATGATCATTTGCCTTACAATACTCGCAAATTTTCTCTTCTTTTGTGTTTTGTTTATCTTTATCTTCCTTCTTTTACTACAAAACATTAGCATATTTTTGTTTACAACTAGACACACTCCATTACCTATGCCCTTTGAGTAGCTAAGAAAGCTTGATCTGGAACACACACAAATTGACCTGTTTTATATAGATTGATCTTCTTGCAAAAAAATAGAGAATAACTACTCAAAAGACAATTTCTTTGGATTGCCTCTCTTCATTAGATGAAGAATAGAAGAAAAAATTGTGATAAGAATATGGAATACCATTAAGAACAATTTGCATAAGTACACTATCTAGCCTCATTCCTAGCTTGGTACAACACGAGCCTCATGCCTAGCTTGGTACAATGTGGTAAGTGTATCCAAAGCATCCTTAGCTGTCCTGCAAGAGTGAATGTGAGGAATAATGGCACGTTTGACAGACAAAGCTATCAATGCATGTGACTGGGCATCTCTGCCATCCCAAAAAATATGCTCTGTAGTAGGTGCAGCAGAAACAGCAGTACAAACAGGAATCTGCGGAGTATCATCTTCAACACCATCTTCATCAGCTCTAGCACCTGTATTTGTAGTACCTGTAGTCAGAGGTGTAACAGGACGTCTTTCAACACCCTGCACAATGTTCCATAATCCTTTTGCAACCAATACATATCGCATCATATAAGCCCATAATGGGTAGTTGGTACCATCCAACTTATCCTCAATAGCCAACATACGAAATACATCACTGCTTTCAGCCATGGCCGGTGACTAAAATACCTTGATGCAAAAAATTGATTGTATCTCAAAAAGTTGAACAGAACTGCCCAAACGAGTTCTGCTAGACCTGTAGCAGACTTCGAGATGCTTAAACTGGCGAACAGAAATTGGTTTATACCTTTGGCACAAAAAGATGAAATAGCCTGCACAAGCGCTATGATAGTGCATTCGGAGGCCGAAACGAGCTCAGATCACGATTTCGGCACCACAGAGCGAAGCAGTTTTAATCTCTGAATCATCTTGAGTATGCTCACCAAATTTCGTTCGAATTTGAGACTGCAAACGGAGGAGTGTCGACGGTGCCCTAGATGAAGCGACGACCTGCTCTGATACCAATTGTTGGAGTTAGACCTCTGCGGAAGCACGCGAACAGCACAAGGAAGAAGAAGAAGCTTGGAGCACAACACAAAATACTGAATGTATTACTAGAGAATGTACAATGTACAAAGATAAGTAGCCCATTAGGGCAATAGGCGTATATACAAGCCGGGGGAAAAAACCTCCTAAAGAGGAAAAAAAGTGCCCTGGCGGTCCTAGAGTGTTCACACACATCACTACCTAAATATATCAACATTATCTTTTCCTCCAAGAGTGGTTTATAGGCCGTCTTATCTTTTCCTCCAAGTGAAACCTTTGAGGACCTTATTGTAATATTTGGACGAGATCTTCATTTGGAATCTTTTACTTCAAAAGGGAATACTTGGTTAAGTCTTTAAGAGACTGAAAAAAAGTTTGTTTTCACCATTGAAAACAAGTTGGTTTCTCTCTCTCCAACTTGACACCCATTCGTTACTTGGCTCAATGAGATGGTCCACAATGATGTTAGCAAGTGAGGGGTGAACTCCAATAGAAGTGCCACCCACAGGTGGCTAATGGTTAGTGGTAAACCATACAAAATTTGAGAGGAAAATATTTTGATTCGACATAAGTCTTGGACCTTGGATTTTAATTTCATATAAGCACACCACATGAGCTATAGAAAGAAGGGCCTTTCTTGATTGAGGGAAAACCTTTGCAATTGAGGGAAATAATTTCAATTTTCATGGGGTAGGGCAGAAGAAGAGCCTCCTTTCTTAATTCTATCTACCACTTCATTTGAGATAGAGATTTCAGTAGTTACCCTCTCCTTTCTTTTATTTCTACTATCCACAATGGTGTCTACTTTTTGTTCTTCATCAGGGTTACCTTTGTCAGGTCAAGTTTCTTCCAAAATCATATCTTGAGTATCTACTTCTTTGTCAAGGTTTCAGAATTGAGTGTTCTCAATTATCTCTTCTGTGAAATCTTCATCCATGAACAAGACACTGTACCTATTCATCACTACGGAGGAAGAAGGGCAATGATTTGGGGGGGGGGGGGGGGATGGTGGATAAGCGCAAGTCTGTTAGTATTGCAGTTTCTTCTATTTATTATGATGAAGCCTTCTTCATCCATATTACTAGTAGGCTTATTTGGTGGGTTTGTTTATTTAGGTAGAGGACAATCTCTTGTGGTTTCCTTGTTTGTGATAAACGAAACAATAGTTAGGGATGTTCTTATAAATGATGTCTTGAAGGTGATTCACATTGACTAAATTGTTTACCACTTCTATTTTGTGCTCTACCTATTCTTCCATGTCTAATTCTACAAGGACATCTGGATTCCATCTTGGGTTTATTAGGGGGGGAGGGGGTGTTAATTGCACAGTAGCTCCATGGCTATGGCGATAGAGCTCGACACAGTGATATAACATATGCAGAAATAGAAAGATAAGATGTGCCTTCATTCAATTAATAGTAGAATTGGTTTATATACAAGAAGCATGCCATTTTGGCTTGAAGATGGTTAGTGAGGTAGGTGGTTGCACATGATTCCTGACAAGAAGGTTCCCTAAAAAGGGTCATTGCCAAAGATAGGTATTTTGGTAGGTGTGTACCTAAGTCACAAAGTCTTAGGGACTTGTGCCAAAGAGACTAAATCTCATTTGCCACACAAGTGCATATAGTGGTGGATTGACACACGCTTAATTATCAATCCGATGAACCAACCTAACCAAGTGTATGAGGACTTGTGTGCACATGATGGAATTTGAAGTGGTTCAGTCAATATGCATGAGAAAAGACTAATATACTTGTACAACTCACTTAACATCTGTCTGTCGTGATACCACTTACAGTAGTTTTCACAAATTCGAATGTTTCTCCTAGCTCTGAACTCCGAATATGGCCAATAACAAGTTTTCTTCAAAGCTTTCGACGAGACGCTTCTATTGCTGGTATTTTCACTCGAATCTGACAGCCACTCTTCAAGTTATGACCAAAATAGTGAATGGCAGGAAACACACACACTCACTCCACAACTCCTTCTTGCTCACACACACTACAGTAGTTCAAAAGTGATGGGGTGGGGTAGACAACAATCCTACACACACATTCCAAGCTTCATACACACACAAAAGATCATAAAGAAGAAGAAAATCTACAGGAAAGAAGCAAATTTGAAATTCAGGAGCTCTCCTTCTTCATAATGGCAAAAAGTCTTTACAAAGAGTCACAAAGTGACTTATATACATGTGCCCTAAAAATGGTCCTTTCACACAAGTGACTGGCACTTTCGTAACTAATCTCTAATTTCTTACCATTTTACAAGAATTATGTTACAATAATTTGGGATTATGCATCTAGAGGATTCCTCTAGTGCATTTACATAGCTTTTTAGGGAATTTCCTAGGATTTTGAAGAATAAAAATATGCCCATTTATTTGAAAATTTTGGGTTCCCCCTGTGTGCCTCTCCCTTTGCTCTACAACACTCTCCCCCTCTTTGTCTCTGTCATCCCTTGACAGGCTTTTGCTTCTCGTTTATAGCTTGTCTAAGGCTTTTGAATACACGCACCCAGTGGTCGAAGAAGCGATAAGAATTGTCAGGCAATTTGTTACTTTATCCGAGGTCTATCCTTTACTTTTGCTTGCCCCTTGATATTCCTTATATCATAAATCTGGGTTGCCGTGTTCATTCGAGCTGCCACGCACGCCATGATCTGTTGACCTCTACTCTCTTTTAAGAGAGCATTATGTTTCAAAGGCCCTATTTCCGAATCTTCTTTGTCATCCTCTAGGACCTGTTCCATTTCTTTCCACCGCACGCATCTAGTGGAGGAGGAGGCAATTAGGACCTTCAGACAATTGGTTATCTTATGCGATGCAGAGTCCTTTGTGTGCTGTCTCTCTCCTCATCCTGTTTCGTTTCACCGCCTGCTCCTAGTGAATGAGGAAGTTGTGTGCAACCTCCCATGAAATGTCCTGGTTATTATCTTTCTTTAATTCCACTCCGTAGGACGTGGGCCTTTGGCGTTGTTGCCTGATGCATGCCCCTGTGGGGCTTTGGGTAGAGAGTTGTTCGTTTTCTTGATAATCTTCATTCCTTATTGAGCAGCTTTATTCTTTGATTTTCTTCTTCTTCTCTTTTTGCTTGATTCCCCTTCCACACATCCCTCCTCCTGAACTCTGTCGTCCCTGACAGGCTTTTTGTGGCGACGTGAGTATGTCTGGATGACTTGTTGCTCTCGTTGGTTCAACAGATTTGCATGACATAGCATGAATTCTTTCCATTGGTTTTATTTGACTCCGTCTGCTGGTGCCTGTCTATGGTCTGCACAGAAACTCAATTCATAGGCCAACATCCTTGCATTAAGATTCGAAGACATTTTTACAAAAACCTTAGAGTCTATTTCAAAAAATCCCGTGAAAAATGCTTCTTCAAAAGTTTGCATGTATGTACTTGGAAAAAACATAAGCCTTGAGTATATAGCCATAAGCGTTAATCTGCTCGATATAGTGGATAGATAAAAAATGAGCGTGTTGAAACACTTTAATAACTAGTAACATGCTCAAAATCTTATTAGTCATGTTAATTGCTAGATCTGGTACAATTGCATAGCAAGCTATCCAAAATTCGATTGTCTTGATCACGTATTCCTTTTTCGGTAAATAATCACGAGGTGGACTTGGTAGTAGTGGATAGTTGAGCCATTGATTATTAATGCTTCCCTAGCACTGTCCTTCCCAAAATTGCATCCAAGAGCGTCTTTTGGCTACTGGGCAAAAAGATGGATTTACCTAGAGTATGTATGGTGATGATTCCTAGTGTACCCTCAGGGTCGGATTCTTCTCCAAAAACTTCCTCCTCCATATGGATCAGCTTTGTCGAATTCCTCTTGAGTGTAGGTGAATGTTTGCATGTTAAACTAGAGGTTGCAATCTAGCTCTTTATTGGTTGTGTTCGTTATATATTGTCTTGTTTGCTCTTTAAGTAAACCATATGGTACATTGAATGGTCTCATTATTTGTTCCAGATTCTTGCTTTCGATCTTTGCTTCCTTCATGACTTTCACCACTTGATCTTCAAAATCTTCTGTAAGTTGGGACACCAGTAGTGCCCTCTCATGCCGGCTTAGTTCTACAATATCTCGATGAGTTCATTTAGAGTGGATCTCCATTTCCTCCCTTATGGCCGAATGATGTAAGGGGGAAGAGAGAGGACGTACCTCAATCTCCTCAATAGCCGCTGTGGAGTGTGGAACTACTGGTGTCCCCTCTGTTGTCTTCTGTGCTAGTTGATCTTGCAATTGCTTGATTAACTCATCCTTTTCTTTCATTTCTGCGATTGCTCTTGTAACCTCTTCTTTATTCTTGAGGAGTTCTTCTCTTATTACCGCGAGTTGAGCTACATCTTCGTTGCACTATACTATATATTGATTTTCTACTATTTTCCACTTCTTTCTTAGTTTCGCGTTGTCATTCATATACCGTTTCTCCCATTCTACGATGATGGCTTGCTCTTGCTTGAGCTGATCTTCATACTTAGCTAACTTCTCTTCCAATGCTTTTGTGTCATTTTTTGGCACTTCAGTAGCTTCTATCGGTTGATTACGTAGAAGGGCTGTCATCAGCTCCTTGTTCCTGTTTCGTAAGTTATCAGCTTCTTCCATGTATACTTTAATTTGTGTTTCCAAGATCTGCCTTTTGGCATTCATGCGTGTTTTCTCGGCCTTGCTAGCGTCATATTTCCTTTGTAAATCATGTAATTGGTCTTTTAGTTTCTGATTTTCTATCTCTAGTGTGTTGCATTGCTGCTTGGCCTCTTGGACTTCTTTCTCTTTAGCTGCTAGGTTCTTTTGTGCCTGAATCAATTGGGTAGAGAGGTTCTCACCCATTTTTTGAAGTTGATTCTTTTCTAGCATCGCCTTGTCATAGTCAGCATCAGCCTCAAGCATTAAATGTTGAGTTTCCATGGCCGTTTTGATCATATGTTGCACCACTGGCTTGAGCTGAGCGACGTCCACGTTCAATCAAGTTTTTGGGATGCTTGGAGCTTCCCCTATTTGTACATCCTTTTCGTGTTCCACATGTATAGTCTCATTATGTGGTTGTCTGATTTGGAGCTGCACTTCTTGTTCTTTGTTTTTGTGTTCTTTATTAACAACCTTTGTGGCACTCCCTTGAAATGTAACATCCATAGTGGAGGGTTCTGCCACTACCCTTCTTGGTGTAAAGGGTTCAGACTCTTCCACCGTATTATCTTCTGGTTCTTCCTTGGGATTTTTGAATAATGCCTCTCCTGCAAGCAGAGTCTCTTGGATTTGAATGTTAGAAGCTTCATTTAACTTGATTACATGTACTCATTCTTGGGAGACCTCCTTTCCTGCCTTGTCTTGGCTAGGGCTGATGGGCGTTTGATCCACCTTCGTGCCTTCCTCTCCACAATCTTGTTCACTTCATTTAACTCCTCCCATTGTCCATCATCCTTGGACTCACTTCGAATATCCACATTCAACAAGGAGGTGTTTGGTTCTTCTTGTGCCTCTGATGATGAGCTTGAATTCATTAGACCCAATTCCCTATATCTATGGACCTTTGTCAGCCTTTTTCTTTGTTCTAACTCTTGATGGGCTTGCTGGTAATGGTGCCCTTGTATAGATAGATTGACTTGACCTTGTGTGTGCTGGTGTGTGGCTTCCATTGCTTTGGACAATTCTTCTTCAATGATAGGTTGACGGTCTTCAAGCCTCGTTACTTGGAAGCACATGTACCCTTTTGGTGGCTAGAACTTCTGCTTCTCCTTGCATCATTTCCCATAGTCTCTTTGTACCTCGCATTCTAGGTTGGGAGCTAGTTTCTGCTTCCTCTATGATTGTTACTCCCTTCTTTTTCCAAGGAATTGTTGCAACCTTTGCATATTTGGCCATGCCTGCAGATGATGGCATCTCTCTTAAATGTTCTCTAATACTCAAGGCATGATATATCAACATAGTTAATGCCACACTTCCATTGAAAAACTTCTTGTGATTCCACTGCTTTTTTGCTTCGAATAGCTGCTCTTGAATATATGGAGTCATGTTGACTTGATTTCCAACTTGCTTAATAGCGTGTGATAGCATTTGTACTATGATCTTCTGTGGAGCAGTGTACCTGTGCATGTTAGGAAAACAAAAGTGTTGATGGATGAGTCTCACTTCGTCTTCAATATCAATGCAATTAATGTCATTGAAGGTTCGTGTCTTTGCTCCACGACTTTCCTCCTTCAAGACTGTGGTCCCGTCCTTCTCCCATCCAAAAGCTTCTTTGATTAGATCATGTGTGAATTGTATTATGACACATTCACCAACAACATCTAAGACTCTGGCCTCCGGCACCAATGGATCATGTAGGGCAGGCTACAGAGTATTCATAACTTGGGCACATCGCTGAAAATCGGGCTTGTATATCGGTAACTCAAAGTATTTGTGAATGCCCGCTTTCTTCATAATGTCCATGGTTGATGTGAGTTCATGTACTACCTTGAAGTCTTTGGAGATCAGTGGGAACTGGTGATTTGTATCCATGATTTTAATGGTTACAAGGAATAAGAAATCCCCTGTTGGTTGATCGTCTCTAAACCAATGGCCTTTTGCTTTAGTCACGCTTTGCAAAGGGAATTCCACCACTTCCTCTTGAATAGTAGCTTCAGAGTCTTCAGAAGCCATCTGCACTTGTAATGAAAAGAGCATTCGCTTCTATATAAGACATGTTTCTACTGATATGTGTGGTAATGACATTTCGTTCGTTGCGTCACTCCGTTTCCCTTGCTTACGTAAGTAAGGTCTCTTACCGCATATTTTTACATTGTGAAGAAAACAAGAATTAGTGTAGCCGAAGCATGTTTATTTACATACTAGGTCCATTCCTATGGAAGTAGAAGCTATGACCTGTCCCCAAGTGGAGAATGTGCACCACTAATTTTGTCATGTACATCATGTGCCGAATACTTGGCCTCGTAATGTGGCCCTATGATGATACTTTAAGTGCAGTTGATGCTTCATGTGTGCAAAAGAAATCTTCTTGGTTCTTGTGTTCCATTCCTTGTTGTTGCTTTGGTTTCCATATCCATTTCGTAGTAGAGGTTTTAAGCCTTGTCTCCTCCTCATTTTGTCGTGTTGCAGGTTCTTCTTTTGTCTTTTTTGTAGTTCGAGTCGTTGGATTCCTGCTTCTCTGATATCTGTGACTAGTCTTGCTTGGTTTCATGGTTTTACTGTGTCGATATAATGTTTTCTCGTGCTTGTTTATCTCTTGAATGGCCACTTGTCTGACCTTCTTTGGAATCCACATTTGTTGTCGTGCTTTTTGAGCTTCTATCAAAGGCTTCGGAAGCCATACTCTCAAAAGTTGTTTTGGTTCTGATTTTGGTGAAGAAGAATCCTTATCCGCCCTTGTCTTCCTATGATGAATGATGTGTACTGGTGTTGCCTTCTCTGATTCCTTCACTCGATCCTTGCGAACCCACGTGAGGTTAGCATTTCTTGATTGCAAGAAGCTCACAATGGATTTCCGTTCTGTTGCTCTCTCTTTTTGATAGGACATTGTAAGAGTATTGTCCTCTTTGGTTCCCTTCTGTTTACCATTCAAGTGGTATGGATCTACCTTCTCCTTGGATACATTGGGGTTTGAATTCCCTTCTGTCAGACCTACTTCTGATTGATTTGTGATGGAATCATTTGCTATGTGCTCTTGTACGATTTGTTGACTTCTGATGACTCCCGGTCTATGAGAGGGTTTCTCTCCTAATAGACTAAAGATTTCCTTGTGCTCTATTTTGGCTGAAATGTATCCTTGAGCTAGGTGGATGCTCACTTCATTCTCAATGATCCAGTTTTGTCCTAGGATCAAGTTTTCTATTAGATCCTCATCTCTGCACACTAGAACTCGTTGTTCCATAGTTGAATTTCCTAGGTGGAGGGATACTATGGCTTCTCCAATGCATGTTATAACTTGACCTCCCACACCTATCATGTGTGCTTTCATGGTTTTCATAATTGTTTGAAGATCTGTGATGACCGTATTTTGTATGCAACTGAGTGTTGCTCCTGAATCTAGAAAGGAGTCTATTAGCTGGTACTCCATTGTTCCAATTCCTAGGTTTAAGTAAGGTTGTGACATACAGACATTGGTTTTGTCGGACTTATGAACCTGGTAATTAGCCATGGGAATAGGCTCTTCCCCTTGTAGATACCGTTCATCTCTTTGCCTTATCCACTCTTTTTGTTTCTTGATACGCTCTAAGGCTTCTTGCCATGCTTCCTCTTTAATCCGTTCTTCCTCTTTCTTCCTTTTTTGTGCACCTACGAGGCGTGCTAACGTTGGGTCCGTCAATGGATCCATATATCGTTTTACTCGACATCCACTTATGAAGTTAGGAAGAATATCTCCATCCAGAGTAGCTAGATTAACTCCTCCACTAGTGGAACTCCTATTGATGATTAGAGGTCCATATCCGTGTTTTTTTCATTTCTTAGCATGTTGCTTCAAAGTGTAGACCAGAACTAAGTCTCCTTCTTTTAGTCCTTTGTCTTTTATGTGTGCATCATAATATGCCTTTTGTCTTCTCTTGGCCACATAAATTCTTGCAACCGCTTGTATTCTAGTCTCATGTAGCTTCTCAATTTGGTCTAGTTGCTTGGATAATTCATGTCCTGTCCATTCATACTGTTGGCCTACTCTCAAAGTTGGCACTAAAAAATCGATCGGTAGGATTGCGTTCTGTCCATACACAAGGTTGAATGGGGTAGTTCCAATGGCATTCTTGTAAGCAACTCGAAAGGCCCAAATTGCATGATGCAATTGTTTGTCCCAGTCCGACCTTCCACTATTGACTATCTTTATCAATACTGTGCATAGTACCTTATTGGAACTTTCCGCTTGCCCATTGGCTTGAGGATGATATGGGGCTGATTTTTTATGGATCACTAAGAATTTATTCAGCAAGGACTCTATGAATTCATTGATGAAATGTGTTCCTCGGTCACTCACAATCTCAATTGGTAATCCAAAGCGGGTGAAAATGTGCTCAAAAAGAAACTTAGCAATGGTTTGAGCATCATTCTTTCTAGTAGCCTTTGCCTCAGCCCATCTGGTCAAATAATCTGTTGCTACTATGATGTATTCGCCATGTGACCCCTTGGCTGGTGGGTTAATGGGTCCTATGAAATCAATGCCCCATTTGGAAAATGCTCTAGCGCAAACCATAGGTCTCAATGGTATGTCATCTCGCCGAATCGGGTATTTGGCCCTTTGGCATGTCTCGCAACTCCGTACATAAGTGTCTGCATCCATATGTAGAGTTGGCCACCACAAACCCACAAAGAGGATCATTTTTATAGCTCTCTCTGCTGAAAAATGACCTCCTGCAGCACCTGCATGTGCCATCTCTAATATGGGTAAGTATTCTCCTTCATGCACACATAGCCGTAACTGGTTATCTTTTCCTCTCTTAAACAATTGTCTTCCCATGATTACATATTCCTTATTCATTTCCTGTAGGGACCGTTTTCTGGTTAAACTGATTCCATCCTCATGTTCTCGTGTCTTTAGGAATTTTACTAATGTCTCACTCCATTTGGGTGCTATTGTAGAGAAAGGTAAAGATGTGTGATCATCTGGTATAGTTTCCTGACATTTTGTGCAATCACTGACATAATCATGGATATCTTTAGGCATATCACGCCAGTATACTCCTAGTCGTTTCAATTCTGTTAGAGTTCCGTGAATTCCTTTGTGCATCCTCCATTTGTTTACATGGGATTGTTCAATCAACTTCATTTGTTCTTCCTCAACACATCTCGATAGTACACCGTTGGGTTCCTTATAGTACACACTTCCTGCAACAATGTGCAAGTTCCGTGATTGTAGAATTTCGTTTTTACTTTCTTTATTAATTGAGTGTTGTGGGCCATGCGTGAGGATTGGGATTAGCTTCTCTGCCCACTTTGGACACACTTCCAAATTAAACAGGTAAGTGTCTGGCAAATCGTCTGATACTCCGCTTGGTGGTTCTCCATGTGTTAGCCTAGAGAGATGATCTGCCCTCACATGAGTATTTCCTTTTTTCAGGATTACTTCAAAATCAAACTCCATCAATAGCAAAAGCCATCTCACAAGTCTACCCGTATTACAAGGCTTATTGGCTAGGTACAATAAGGCTTGATGATCTATGAAGAATTTGAACTTGTTGGTTAAGAGATAGTGTCTGAATTTCTTTACAGCATACACCATTCCTAATCCCTCTCGCTCCGTAGTTTTATAGTTTCTCTTGGCTTGATTCATTTGTCTACTCGCATAGGCAATTGGGTGATCTAACTTTCCTTCATCTGCCGGCTGAGCTAAGATGCATCCTGTTGCGTAATTTGAAGCGTCCACATGAATATGGAAAGGCTTGTTCCAATTCGGTGTTTTCAGAATTGGGGTCGTGCTAAGTCTCCTTTTTAGCTTGTTAAATGCCTTTTCGCATTCCTCTGTCCAAATGAATTAAGTCAACAATCCGTACAAAGGTTTGGCAATTATGGCGTACATGTGGATAAATCGGCGGTAGTATCCACAATGTCCCATAAATGCTTGCACTTCTTTTGCATTCTTTGGTCTAGGAAGCTCTAAAATGACCTTGATCTTGTCTTCATCTATAGATATTCCATTCCTAGACACTATGTGTCCCAAAATCTTCCCTTGTCTTACCATGAAGACACATTGAGTCTCGGGATTCAAGCAGACTCTATATTGTCGGCATTTATCAAATATTTTCCGCAATTCTAGAATGTGGTCTTGCCTTTGATTTGAATATGTACATAGGTCATCTACATACACTTCCATACTTTTCTTTAGGAATTCTTTGAAAACATGGCACATCAACCTTTGGAAAGTAGTAGGTGCATTAGTGAGTCCAAATGGCATCACTCTGAAAGCATAGACTCCCCATTCAGTCGCGAATGCAGTCTTATGTTGATCCTCAGTAGCAATAGGTACTTGGTTGTATCCAGAGAATCCGTCCAAGAAGCTATAGGCTTCTTTTCTTGCAACTCTTTCCAATAGGTGGTCGATGATAGGTAATGGATAGCTATCATGGATCTTGGCTGCATTGACTTTTTTCAGGTTAATGCATACTCTGAGTTTTCCGTTCTTTTTAGGCACAACCACTAGTGGTGATACCCATTCAATATGTTCTATTTCATAAATGAATCCAGTCGCTAATAGCTTGTCTATTTCATCTTTTATTTTAGCAGCATAGACCACGTTATAGGTGTAAGGACGTTGTTTGGATGGTTTTGCCTCTAATGTCATTGGTATCCTATGAGAACAAATGGAGGGTTCCACACCCTTGAGATCTTTATAGGTCCAAGCAAATACATCTCGATATTCTCGGATCAACTATATCAATTCTTCTTCCTCTTCTGTTGACACGTCTTTTCCTATGTATCTTTCTTCTCCATCTTGTACAGTTACTATGATTTTCTTCGTTTGTTCCTTGTTGTCGTACGCTTCTCCTTCTCTCGCCTCTCTCTTAGGCATTGGATAGCTATTTTTCTCTCTTCTACTTCATACCTTTTGAAGTGTTGCGGTACCTCAAAAAGATCAGGGTTTGGTTCGATTTTACTCACACTTTCCTCCTGTTTTGATACTATAGGGGCTGCTTCTATTGCTAACACTTTGGTCATTCCATACTTGTCTTCGGTTCGAATGGCTTCTAGGTAACGTTCTTCTGAATCAAATTCCGGTTCCATTTCTATGCTCTCATGTTCTTCTTTCCACTCCTTTTCCAATATTTCTCCCGCTTCTACTTCTTGAAGGACAACCATGTACAAATTGACATCATAGCCTTCTTCGTCCACACATTCATTCATCATCAGAACTTCTTCATTTACACATACATCCAGGGTTGCTAAGGTTTCCATCCATCCATGCGGTTCAAATGCTTCATCAAGAAAGATTTGAGGCATGTACATTGGGTCCTCTACCGGTCGATAGTTAGGATGTCCTATTGGCCATAACTGCATCTTGTTATCCTCTTTCTACGCTTCTTTACACATCCATAATTGGGCGTCCTCCTGCATCCATGATTAATCGCTTGATCCAGCACTATGGATAGACAAACCATCCTCTTCCTTATGTATGGGGTTCCATTGTAGTGGTGGTACATCTCTGTACGCAAAGGTGTGCAAGTTTATCTTGGTGGTGTTTCCTTGATGTTGAAAGTATATTGAATCTCGTCCCCAATCTTGCACTACCCTAAGATGTCTCATGAAGGGTCTTCCTAATATCATCTCATAGTTATTTGCTTTTCCAAACGAACAGATGGCTAAAGTATGCTCAAATTCAACTCCATAGGTGGTCAATTTGATCTTCTCCAATATTCCTGATGGTTTCTCCACATGGCCATCTGCTAATTGAAGCTTCATACAAGTGGGTCTTAGGGCGGGCTTTCCCCATTTCTCCCAAATCTCTTTGGTAGCAATACCTACTCTTGCTCCTGTGTCTAGTATGGCTTTGGTCATATAGCCATTGTAAGTGACAGGTAGACATGTATTACCCTCATCTCCTTCGCTGAATTCTCCAACCTTGTCCACAGGGATTTGTACATTAGATGGGTTTTCATTTCCCTTGCTTTCCTTTTCATTCTTCTCCTGCTCTAACTCCAATTGTCTCGTTAATTGTTTCCATAATTGTGGTTTAACACGGAGTAGTTCTTCCACAGTGAATTGGCATTGTACTTTTGTCTTTTTAGTTCTGTTAGATTGTGTAAATTCTTTTCTGAGTTTCCCTTTTCTTTTCCCCATACTATGGGCGCACGGAAGATTATGGACTCTTTTTCGTACTCTCCCATGTAATTTGGTAGGGTCAAAATGCTTTGAGCTTCTTCCCTATTTTGGTCTAGTCTTGATACTTCCTCATATACATCTTCCATGTTGGGAATTGGTTGATAAACTTCCACATCTAATTCCTCAAAAGGAGTTTTAGCCACTCCATTCCTTTTCCATTGTTCTTCTCGGATTCTATTCCACAATTCTTTTGGCCAGTCAGCCTCTAAATTAGGAACTGTGGACATAGGTTCGTCTTGGGTTTTCAATAGCTCACGTTTATCATCCTTCTCTTTCAGTTCCTTGTTGTTGAAGCTCAAAGTCAAGGACAAAGCATGGAAGCACATCAAAAGGTGGACACACAAGGAAAGGGAGCAAGTAGGGAGCTCCAAGAAGTGTATGTCAAATTTTTAGAAGAATCCCCTACAAAAATAGTGATTTTCATCACTAAAAACCATTGTAAATACCATTATCTATTTTTATATCTCCATTTTGTTCAAGTCGAGGAGTCCTTGAGCTTGAGGAGTATTAGAACTATCATCCTACCAATTTTCATAATTTTTAGACTCCGTTTGAGCTCTCAAATAAGCCCTGGAATCTAATTTTTAACTAGGCCGGACACTAGGTCTGGACAGGGCCAAAACTAGTCAAAAAACTATAAAAAGAGCTAGAGAGCTCATTTTTTAGGTTAGCTGGTGAGAGAATAGAGCATTTGTAAGAGAACTCTTGTGCAAACTAAGATTTCCATTGTTCCTCTCTTTGATCTTACGTTGTGCGCGTGTGTGTATGTGTGTGCATGTTTGTGTGCTTTCACTCACGCACTTGTGCCTTCACTTGCTCGTGATCTTCATACTGGTCCTCACGTCTCCGCGGATTGACAAGTAAAGGAGGTGGTGCTTACGCTTGAGCTACACCAAATTTTGGTGCCGTTGCCGGGGAGAGAGCTTCGAGGACGAGCGTTGTGATGGTAAGATTGTAGATTTGCGATGTTGGAAGGTAAAAAAACTATCATTTCCGTTCATTTTCTGTTTTTTCCTCTTCATCTTCATCATCATCATCATCTCCACCTTCTTCCGTCTTCTTCTTCATAGAAATTTCTTGTTTTTTAGTGCATTTTCACCATTTTCATATCATTTTTCTTGCATTATTGCGTGGGAAGGAGTTAGGAAGTGCAAGGGAGAGCAAGCGCTGTGTTTTTTTCATGATTTTCTGCTCATACGGAGCTCGCCATGGCCGGCGCTCAGAAATTTGAATTTCTCGCCAAAAAACGAGATTCTGTGATGAAAATCGTGATTCTGTGAAAATTCAAATTTTTTTGAAAAATCACAATTTTCTGTTTTCCTGCCTAAAAGTTGGGTGAAAGGATCACGATTCTGTGGTCATTCTCAGAATCGCGATTCTGTGATTGTGCTCAAAATCGCGATTCTCATAAATCACGATTTTCAGCCAAAAATACGATTCTGAGAATCACGATGTTGTGAAAACACGATTCTGTGAAAACACGATTCTTTGCTCAAAATCGCGATTCTCACCAATCACGATTTTCAGTAAAAACACGATTTTGTGAAAAAGGCGATTCTGTGAAAACACGAATTTTTGCTCAAAATCGCGATTTTCAAAAACACGATTTTGTGCTCAACATCGCGATTTTCAAACACACGATTTTGTGCTCAACATCGCGATTTTCAAAAACACGATTTTGTGCTCAACATCACGATTTTCAAAAACACGATTTTGTGCTCAACATCGTGATTTTCAAAAACACGATTTTGTGCTCAACATCGCGATTTTCAAAAACACAATTTTATGCTCAACATCGCGATTTTCAAAAACACGATTTTGTGCTCAACATCGTGATTTTCAAAAACACGATTTTGTGCTCAACATCGCGATTTTCAAAAACACGATTTTGTGCTCAACATCACGATTTTCAAAAACACGATTTTATGCTCAACATCGCGATTTTCAAAAACACGATTTTGTGCTCAACATCGCGATTCTTTGACTTCACAGCATTGCGATTCTCTGATTCACAAAATCATGGTTCTCTTGAGATTCACAAAATCGCGATTCTCTTGAAGTTCACAAAATCGCGAATTTTTCCAAAAGGTCTTGTTTGCCTGTTTTGATCCCTAGGAGCCTGAATTGACATAACTTTTTCATCCAAAGTCCATTTTTTGAGCTCTATAGCTCGTTGGAAAGCTCGTTTCAAATCCTACATGGCCTCAACTATTTTTTATAAGAATAATGCGTTGATTTTCAGATAGGATATTTTGAAGTTGACCCTCAGGTGGAACCAAGAACCCAAGGGGACTCCAAAGGATTTTTGAACCATACCAAGGGGAAATTTTGGACTCTTAGCCAAAGCTTATGAACCTGAGATCTGGTAGACACCTAGGAAAGGATAGACAAAGCATTAGATCTTCTCAATCCAGTGTCAACCATACAGCTAAGTCTTGGGCACAACAACTAAGTGGTCATCCTTACGGACTAAGTTCAGACACAAGTGACTCAGAAATGTCTTTTAGCATGGGGAAACCTGCAGGTGGCTCAGGGACTGCCCATCTACAATGTTAGCAGCAGACAAGGAACTGAAGGACTAACGAGGCATGGCAGTCAGAGAAGAGAGTCAGAAGGGAGAGAAGGCACAAGCAGACAAGGGAGTCAACGAAGATCTGGCAAATAGGCCAATAATTTTCTTCAGGAAGAAGCACGTATGAGCATTCACGCAGATCTAGCACTAAGGCAACCTTTAATTTTTCAAAACCTCTACACCAATTAAAAGTGATTCTCATCACTAAACACCATTGTAAATACCATTTCATCTTTTTGTAGCTCCATTTTGTGCAAGCCAAGGAGTCCTTGAGCTTGAGGAGCTTTAGAAGTATCTACCTGCCAATTTTCGTAGTTTTTAGATCTCGTTTGAGCCCTCAAATAAGCCCTGGAACCTAATTTTTAACTAGGCCGGACACTAGGTCTGAACAGGGCCAAAGCTAGTCAAAAACTATAAAAGGAGCTAGAGAGCTCATTTTTGAGGGTAGATTGTAATTGAAACAAACTTGTAAGAGCTTTTGAAAGTAGTCTAAGAACTCCATTGATTCTCACTCTTTGTCTTGCCGTGTGTGCGCGTGTGTGTGTATGTGTGTGCATGATTGTGTGCTTCTCACTCACGCACTTGTGCCGCCACTTGCTCGAGGTCTTCATACCATCCTCACGTCTTCCCGGATTGACATTAAAGGAGGTGCTACTCATCACTGAGCTACACCAAATTTTGGCGCCGTTGCCGGGGATCGAGCTTTGAGGACGAGTGTGTGATGGTAAGACGTAGAGTTGACGCGTTGGAGTTGTAGGTATTTTCTTCACTTTCATCTATTTTCTTGTTTTTTCTTCACCATCTTCATCACCATCATCATCATCACCATCTCCCACCTCCATCTCCATCATCGTGAAAATCTTCAGTTTTGATCATATCACCATCTCCACCTCATTTCCTTCATTCTACTTGTGAGAGAGAGCGAGAGAGCGATATTGCTTGCACTATTTTTGCATGTTTGTTGTGTTTCTTGCAGGTATCATCATCATCATCCCCGCCAGCACGCTGCGCAGGTACGGAACTCGTCAAATCTGTCTCGCAGTCGCCAGCCTCTATCGATCGCGATCGACAGAAAATTCGATCATTTGGTAAAACAAAGTTCACCACTAGCACAAGCATGATGAGCACATCCCAAATCACCTAAAACAGTAGAAAAATTCCGTGTTTTTCTGTCAATCGCGACCGACAGCCTCTGTCAATCGCGACCGACAGACCCTGTCAATCTCGACCGACAGACCCTGTCAATCGCGATCGACAGACCTCACGACCGACAGACTGCCACGTAGGACCCTGTCAATCGCGATTGATACCGTCGATCGCGATCGACAGCCACGACCGACACCTCTGTCAGTCGCGATTGACACCGTCGATCGCGACCGACTGAAATTGGACGACTGATTGACTTTTACGCGTAGCCACGTGTCCATCGCGACTGATAGGCCCCCGATTGATTGAAATTTTGGCGAAAAATCCGGAAAACGTGTCGATCGCGATTGATACTGTCGATCGCGATTGATACTGTCGATCGCGATTGACAGCCACGATCGACTCTGTCGATCGCGATTGACACTGTCGATCGCGACTGACAGGCCCGACGGACACCTCTGTCAATCGCGATTGACAGACCTGTCGATCGCGATTGACAGGCTTTTCGGCCAAAAATTAGGGCTTGCTTTTGTTCAAACTTTGGGATAATTTTGGGGCAAAATAGTCAATCCATTGGCATTATTGAGGTTCCTACACTTGTGTTTTGGGAGAAAATCCTAGGATCTGTCAGCCAGATTGAATCCTGTCTTACCCCCCTAAACCCTGAACAGTTATAACTTCTTCATACGAAATCAATTTTTTGAGATCTAGGGCTTGTTGGAAAGCTCGTGGCATATACTACACGCCCTCAACTGTTTTTTATAAAGATAATGCGTTGATTTTCAGATAGGGTATTTTGAAGTTGACCATACCCAGGGGGATCAAAGTCAGGGGTCTTTAGAATTGTTTTCTTAAAAATCACTATGCAAGTTAATGTTTGTGCTACAGGACTGAAAATCATCGGTTCTATCTTTGGAATTTAAATCTTAAGGTTAACTTTGGAACTCTTACAGATCTATTGAGAGCTTCGAAAGGTGTTCTAAGCAAGTGTAAGTGCAAGCTTGGGAACACACTTCCTGGGCACTCAAGGGCAACCAAGCAGGAAACAAAAGGTTGGAAACTTTTAACCCCCTCTGTCAATTCATAGTTTAGGCTAAGAACGACTAGAGGTAGGAGTAAGTCAGGGCGACGATAGGCAGTTATCAAGTTGAAGACTACCTAAAAACTCCAGTTCAAGCTAAAAACCTAATCTCTGTACTGTCGATAACATAAAGAAAAGAACCTAATGTGGAACAATCAACCTGAAAGCACGAAGAACATTCAAGTATTCCTGACGACGTAATATCAGACAAGACCTTAAACACGAGAAATAACTAAAAAGAACCAAGCGACTAATATAAAGTAACCAGCAACGAGGTTGTACTCTGGGCAAAGAATTGGGCTACTTAAATAGGCATATGAACCTTAGATCAGGACGACATCTAGTAAGGGAGAGACAAAGCCTTAGATCTTCAAAGGCTAGTGTTAACCACACTGCTAGGTCTTGGGCCCAGCAGTTGAGCCACCACTCGTACTACCCTAGCTCCGAGACCAGTGAGTCAGAGATGTCTCAAGGCATGGACAGACCTATAGGAAGTTCAGGAGTGCCTTACTTGCACAGGGTAGAAGGCCCTTACAAAACACAGTTGGAATACCTTAGGACCAACCGATTAGGTGCTAGCATCTATGAGGATGGCCTAGGAAGATCCGTGGTCCAGATTAAAAACCCTGACCAATCCATAGGACTAGAGCACCCAGCTGTCAAGTTTGAAAACGGTGCATACCTGGACAAAGAAGGAACCATATATGTAGTCACCAGTCACCCAGATAGGACAGATGAATTTGGAAATGTAATCTCAGAAGCGGACTTAGGTGACTTGGAACAAGGAAACATGGGAATAGAACCGAGAACACCCCGAGGCAAATCTGTTCTCACTAGGATTATCACACCTGAGTCGGTTCCCCAAGACAACAAGAGCATAGATTTGCTCCTCAATCGAGAAACTGACGAAGCCTTTTGGAGGTATAAATCTAATCAGCCAACTGATATAGGAACAATCATGATCTATGAGTTTAAGGATCCTGATAGCCCAGGCAGAGTGACCTACTTAGATCACGCTTCAGAAAGGATCTTTGTGGTTACGGAAAATGATAGGCATGCTTACACTTGGAAGGGTGAATTCGTTTTCCCCCAACCAAGATCAAATGTATCATATGGTCACCCTGGAGCTGGAACATCCCAAGCTCATGGAATGCAAAGAGACAGAAGTAGAGATAGACCAGAAGTAAGCTTTGCCAACCCAGTGGGCAGAGAAAGAACGAGGACGGAAACGAATAGAGTGGAACCTAAGGGACATAGAGCTCCGGGGAACCAAAGAAATGTGGATGGATTCCCTCTGCCGAGACCTAGAGAGCACACAAGGACTTTGAGACTGACCCAGCTAGTTAAGTCCATGAAGAACTACTTCGATGGCACAGGAGATCCCTATGATCATGTGGCAGAGTTCAAGCAAGTCTTGAGAGCTGAACAAGTGGAGGATCTATTCACGCAGTACAATGCCTTCGGTCTGACCCTTAGGAACACTGCCCTGACATGGTTTCAGCCACTAAATGAGAGGCAGTTCAGGAGCATAGACCAACTCCTAGAGGCTTTCATCATTGAATTCTCTAAGAGTGGCATAAGGCACAATACCTCCTCGCTGATTCACAGCTTCAAGCAAACCCCTCAAGAAACCGTGAGACTTGCAGGAAGAAGATTTAGGCAATACTTAGAAAGATGCCCTGTTTCGGAGCTACCCACACCAGCCAAGCAAGTGGCTTTATTCTTGGATGGATTGCTAAGTACCAAATTAAGATCATATGTGTACTTGAAAGACCCTAGGACCATAGAAGAGTGTGTACGCATGTGTATTGACATTGAGGACAACCTAGGGGAGGAGTTAGAGCTTTCCAAGATATACAAAGATTCGGATAGTGCCTCTAGCCTCTCTTCCACGCAATCCACATCAATCGAGGAACTTGCAGAGAAAGTAGCTCAGAAGTTAGGTGTAACTAGCAAACAAATCCCAAGGTTTGCCCCTGTGAAAAGGTGCTATACTTGTGGTGGTGACCACATGGCGAATGTATGTCCCATTATGGCCCAACCCCAAGTTAATCCTAGTAGTCAGTACTGCACCATAGAACGAAGGTACACCAATCATACCGCGCAAGATTGCCCCTATAATAAGCAAACCGTTAGGCAGACGTACCCTCAGCCATACCCGCAACAAGGAAGATACCAGAACCAGTACCCACCTCAGCAGTATGCTAGGCCTCAACAAACCTACCAACCCTATCAAAACCAACAAAGGCCTCAGCCTGTGCTAGCACAACAACCCCCAGCTCCGGCTAATGCGATCCCAGTAAAATATGCAGCAGCAGAAGAAAACCTGAATAGAGCGATTGTCCCTGTAACACCACTGCTTTCTGAAAGTGACCCGAGTGACCATAGCTTTGATTCTACACATGTTGATAGTCCCCAGGCGTACTACATGCAGTCTCCAGAACATGGTGAGTCCTATTACAACGAAGAGCCGAATGAACCTAGTTGGGAGTCAGATTACACAAACGTCATGTATGCAAACCCCAACCCTAGGCCTCAACCTAGGCAAGTAAGACCTCCGTTCCCAAGAGGACCATGCTACAGATGCCAAGGAGATCACCTCATTCATGATTGCCCCTTACCTCCACCTACACAAAACCAGTCAGTGACGATCCAAGGCTTTTGCCAAGATTGTGGAAAAGAGCATCTCTTACGAGATTGCCCAAAAAACCCCAATAATATGCCAAAAATCACACCTATCAATGTTATTGGGTTAGTGGTAGATTCCACAGGAAGTGTTACTTCCACTGCTCCCGTACAGGTAGTCACTAGAGCTCAGGCATTGCAGCAAAACCAAGGGGCAAGCCAGGAAAAGGGCCCAGAGGCTAGTGAAACTGAGAGCATAACCAAGAAAAGGACTAGAGCTTGGAAAGATAGTCGGGAAAGAATGAAAAGGCAATGGGCAAAGAAGATGAGTGAACTCGAGGAAAGCGTAAGAGAAACAAGAGCCAGAATAACCGAACTCACAACTCAAACTCCCTCTCACACGACTCCACCACCACCATTCCCATCTCCATCCGACCCACCACCTTCCAACCCGCCTCATACGACTCCACCACCCCCCAAAGTAGGATCAGTCCTAGCAGATCCCACTCCCGAGGACCTAAACATGATGCTTAAAGCATATCAGGCCAGAATCCAAGAAGGGCCAACCATAACCGATCATAAAAAATGCTACCCTAGAGCCGAGCTAGAGCTTGAACGAACTAAAATTTGTGCTAAGATGGTGGAATTGGCTCAAGCCATGTTTGAAGCTAGCCGCCTCTTTAACATCTCTAGCTCAGCTAAGACGCAGTTACATTTTGATGGACTGCTAGAAAGAATAGAGAGGCTAATTGCACAATCAGAAAAGGAACCTGCCCCTCAAAGAAAGGAAAGGGCAAGAGAACGGATAAGCCAACCTCTTCAGGAAGCCCATGTGCCTCCTCAAGAAGCTTATCTTTCCCCCCAAAACGCAGATGGGCCTCCCTCGAAAGCTTACGTACCTCCACAGGTTGCCTTCATTCCTTCTTAGGGAGCGTATGAGCCTGTTCGGAAAAGTAATAGAATAAGTAATCTTCCCCAGGAAGCTTGTGCTCCAGCCATCTATGAGAACGAGGAGAGAGCCAACGATAGAATAAGCCCTCCTTCCCAGGTTGCTTATGTGCCTAATTCTACGGAGCCAGACACTTCTTCTTCTATGAATCGGTTTGCACCAGACTTCCTACGAGAGATTCAAGAAGACAAATGGGATAACGAAAGTGAAGTCGCCCCTCCCTTTGAACTTGTGGATGATGCACACGACCAATTCCCACAAGACATCCCATCTATTTACGGGGAGCATGAGAGTACTCAGTCTCACGAGAGATTGGACTTTGAGTCTAATTCCATACAAGAGCTACCCCACTTCACAGGCCCATGGGAAGCAAGGTCCACGTGTATGAGAGCACCCACAGTCATGGTAAGGAACGACGACTCAGTCATACCTAGGAACACGGAGGTAGTAAAGAACACCAAGGTGCAGCGCGATCTCACTTTGGAAGAACTGCCTAAGGATAGACCAAAAGCACGGAAATATGTAGCCAGTCAAGTAACTGAAGTTGCAGAACCACGTTCCCGGGTAGGATCCCAGAAGACAGTGCCAGAAATACCATTGGACAAGATAGGAGAAATGTGTGAAGGGGAAGAAGGAAACACCTACCTGCCCATCACCTATCAAGGACATACCACCAAGGCCATTTTAGACTCAGGTGCAGGAGTTGCTATCGCTACCACCTCCCTATGGAAGCGTTGGGGCAAGCCAGCACTCAGACCCACGAGGATGAAATTGCAAATGGCCGATGGTCATATAGAGAGGCCCTTGGGACTGCTAGAAGGCATAACTCTCACCACTTGTGGTGTTGAGTTTGAGCATAGCTTTGCTATATGTGATTTTAGCAAGAATCATGCCTATGAGATGATTTTGGGAAGACCCTTCATGCGACAATTGCAAGTGGTCCAGGATTGGGGAACCAATTGTTTGTACCTGCAACACTTAGGTGTTACAACCAAAGTAAATCTCAAAGATTACTCTCATAGAGATGTACCTCCTATCCAGTGGAATCCCATCCATAGAGCCAAAGATGATACGGAATCTGTGCATTCCATAGGGTCAGGATCCTCATGGATGCATGAAGACACCCACTTATGGATGTGCAAAGTAGCAGTAGAGGAAGAGAAGAGAGAAAAGGCCAGAGAAATAGGTGCAAACGAAACTCATAGACCCATTCAAGACCCAGCCTATGCACCTGTAGTCTTTCCTGACGAGGAATTTGAACCCCATGGCTGGGCAGAAATCTTAGCAACAATGGACGTAGCCATCAATGAGGAACAATGGACACCTCACTGTGATGAGGATGGCTATGACATTTCAGTCTTCTCCATAGAGCCAATCATGGGAGAGGCAGTTCTAGAAGAATGCGAACCTAGCCCTGATGCATTTGAGGATGCAAGTGACTCCGATCTCGAGTCAATCATCATGGACCCACCTTTTGCATCAGATGAGGAATACTTCTATGAAGTAGAATTTCAACCCCAGAGGCATGGAGAGCTTACAAGTGATGTCAGGCTAGCCACACATATGACCACGAAGGAAGAAGGAAAGAAAAGAAAGAAGAAATCTGTCACACCAGAGGAAGAAGAATCTTTGTTTGAGGTCCCTGCAAACTTTAAAAAGTATGAGATAGATGACAGGAGAGTCATGATTAGAATGCCTAAACGAGAGGCACAATCAGGGGAGGCCTATGACAACAAAGACACTACCAAGAAAGTGGTTATAGCCATAGAAGAAGGGGAAGAGAGATGCATGTACATAGGCCATGACCTGACTGAAGAAGAAGAGCACGAATTGATTGCCTTGCTAAGAGAATACAGAGATGTATTCGCTTGGAGTTACAAGGATTTGAAGGGTGTTGACCCAGACATATGCTCACACACCATCCCCATGACCTCAGATGCCAAACCCTCTAAGCAAAAGCCTTATACATATAACGATAATTACGCTGCTAGGATCAAAGAAGAGATAGATAGACTGGTTGAAGCTGGATTTATCTACGAAATTGAGCACACTGAATGGGTATCCCCCATCGTAGTGGTGCCCAAGAAGAATGGCAAACTGCGTGTGTGCATTAACTTGAAGAAGGTTAATGCAGCCACGATTCGAGATAACTATCCGCTTCCCATCACAGAACATCTCTTAGAAAGAGTGGCAGGCAAGGAAGTGTACAGCTTCCTTGATGGATTTTCGGGTTACAATCAAGTAGCCATAGCTCCAGAGGATCAGCATAAGATAGCCTTTGCCACAGAATGGGGCATTTTTGCTTTTAGAGTAATGCCATTTGGGCTTACCAATGCACCAGCTACCTTCCAGAGGCTGATGTGCCATGTGTTTAAGGAGTTCCTGAGGAAGAGTTTAGAAGTCTATGTTGATGATCTTTGTGCTCATTCCAATATTAGACAAACCCATATTCCTGAACTCAGACAAATCTTTGACAAATGTAGAGAATATCAAGTCTGCCTAAACCCAGAAAAATGTGTTTTCATGGTCAGGCAAGGCAAGATCTTAGGACACATAGTGTCAAAGAATGGCATATCTACTGACGAAGAGAAAGTGAGAGCTATAGCAGAGCTACCTAGGCCAAAAAATGTCAAGGAAGTACAAGCTTTCATGGGGCATTGTGGTTATTACCGACGATTTATACACATGTATGCTGTCATTGCAAAGCCCATGTACGGACTTCTGACTAACTTTGAGTGGACGGATGAATGTGAGAATTCCTTCCAGGAGCTTAAACGAAGATTATGTTCAGCACCAATCTTGACCACACCAGATTGGAATAAGCCATTCCATATTCATGTGGATGCATCCAATTATGCTATTGTATGTGTGCTTGCACAACCTACTGGTGAAGGTAATATGGATCTTCCAATTGCCTATGCCAGTAGACAATTGAATGCGGCTGAATGGAATTACACCACTACAGAGCGAGAAGGATTAGGCATGGTATATGCAGTTAAGAAATTTAGACACTATTTGCTTGCAAATAAGTTTAAATTTTTTACTGATCATCAGGCATTGATGTACCTTGTAAACAAACCATGCAATACAGGAAGATTAGTGAGATGGTTTCTCTTGCTCATGGAATATGACTTTGAAGTTGTGGTAAGGAAAGGTAGAACGCATTTAAGAGCAGATCACCTCTCTAGGCTCACATCGGGAGAAGCCCCACAAGGAGTATCAGATGACCTTCCTGATGCTTACTTGTTTAATTTGGAAGTGGTGCCGCAGTGGGCTAAGCCATTGGTACCAGTATTGACATACGGGCCTAACCATCCAGTGGTAAACACACGGAATAGAGAGGTTGTAAAAGCCCAAAAGTACCACATCATGGCAGGAAGTATGTACAAGCACACAGATCAAGGGATCTTGGCTTGTTTCGTAGAAGAGGATGAGTACGCTAAATGGTTGCAATTAGCACATGTAGGTGGGTTGGAGCAACACTACTCAAAGCAACGAACTTTACAGACCCTAAAGAGACTCGGAGTGCATTGGCCGACTATGGAAGCGGATGTCCAAAAGTTGTGCAAGGAATGCCCAATCTGTTGCACTAAACCACCAGTGGAACACGCCACTCTTTATCAAGTATCCATTGTGCCAGATTGGAGTGAACCTCTAGTATCCTTCCTGAGGACAAACACATTCCCTCCAGACATGACTCTGGCGAGGAAAAGGAGTTTAGAACAAGAAGCCCTGGATTACTCACTCATTGGTGATAATCTATATAAGCGTGGTAAAGATGGTTACCTGAGGCTATGTGTCCATGAAAGTGAATATCTTAAGATCTTAGAAACTGCTCACCAAGGTGTAGCAGGAGGACACTTTGGACCGGATCGTGTGATCAAGGCAATACTATTTGCGGGCTTCTGGTGGCCTACCCTTCACATGGATGCACATACCTATGTGAAACGGTGTGGTGTCTGTCAGAGGACTCAGTATCCTATACGCAAAGATGAGATGCCACTGAAACCTATGATGGGTGGACGTGCGTTTTCTAAGTGGGGAATAGACTTCATAGGTCCTATTAATCCCCCAGCTAAGGGTTCTCATGCGGAATACATCATTGTTGTAACAGACTATCTAACTAAGTGGGTGGAGGTAAAAGCTACGACAAAGAATGACGCTCAGACAACTGCTAAATTCTTGTTTGAGAATGTATTCACAAGATATGGGCTACCTATAGAGCTTGTCAGTGATAGAGGCACTCATTTCTTGAACGAAGTGATTGAAAATCTACTCCAAGAATTCTTGGTAATACACAAGAAGTCTGCCCCTTATCACCCTCAGGCTAATGGACAAGCTGAGAGCACTAATAAGATCTTATGCAATGTACTGACAAAATTAGTGAACACTAAACGCTTTGATTGGGACAAACAGCTGCACCATGCTGTTTGGGCATACCGAGTTGCCTACAAAACGGTACTCCAAGCCACTCCCTTTCAGATGGTATTTGGCCAAAACGCAGTGCTACCCTTGGACTTCTTAATACCTACATTGAGAGTAGCACAGGAGCACGAATGGACAGGTCATGAGCTCTCCTCTAGGATCTTTGACCTTGAACGATTAGGAGAAACAAGACTGAGAGCAGCTGCAGGAATATATGCAGCCAAGAAGAGACAGAAGGCATACTTTGATGCCCATGTGAAGGATAAAGGCTTGAAAGCAGGAGATCTAGTCTTAGTCTATACACTGAAACAACATGCGAGGAAGCTAGAAAAGAGAGGCTACGGACCTATGATCATCAATAGGATCTCCATGAGTGGAGCAGTACAATTAGCCACGTTAGAGGGTGATATTCTCCCAAACTATATTAGCGGTTGCAGAGTCAAGTTGTATCAGGAACCCCTCACGGAGGAAATGCTCAGCCGACTCAACACTGCTAAGAAACGCAAAGAGGAAGAAAAGCGAATTCGAGAAGAAGCTCAAGCAGAAGCTTTAGAACGCATCAGAAGGATGAAGTTACGAAGGCAAGGTAGAGATCAGCCTAGAACGAATGACTATGCAGATCAAGGATATCCTATGGCTATGTGTGAAGTCGCAGGAACAAGCTCGCATAGGATAATTGATCGACGTCCTTTCATAACCCTAGATATAGGACAAGGAAAGAGTGCAAGGACCGTAAGAGCCTTGATTGACTCAGGTGCAGCCACTAGTGCTGTTAAATTGTCTTACTGTCAAGAGTTGCAGTTAACTGTCAATCCTGTGGAAGCATATCTCATAGGATTGGGAGGCGTGGAAACCCCTTGCATGGGCGAGGTGGAACTTCCCCTCTACATTCATGATGAGGCAATGACAGTTAAAGTACTAGTGTGTCAAGATGAGGATCTCACTGAACCTCTTGTCTTGGGTCAAGACTGGATCTATGACCAAACAGTCAACTTAAACCTAAGTAGTGGACTTCTTCAGGTATGGGTCAATCATAGTCGAATTACAGTAGAGTTAGATAATGGAGCACTCAAGGAACTAGGAAAGGCACAGACTCCTGGTCCCTCCAGGGGTGCACATGAAGTTGACCATGCTGTTCTTGTCCAAAACTATGTGTTGCAGAGGAATGATATTCTCAAAAAAGGAGTCAGGGATGCAACGGAACTCCCTTCTTTTCCAAAGGCCAGAAGGAGGCAGCAACCAAAGGTGGATCAAAGGCAGAAGAAGCAGGGTACTTCCTATGTCCGAGATCAAAAGCACCTGCGCAGCAAAATGTCCGAGCAAGTGAAACAAGTGTGGGTACGGAAAGGCGAACACCCGGTTGCACTCAAGCCAACCACACAAGCAAAGCCTCTTATTAGTCACCAACAACACGATACTAATAAGAAGTCTTTCAGAAATTCTTCTGCTAACGTGACATCTATTTGGGTGCCCAAGAAGTCGATAAAGGCTAGCCCACAATCAAGACAAATTTGGGTGCCTAAGGCTTGTTTGCGGGCGCAAGTAGCTACGCCAAGGCCACAACCTATACCGCGTGACCCATTCACTCGCACAGCCGGCATCCAGTCATTTTCAACACTCAGGAACACACCAAGACCCATGAGCACGAACATAATCACTTGTAAATGGGTCCCTAAAAGGCCTCATTTTCAAACCGAGACACTGATAAAGCTCTCTAGAGTCTCTACGAAACCAAGAGCAAAACCCATCCACTACATTTGGCAGCCTCCGACTTGTAACAAACCCCCAGACCCCATTTGTAAATCCATGATAACTTACTAAGCACATCACTATCACACTACATCATTCCACTTAACTCTTAGGTCTACCGAACGGCTAACCGCACACACACTCGCACCGAGCACTTACTAACCCATTATTCGCTCCCGACCCTCATGTTAATATTGTAATGGGAACAACAACGGTGCTCCCTTGTCCTGTACAATGTTAACACATGTTTGTATATTCTCACAGAGACAGGCAGCAAGAAGTAAAATGGCAGATACGGTAGGAACTAGCTTCCACGCAGGCACCAGCCCCCAAGTGGTGGACATCGAAAGCCTTCCGGTCGAGGAGGAATTAAAAGAAAGACCAGTGGCATTAAGGGCATTACATGCCATACCGATTCAGAATCCTCCACAGGGTCACACAATGCCGGTGGGCAAAACCTCACACTGGTTCAGTGACGTTGCTGGACCTCTGGGTGAAGGCACATATATGTGGGAGTCCGAGGTAGAATTCAATGGACGTTGGGGCAGATACCATTTCTTTACCAGGGAGTTTGAAAAGCTACAGAATAATGAAGGACTGAAGTCGATATGGAAGAAGGTTGGGCTTTATGATTACTTCAAGTTCCAACTACCCAAGCCAGATTTTCTAAGGTGCTCATACTTAATTAGTACCCTCACTCCCAGCAAAGACAAGAAAGGATACAACTCCTTTGTGCTCCCATCACTCACAAGGGGCAACGAGCTGAAGCGTTTCCGCTTGACTATCAACTTGGTAAGAGAAGCACTCGACATGAAAGGTATGCACATTCCAACAGAGAAAGAGACTATGGTTCCAGACAATATGAAGAACAGGAATCTGACGAAGTTGAAGGACATGGTTGCGATGACACCTACGATCGTCATTCACTTACGCATGGTCATGCAACATTTCGCATTCCCCGCGCAGGAAAGGTTCACGATGCCTCCCAAAAAGATCTCGTTTAGCCTCTACCTGGCGGATGCTTTTGATTTGACAATCAATATGCCCCACTGGATTATCGACCAGATTCACATGGCTCATCAGAGATGGTATAAGAAGCAAAAGTCTGTACTGTATGGTTGTTGTGCGCTTACAAGAATTGTGTACAGATGTCTCGCATATGATGTACCGGTGCAGAGGGCTCTCATTTGGACCAGAGCACAGGAGTTTCAACGCAGATTGTCAGCTGTAGGGCCTCCCTCAAAGAAGATGAGAGGCGCTGTCCAGATGCCTTGTGCACAAGCTCGCGGTGCAACCCTAACGCCTGAAACAACCCCAAGACTTCCCCGACGAGTACAACCATTTACTATCAGGTTACCCAGACACAGCACAGATGGCCCTAACCTTGTGTTTCCACCAGTACCTACTGATCTGGAATTCCCGCATGGATTCACCTTGGAGGATCTAACGGATGAAGAAGTTGCTAGAATCATCGAAGCTGTAAATGCGGAAGTTGAAGCAGAGCAAGCAGGTGGACAGCAAACTGCCCCAGACCAAGCCCAGCCCAGCCAACCGGACGTAGTCAATGTGGACGATGAAGAAGAAGCACATGAGGAGGCACAGGGTGGACAATCAGAAGCAGAAGAACAAGAGTATGATCAGGAAGCCCTACAAGTACTGGAAGGTGCCCCAGCCTATACTAACGCATTAAAGAAGCTCTATGATACGATGAACCGAGTTCAAGAGCAACACAGGCTATCATTAGCTACAGGTAAAGCCCTCATGAACCAGATTCTGGGGGAGGAAGGTGTGGACGAGCAATACCGTGCCACCTTGGAAATGATATCGGACGCTTTGGGAGTACCTGAAACTGTGCATACTGCACTAGTGCAATCACGAAGGACAGAGAAAAGATATGGCAGACGCCCCCCACGAACAGGAAAACGAATGAATGTATTAGGATCAGGACCACAAGGCACCCCCACAACCATTGGCACAGCACACACTATTCACGACACCGAGGAAGCCCACACATCGAGTGCACCTCCATCACCTCCCTTGCCACCTTCTCCCCCACATCCACCCCATTCACCTCCCTCTACCACTGTAACCTCTACTGTCACCACCTCCGAACCCACTACACACACCGACGCACAAACCATCAGTCAACCCACATACTCTATTTCCACTGAAAACATAAGTCTAACCACAACCACAGTAAACCCCACTACTCCGATCACACTTCCTGGGAGTTCACAATTACACACACCTCTATACACGTTCACAACTCTCACCGCAACCACAATCCCCATGTTCACAGTCACTCCCACCACGGCCTCCACTTTTGAATCCATGGAGGTGTCACCCACCTCTGCACCTCTCCCACCCCCCATTTACCCACAATCTCCCGTTCCCCCACCTCCCCCCTCACCCTTCTCCAGTACTGCATCCACAATTCCCTTTCCCTTTCCCTTCCCCTCTGCATTCAACACCATTTCTCCCACCATTCCTCTTAATAATGTATTTAATAATATGTATCAATGCATGTCCCAACTTTAGCAACACTACCAACACCTTGACAACCAACATACAAGGCTTTTCCGAAGCCACGCCGATCTCCAAGCACGATGTATGGATCTTGAAGAGCAGAAGAAGCTACTACAACAGCAGCACATGACATTACAGGAACAATATGCACAATTAGTAGCTAACCCACCCCAAGCAGATGATGAAGAACGACGACACATGGACGAGATGCTACATTCTCAGATCACGGAAAACCTTAAGCTTCAACGGAACTTGGGCCTCCTACGCAAGCATATGTCTACAGCGCTAGAGGAGAATAAACGATTACAGAAACAGAACGAAGAAAATCTGGAGGCGGCCATGGAGGGTTCCCCACAGGAGATTGACCCAGAGCGATTCAAGGCAATTCCCTCTGAGAATATGAAAGTGGTATTAGAAACTCATGCAGATCTAATGGAGGCCCATGCCGCTTTAGAAAAAGAGAGAGATGATTTACTAAGGCAGTTGGCCACCCAACAGACATCACCAAGCAAGCTCACCACCGCAGAAGATACATCTGAAGAGGTCACTAAACTCCGGGCCAAACTTGAGGAATTACGTAGCAAGGTCATGCAATACGAGCGTCAGCCCTCCCCTCTGGTAGAGCCCGAGCCTGACGATCTTGTGCCAATTGAAGTAGAAGAAACATTCGAGGATCCCTATGTCCCGATGCCAACACCCGGGGGTAAGCGAACAGAACAGGGCATGGACACAATTGAGATTGAGGCACCTGAATGGATGCAAAAGTTAGAGAAAGTAGCCACGACGCATGATGACAGGGTGACAGTCCAAATCGCACTGATGTCACAATTGGAGGAGGTTGTAATAAAATCCGATTATTTTAAGAATCTCTCACATCATAGGTGGATCGGCCCATCGGACGACCTGTATGTTCCTTTTTGCGTCCTCATGGCGGATTATAATGCGGAGATCAAGCACCACACCTCAAGGGAACCAACCTCTGCCACACAGTTTGCACCTGACGACATCCCAGAAAGTGCCAAGCAGGGACATATTCGCCAACCGACTTGGAGAATTCGGCTGCTTGAAACCTACCCGGAAATGGTAAGAACATGGAACAACCTGCCATTGTACATCAAATATAACCCATGTTACTGTCCTGTATTTCGAAGGAGATCATGGCCGGAGTACACACAAACAGTGCTGACGATTAAAGGATGTGAGAAGTGGCTCAATTATGTGTACTTCGCACCCCCTAAGGGCCCACCTACTATTGGATATATGATTTCGACGATTCGACATTGGGGGGTCCGGTTCAAGAATGTACCTGATGTCATGACTCAGATGTGCCTGAAGATTTTCGAACTTATGTTGGTCACCTTCAGGACCTTCAAAAATGTCAAGGAACCACATCTCTCAGCACTAGGATTTAATGAAGGTAATCAGGACCTCGTATACGACATGAGCACAACCCCATCGATTAATGTTGTGTATGCATGGCACGCTCGCATCAAATATCTATCGGCCTGCTTCAAACAAACGTTTGAAGAGATGTTTGTCACGGGATTCTGGGAATATCACTCCGAGATATTCATTCCCAGACCATCCCATCTCTTGCAGTTGTTTGCAGTGGAACAAACTCTCCATTCTGAAAAGCTACGTATACCACATCCAGAGGTTCCCGGGCCGGTAGATTGGGATGCTCTACTCACAGATTTAGCCAAAGGATTGAGAATTGCCGAACATCACTTAGCGCAGGATGTCGTTGAGTACTACATCCAAAAACCCACACAACAAGGGTCTGTCAGGGACGACAGACGCGAGAGAGGGGGGGGTGTTAGCAGCAGACAAGGAACTGAAGGACTAACGAGGCATGGCAGTCAGAGAAGAGAGTCAGAAGGGAGAGAAGGCACAAGCAGACAAGGGAGTCAACGAAGATCTGGCAAATAGGCCAATAATTTTCTTTAGGAAGAAGCACGTATGAGCATTCACGCAGATCTAGCACTAAGGCAACCTTTAATTTTTCAAAACCTCTACACCAATTAAAAGTGATTCTCATCACTAAACACCATTGTAAATACCATTTCATCTTTTTGTAGCTCCATTTTGTGCAAGCCAAGGAGTCCTTGAGCTTGAGGAGCTTTAGAAGTATCTACCTGCCAATTTTCGTAGTTTTTAGATCTCGTTTGAGCCCTCAAATAAGCCCTGGAACCTAATTTTTAACTAGGCCGGACACTAGGTCTGAACAGGGCCAAAGCTAGTCAAAAACTATAAAAGGAGCTAGAGAGCTCATTTTTGAGGGTAGATTGTAATTGAAACAAACTTGTAAGAGCTTTTGAAAGTAATCTAAGAACTCCATTGATTCTCACTCTTTGTCTTGCCGTGTGTGCGCGTGTGTGTGTATGTGTGTGCATGATTGTGTGCTTCTCACTCACGCACTTGTGCCGCCACTTGCTCGAGGTCTTCATACCATCCTCACGTCTTCCCGGATTGACATTAAAGGAGGTGCTACTCATCACTGAGCTACATACAAACACCAGAAGGTCCCTATAAGACACAGTTGGAATATATTCGGACTAACCGATTAGGTGCTCGCATCTATGAGGATGGCCTGAGGCGATTAGTGGTCCAACTCAAAAATCCAGATCAATCCTTTGGACTTGAACACCCGGTGGTCAAGTTCGAAGAGGGTTCATACATTGATAAGGAAGGAACCATGTATGTGGTTACCAACCAACCAGATAGGACCGATGAGTTTGGAAATATCATTCATGAGAGTGAGATAGGAGACCTAGAGCAAGGAAATGTAGGACAAGGACCCCAGACTCCTAGAGGCAAGTCAGTTTTGACCAGAGTGATCACTCCAGACTGGATCCCTCAAGACAACAAAAGCATAGAACTATTTGTGAATAGAGAAACAGAGGAAGCCTTTTGGAGATTCAAGCCAGAACAACCTAGCCAATTGGGCATAGTCATCATCTACGAGTTCAAGGATCCAGAGATACCAGGCAAAGTTGTCTACCTGGATAACACGTCAGAGAAAATTTTCTTGGTAACAGAACATGATAGACATGCATATACTTGCAAGAATGAATTGATTTTCCCTCCACCAAGATCCAATGTTTCCCATGGCCTCCAAGGAGTAGGATCATCCCAAGCTCATGAAGCCCAGAGAGAAAGAACTAGAGAGAGACCGGAGGTAAGCTTTGCACACACAGTGGGCAGGAATAGGTCAGGATTTGAAAATGAAAGACCTGAAAGAGAGAGATATCAAGCACATAGGCAACAAAGAGATGAACATGATTTTCCATTGCCTAGACCCCGAGAGCACCCAAGAACCCTTAGACCCACTCAAGTGATCAAGGCAATGAAGAATTATTTTGACGGGTCAGGAGATCCTTATGATCATGTGGCCGAGTTCAAACAAGTGTTAAGAGCTGAACAGGTTGAGGATTTGTTCACCCAGTACGAGGCATTTGGTCTGACTCTTAAGGGCACTGCCTTAGCTTGGTTTCAACCACTGAGTAGTCGCAACTATCGCGATATAGGTCAACTGCTAGACGAATTCATTGTAGAATTTTCCAAGAGTGGTATCAGGCATAACACTTCATCTTTGATCCACAGCTTCAAGCAGACACCCCAAGAAACAGTGCGACTAGCAGGTAGAAGGTTTAGACAGTACCTAGAAAGATGCCCTGCTCTAGAGCTACCCACACCAGCCAAACAAGTGGCTTTGTTCTTAGATGGCTTACTGAGCACAAAGTTAAGATCATATGTATCCTTGAAAGAGCCTAGATCCATAGAAGAGTGCCTGCGGACATGCATTGACATAGAAGATAACTTGGGTGAGGAGCTAGGATTATCCAAACTCTATAAGGATTCAGATAGTTCTACTAGTCATGCTTCAAAAATCTCCATGGAAATAGAGGAGATAGCTGAGCAAGTTGCCAAGAAGCTGGGAGTCCAAAATAAACAAACACAGAGAGTCACTCCAGTGAATCGGTGTTATATTTGCGGAGGCGACCATATGGCTAATGTATGCCCATTGCACAACCAGAACATGAGAGAAAGGAATGCTCCATATTGCACTATTGAGAGAAAATATATGAACCACACGGCTCAAGATTGTCCCTATAATAGGCAGGCTGTTAGACAGAATTATCAACAACCTTACCAACCAGGTAGGTATCAAAACCAATACCAACAACCATATTATTGACCACAACAGCAATATCAGGCACAATATAGGCCACAACCAGTCTTGGGAAACCAACCACCAACTCCTGCCAACGTGATTCCAGTCAAGTATGCTGTGGGAGAGGAAAATCCAAATAGAGCATTGGTGCCACTAACCCCATTGATACCAGATAATGACTCTCATGCTCATAGTTCAGACTACTCCCATGAAGGTAGTCCACATGCTTATTACACAGAGTCACCTGAACATAGTGAGATTTACTCGTATCAATATGAGGCACCACCTATGGAGCAAAATTGGGAGCCAGAATACTCCAATGTCATGTACACAAATCCTAACCCTAGGCCCCAAGTGAGACAAATGAGACCACAAGCCCCTAGAGGATCTTGTTTCAGATGTCAAGGTGACCATTTCACTCGTGACTATCCCCACCCACCATCTCCGAGTCAAGGACAGGCTATCACAATACAGGCTTTTTGTCCTGATTGTGGCAAAGACCATCTCCCCAGAGATTGTCCAAGAAACCCCTCTTGTGCACCTAAGATTACACCCATTAATGTGGTAGGCTTAGTGGCAGATTCAAGTTCGAGTAGTAGCAATGTGGCTCCTATACAAGCTGACACTAGAGCACAAGCCTTAAAACAGGATAAACCAGCAGAACAATCAGAGTCGAGTGAATCAGGAGAGCCTAGTAAGAGGAAAACAAGAACATGGAAGGATACCAGAGAGAAGGCCAATCGCAAGTGGAATAAAAAGTTATCGGAACTAGAAGAAAGCTTAAAAGAAGCGAAAACAATAATAGAAGACATTGCATCTCAAAGCCCCTCGCATGCCGAAACTCCATCCACTCCACCTCATCCCACCCCACCACCCATTGTAAATAGACCGCAACCAGGGTATGTTCTTGCAGATCCAACCCCAGAAGGCTTGGACATGATGTTCAAGGCCTACCAGGCTCGACTTCAAGAAGGGCCTACAACTGCAAACCTAGACAAGAGTTACCCTAGAGCAGATTTAGAGATTGAACGGATGAAAATGTGCATGAAAATGGTAGAACAAGCTCAAGGTATACTTGAGACTAGTCAAAAGTTCAATCAGACAAACTTTGTCAAACCGGATTTGCATTTCCAAGGCTTACTAGAAAGATTAGAGCAATTGGTAAACAAACCACAAGTTTCTTTACCTCCACAGGCTCAACCAGTTATTGGAAGAGGAAGCTCACCACCAATGGGAGCTTATGTTCCTAATTTCACAGATGCTGGAATACCTCCTTCAATTCAACAGTACTCTCAAGAGTTCTTGCGGGAAATACAAGAAGAGAAATGGGCCAAGGAGAAGGGTAATTCCCCTCCTATTCCTAAGATTGATGATCTTCATGATCAATTTCCCCAAGACATTCCATCTATTTACAAAGAAGAAGCAGAACAACAAGAAGACGAAAGATTAGATTTTGAATCTAATACCCTAGAAGAATTGCCTCAATTTCCAGGCCCATGGGAATCTGAATCTCTCCAGATTAGAGCTCCCACAATACTAGTAAGAAATGAAGACTCAGTGGTCCCAAGAAACACTGATGTCGTGAAGAACACTAAGGTTCAATGTCATCTCACTGTAGAAGAGCTCCTCAAAGCAAAACCTAAGTTATGGAATCATGTGAAGGATCAGGTCCCCGAACTTGATTCCAATATGCCAAAAACAGGCTCTAAGCAAAAAGTTCCAGAGATACCTCTCGATAAAGTAGGAGACATGTGTGAGGGTGAAGAAGGTAATACTTATCTTCCAATCACTTACCAAGGTTACACAACCAAAGCAATCATAGATTCAGGTGCTGGTGTTGCTATTGCGACCACCTCCTTGTGGAAGCAATGGGGCAAGCCCACATTAAGACCAACTAGAATGAAGCTTCAAATGGCTGATGGTCATTTTGAAAGACCTCTAGGATTGCTAGAAGGGATAACTCTAACCACTTTTGGTGTGGAGTTTGAACATACATTTTGCTATATGTGACTTTGAGAAAAATAACGTCTATGAGATGATCCTAGGAAGACCCTTCCTACGACAATTGCAAATAGTACAGGATTGGGGAACCAACTCCTTGTACTTGCAACACTTAGGGGTCACCACCAAGGTCAATTTGAAGGATTACACCTTCAGAGATGTACCACCCCTACAGTGGAATTCTATCCACAAAGCGAAAGAAGATTCGATCTCTGTGCATTCTGAAAGTTCACCTGATGCATCGTGGCTGCATGAAGATACTCATTTGTGGATGTGTAAGGTCGCAGAGGAAGAGGAAAAACGTTTAAAGGCAAGAGAAGAAGGAACTTCGCAAGGAGATAGACCAATTAAAGACCCAGCCTATACACCGATGATCTTTCCAGATGAGGAATTTGAGCCTCATGGCTGGCCAGAAATCTTAGCCACCATGGACATTGCTGTCAATGAAGAACAATGGACACCTCATTGTGATGAGGAGGGTTATGATATCTCAGTGTTCATGTGTCAGCCCTTGCTAGAAGAATGTGACCCTAGTGATGTCATAGAAGAAGAAGAGAATGACGATGATATAGAGTCCATTGTGATGGATAGTTGCTTTAACTCAGAGCAGCACTATCTAGAAGATATAGGAGTGTTCACCCAGAAAGAAGAAGAACCTCTCACAAGTATTAAAACGGTAAATTCAAAGGATGGAAATGAGAGCAGTCAAAAGAAAAAGAAAAGAAAAGCAGTGAAACAAGAAGAGGAGGAATCATTGTTTGAAGTACCAGAAAACTTCAAGAAATATGAAGTTGACGACCGTAAAATTTTGGTACGAATGCCTAAGAGAGAGGCCATCATAGGAGAATCATATGATAATAAAGAAAAGACCAAGAAGATTGTAGTGACCATCGAAGAGAACGAAGAGAGATGCACATATATAGGAGATGACTTAAGTGCAAGAGAAGAAATGGAGCTTGTAGCTCTATTAAGGGAATATAGGGATGTGTTTGCGTGGCACTATAGAGACTTGAAAGGGGTAGATCCAAGAATTTGTTCTCATACTATCCCCATGACTGCTGATGCCAAGCCCACCAAACAGAAGCCCTACACATATAATGATACATATGCAGCCAAAATAAAAGAAGAAATTGATAGGCTGATTGAAGCTGGATTCATCTATGAGATTGAGCATACTGAATGGGTGTCCCCCATTGTAGTGGTACCCAAGAAGAACGGGAAGTTGCGAGTGTGTATTAACCTTAAAAAATTTAATGCCACTACGATCAGAGATAGTTATCCACTTCCAATCACAGAACATTTATTGGAGCGTGTTGCAGGCAAGGAAGTTTATAGCTTCCTTGATGGATTTTCAGGTTACAATCAAGTAGCCATTGCCCCAGAAGATCAACACAAAACAGCTTTTGCTACAGAGTGGGGAATCTTTGCATTTCGTGTGATGCCATTTCGGCTCACCAATGCACCTGCAACATTCCAAAGGCTCATGTGTCACGTCTTCAAAGAGTTCTTGCGAAAGAGCTTAGAAGTGTATGTGGATGATTTATGTGCTCATTCCCAAGAAAGAAGGTTTCACATCCCTGAGCTCAGACAAATCTTCAACAAGTGTAGAGAATATCGAGTGTGTCTGAACCCAAAAAAGTGTGTGTTCATGGTGCGTCAAGGTAAAATCTTAGGTCATATTGTTTCTAAGAATGGAATCTCAACAGATGAAGATAAGGTACGAGCCATAGCGGAGCTACCAAGGCCAAGGAATGTTAAAGAGGTACAAGCCTTTATGGGCCATTGTGGATATTACCGTAGGTTTATACACATGTACGCGATCATAGCTAGACCCCTTTATGCCTTGTTATCTAATTTTGAGTGGAACGACGAATGCGAGAATTCTTTCAACAAACTGAAGAAACGTTTGTGCACAGCACCAATACTGACCACTCCTGATTGGAATAAACCATTCCATGTACATGTGGATGCATCCAATCATGCCATAGGATGTGTGCTTGCACAACCCACAAGTGAAGGAAACTTAGATTTGCCCATAGCATATGCTAGTAGACAGCTCACTACAGCTGAACGGAACTATACCACAACTGAGCGAGAGGGCTTAGGCATGGTATATGCTGTGAAGAAGTTTAGACACTATTTATTGGCCAACAAGTTCAAGTTTTTCACTGATCATCAAGCCTTGTTATATTTGGTCAATAAACCTTGCAATACTGGACGCTTAGTAAGATGGTTCCTCTTACTAATGGAATATGACTTTGAAGTTGTTGTCAGGAAAGGTAGAACCCACTTTCGGGCATATCACCTTTCTGGCATTACTTCAGGAGAGTCACCGCAAGGAGTGTCTGATGAACTACCTGATGCTTATCTGTTCAAGTTGGAAGTTGTTCCCAAATGGGCAAATAAGTTGGTACCAGTCCTAACCTTTGGCCCTGCAAATAAGAATGTGAAAACATCACAAGAAGAAATTGTAAGATCACAAGAATATCACATATTGGCAGGAAGCATGTAGAAACAAGATACAAAGGGTGTATTAGCTTTTTGTGTCGAGGATGATGAACATAGTAGTTGGTTGCAGCAAGCTCATGAAGGATTGCTAGGAAATCACTATTCTAAACAACGAACATTGCAGAATCTGAAGCGTTTAGGAGTGTATTGGCCTAGCATGGACAAAGAAATACATGAGTGGATTAAGAATTGTCCAATATGCAAAGAGAGACCACCAGTGGAGCATGCCACCCTTTATCAAGTGTCATTAATTCCTGATTGGAGTGTTCCATTGGTAGAGTTTATAAGATCGGGAAGATTACCCAAAGAGGCTAGTCTAGCAAGAAGACGAAGCATGGCACAAGAGGCTCAAGGCTATGCTTTAGTAGGAGATAACTTATACCGAAGAGGCAAAGATGGTTACTTAAGATTGTGTGTTCATGAATCAGATTATTTGAAAGTCTTAGAAACTGCACACAGCGGTGTCGTAGGTGGCCACTTCGGTCCTGATCGAGTAATCAAGACCATTCTATTCTCAGGACTTTGGTGGCCCACTCTTCATATGGATGCTCATACCTATGTGAAGAAATGTGACACATGCCAACGTGCACAATATCCAGTTAGAAAAGACGAGATGCCTTTGAGACCAATGATGGGAGGGCGTGCATTTTCAAAATGGGGCATAGACTTCATAGGTCCTATTAACCCCCCAGCTAGAAACTCCCATGCAGAATATATTATTGTAGCCACAGATTACCTTACAAAGTGGGTAGAAGTGAAAGCCACAACAAAGAATGATGCTCAGACTACGGCTAAGTTCTTATTCGAGAATGTGTTCACGAGATATGGACTACCAATAGAGTTGGTGAGCGATAGAGGCACACACTTCTTGAATGAAGTCATTGAAAATCTTCTCCAAGAATTCTTGGTGATACATAAGAAGTCTGCCCCCTATCACCCACAAGCTAACGGACAAGCCGAGAGTACCAATAAGATCCTTTGTAACGTATTGACAAAACTGGTAAATAATAAACGCTCTGATTCGGACAAACAACTTCATCATGTTGTGTGGGCTTATCGAGTTGCCTATAAAACGGTACTCAATGCCACCCCATTTCAGATGGTCTTTGGACAGAACGTTGTGCTACCACTAGATTTCCTAATCCCAGCATTAAAGGTAGCACAAGAGCATGAGTGGCATGGACATGAGTTGTCCTCTAGGATCTTTGATTTAGAACACTTAGGCGAGACAAGGCTACGAGCGGCAGCAGGCATCTATGCTGCAAAGAAAAGACAAAAGGCATACTTTGATGCACACATCAAAGATAAAGGATTGAAAGAGGGTGATCTAGTGTTGGTTTACACACTAAAACAACATGCCCGTAAGTTGGAAAAACGAGGATATGGACCCATGATCATTTATAGAATTTCCACTAGTGGTGCAGTTCAGTTGGCCACTCTGGAAGGAGATATCTTGCCAAACCATATTAGTGGTTGTAGAGTCAAGCTATATCAAGAACCTCTTACTGAGGATATGCTAATGAGACTCAACACTGCTAAGAAGCGAAAAGAAGAAGAGTTAAGAGTGAGAGAAGAAGCACAGGCAGAGGCCAGAGTGCGTATTAGGCGAAATAAGTTAAGGCGATTAGGCCTAGATGTCAACTCAAAAGCCCCAAAATATCACATGGATATGTGTCAAAAGTCAGGCATAGCGACTTCTCAGGTCATTGACCGAAGACCCTTTGTGACCATAGAGATAGGACAAGGGAAGGGTGCAAGGACGGTGAAAGCATTGATTGACTCAGGTGCAGCAAGTAGTGCAGTTAGACTTTCCTACTGCCAAGACTTGCAATTGAACATCAATCCCATAGAAGCTTATCTCATAGGATTGGGAGGTGTGGAAACCCCTTGTTTGGGCGAGGTGGAACTTCCCATCTACCTTCAAGATATTCCAATGAAAGTCAAAGTGCTAGTGTGTCAAGATGAGAACCTTACAGAACCACTTGTCTTAGGACAAGATTGGATTTATGACAATGCAGTCAACCTAAACCTAAGAAGTCAAATTCTTCAAGTTTGGGTACATGAACAATGCATTACATTAGAATTAGAGAACTGCATGCTCCCAAATCATGGCACCACACACTCTCTTCATTCTTCTAAGACTAATCATATGGAAGAAGATGTTGTATGTGTCAAAAGCTCTATGATGCAGAAGGAGTCAATTGTGGAAGAACAGGTTCGAAGGTGGGTGGATCTTTCTTCTTCTCCAAAGAATCAAGTAGCCACAGTAGTGAGTCCACCACACAGGGAAACACAATTGTTCACGACAACGGCTACATCAAATAGAAAGACACCATTCGACAAGAAAGCAGTTCTGAGCATGAAACAGATCTAGGTACGCAAAGGAGAGCAACCACCAGCCTTGCCCCCACAAATCCCATCTAGGCAAGCCAACCAGGCCAAAATACGAAGGAAGCAGCTCAGACAAGCTCAATCACAAGGTGTCCAACAATTTTGGGTGCCTAAGACATTAACTGCAGCTCAACAAGGGCGATTACAGATGTGGGTACCTAAGAAGCTCTTGCATCCACAACAACCTATGTTCTCCCACATGCGAAAGGTCTCAACAAAGATGCCAAATAGAGAAAAGGGTAAGAACCGCATACAGAGACCGAAAGAAGATCAAATCACCTCTTCAACAGTAGTAGGAAGATGTGCAAAAAGGGTATGGGTTTGGAAGCCAAAAGTACAAGTAGCCTCCACCAAATCAAAGCGCCAACCACACTGGATACCACAGTTCAGGAAGTATCCAAAGATAAAGACGCCTGAAGTGCTCTCTGTAGTGCCAAATGTTGTTCTAAAATGGACCCCAATAAGGAGGATTACATCATTTCGAGATCCAATGGATACCTCCACCAAAGCTGGCATCAACAACTACAAGTAACATCAAAAGCCTCGACGAGCGACAACCATGTGCTTCTTGCACAACCCTGTCTTTTGCACCATTCAGGTCATGCACTTCCAAAGTATGCATTGATATAGGGCCCTATTACATGGCCGTGCATAGACACATTTGAGAAACCCAGGCACAAGAGCACATTGACACATGTCATCTAGTTTTACTGATACTAACGTCTATCTTCTTGTTTTGTGACATTGCTCTCAAAAAAAAAAAAAAAAAAAAAAGAAGAAGAAAAGCGAGAGAGAGCTAGTTCCCAGGTTTGGCTTATGAAACATGAATGATTCATGCTTGGTTAAAAGTGGAACTATTGATTACTGGGCATTTATCAGTTTGGATAGAAGTGTGTCTTGGCTAGCAGATGATATAATTGCTGCCTTATCTCATAGATGTCAAGAACTTGGCATGAGCATGGCATCCACAACTATGGTTTCCTCTTACTATGGTAGGAGTGAAGAGCTTGAAGGTCTGCAACTTGAATGATGCATAACTATTGCATGTACGAGAGCATCCAGGGAGATATCTGCACGGGGTAGCTCTGGTACCCTGCAAATCTTTGTATGTATACTGGATGAGAAGACTCCTGCTATGGTGAGCTAGAGAGAATATGTGAAACTAAGCTTGGTGTAGTTCTCGAATGTTGTTTGTCAAGGAATATAAAGAAATTCAATTCTCTGTATTTGACAAATGATGCTTTGAAAAGAGGAGACAGGATCAGCCACTCCAACACGAAGGGATGAACATCGATCGACTTCTCCATGGTAAGTATCTTTACCTTCAAAACTTCATAACCATGATAGCTTAGGAAACCTCTTCGTCGGCATACCCTTGAGCACTTAGCTCAAGACCCCCAATTTTTGCACCATACTTCTTCCAATACATTTCCCAAGTAAGCATTCATAGGGCTACATTACAAGGCCGTGCACAAGGCACATATTTTCCTCAACCCATGCACAAACACACTTACCCATCACTCAATATGGGTTATGAGTACTTGGCATGACTACTATGAACATCAATTGTGGAAGATCTAGAAAACATCAACGGAGACTCACAACGACACAGTCATGCTGGAATCCAAGGAAGAAGCACATACCAAGAGACTACAACTTGCAAAGACTCGCAGTGATAGATGAAGAACCAGACACATCTGGAAGTCAGACGACTTTTGTTCATACAGAAGGGACACTCCCTCTCAAGGCACTACTTGGAACAACCACTACATCAAAGGTCTGTCAGGGACGACAGACTCGAGAGGGGGGGGGAGTGTTGAAGCTCAAAGTCAAGGACAAAGCATGGAAGCACATCAAAAGGTGGACACACAAGGAAAGGGAGCAAGTAGGGAGCTCCAAGAAGTGTATGTCAAATTTTCAGAAGAATCCCCTACAAAAATAGTGATTTTCATCACTAAAAACCATTGTAAATACCATTATCTATTTTTATAACTCCATTTTGTTCAAGCCAAGGAGTCCTTGAGCTTGAGGAGTATTAGAACTATCATCCTACCAATTTTCATAATTTTTAGACTCCGTTTGAGCTCTCAAATAAGCCCTGGAACCTAATTTTTAACTAGGCCGGACACTAGGTCTGGACAGGGCCAAAACTAGTCAAAAAACTATAAACAGAGCTAGAGAGCTCATTTTTGAGGTTAGCTGGTGAGAGAATAGAGCTTTTGTAAGAGAACTCTTGTGCAAACTAAGCTTTCCATTGTTCCTCTCTTTGATCTTACGTTGTGCGCGTGTGTGTGTATGTGTGTGTATGTTTGTGTGCTTTAACTCACGCACTTGTGCCTTCACTTGCTCGTGGTCTTCATACCGGTCCTCACGTCTCCGCAGATTGACAAGTAAAGGAGGTGGTGCTTACGCTTGAGCTACACTTGTCCTTGGCTTTAACACAATCCTTGTATTGATCCTCTGATATCCTTGTCTCGGGGAGGGCAGGGATAGTCTTCTCTAGGGTTGCTTGTGCTACCTCTATGAGTTTTCTGCATATCGCAAGTTTCTCCTTTTCTAACTCTCCTTGTGGGTAAAGCTTTTCATGTTGCTCCACATTCGGCCTAGTCTTAATTCTGGCTTGGTATGCTTTCAACCACATGTCCAAATCATTCGATTTTGGGTCAGCTAGAATTCATCCTGGGTTCTCTGGCTCTCGTGTCTACAGTGTAATGGAAATTTCTTCCTGACCTTCAGGTCTTTTAGATTTCTTATTGCTACGTGCATGTTTCTTATCTTCCTTATTTTTATTTTTCATCCATTTTTCTCTAAGTTTTTCTCTCCTTTCCTTCCACTTTTGACTTTTCGTTGCTTGGGTACTCTCACGTGGGTCTTCTCAATCTTCCACTATTTGAATTTTGGGGTCTACGATTTTACAGTTTCCTTGCTCAAGGTCCATTCGTTTTCCTTCTTGTTCCTTCGTTCATTATCGTGTAATGGCCTTTAATGGTACGGTGTATTCCTTGTCACTTCTTGATGCTTCTATCACTTCGATCACATTAATAGGTGCAGTGTCCTGAGTGTTATCGGGATTCTTTGGGCAATCTCTGAAGAGATGTTCCTTTCTACAATCACGAAAATACCCTTCCCAAATTCTAGGAGGTGGGGGGTTGTAAGATCAAGTGCATTCTCTCATAAAGTGGTCTCCTCCGCATCTATAACACGGTCCTCTTGGCATAGGTGGTCTGATGGGTGGTCTTATAGGTACCTTTGCTTTAGGTGCGGTGTACATTAGTGTCGCCACCTCTGATCCATAGGTATGGTCATATCCTTCATATCCATAGTATTGCGGACCATAAACTTGCTCGTACTCCATTATACTAGCATCATAGGAATAGTACTCCCCTTGGGATTACTCGTTCGTTGACTCTACACTGGCTATGGGTGATGCTGGCACTATGGCTCTTTCTAAGTTTTCCTCTGGTTGGGCAAACTTGACAAGTACCACATGTTGGGGATGTGATAGTTGTGGTCCTAACACTGGCTGGGGTTGTGTATATTGTGCTTCCTCGTATGGCCTAGGTGCTCTTGGTGGTGCTGGGTAGGGATTGTACCTGGGCATCTCTCTGCCTGGCTCTCTAGGTGGATATCCATATGGCCGATACTACGGTGGGTGTAAAAGTCGTGTCTCCCTATTGAATGGGAAATTCTCTGTAATATGGTTGGTGTATTTATGTTCTATGCGGAAATACAAAGCGGCCCCTTGATGTGGCTGCCTATTATAAGAGTAAGCCTGAGGTACACATGTTCCTCCTCGTACACACATGTGAGTGGGGTGATCACCTCCACATAGGCTACAACTTCTCAACATGGGAACTCTTAGAGATGGATGCTGGTAGTTTCTTTGTTCGTGAACTCCTAACTTCTTCGCTACCAGTTCTGCTAATTCTTTTACGTTATTGAAGTTGGATGTAACCGTACTCCGAGCATCTTCTGATTTAGTAGGACTCGTTGTGCTCTTGAGATCATCTGCTAGGTTTTCCTCTAGGTCAATACACTCTTGAAGGCATTCACTCAGCGTCTGTAGTCTCTTTACGTAGACTATAGTTCTTAGAGTTCCGTTCATTAGTCCATCCAAGAATAATGATATCATTTTTTGCTGCGTGGGTCTTTCTGCCACTGGATATCTATCGACATACTGATTAAATCTTCGAGCCGCCATTTTTACGGTTTCATTTGGATTCTGTTTAAAGCTATGGATTAAAGACAAAGAGTTGTGTTTAATCCCTCTTTTGGTGAATTCTTGTTCAATATCGCCAAATTGGTTGGGATCTAATGGCTAGAACCATGTCAGAGCTGTCCCTGTGAGCATGAGCCCAAAGGACTCATACTGCACAAAGAATTCATCCACTTGTTCAGCTCTAAGAACTTGTTTAAATTCAGTTATGTGGTTGTAAGGCTCTCCCAATCCATCATAGTGAATCGGTCGTAATCTTCTTAAGGTCTCTGGTTGTCTAAGCATTACAAGAATTGCTGGACTGATTGGGGGTATTCCTGGTTGCACTCCTAGTGGAGGTCTTGGTCTCATTGGTGGCCTGCGTAGGTTGCCTACTCCAGGTTGTGTTTGATAGTGTGTTTGCATTCCGAGCATTGTAAATTGTATTTGGTTTTTGTTTGGAACACTCTGATGGCTTGTTTTTCCTGACATTGTATGTTCAGATTCTTGTTGTGTCCCGAAAGGGTTCTGAGAGGTGGTTGCCTGCTCTCGCGGAGGGAATACAGGCAAGCCCATATACTTCAGTTGAGCTCTATCTATGGCATCGACTAGCCAATACCTTCTTTGATTCTTGTCTAGGTACGTTATGCTAGACTCGTCTCCCGGATCCTTCAACTTGTAGAATGTCATCGGGCTTTGTTCCAGTCCTTGTGTGGGCGAGTCAGTTTGTAGCAGTAATTCTGATCCATGGATCAAATAGACTTCCAGTAAATAGTCATCTTGAGGTATCAAATCCCCTCTCAAGATTCGACTTACCACTGATTTGCCTCTAGGAGTGGTTACCAACTCTTCATGGTCCGGTCTACCTGAATTTTCTCGTCTTTCTAACTCTCCTCTCTCATTGATCAAATCTGGGTGTTCTGCCACCACATAGATGTGACCCAACTTATTCATGTATGCTCCTCCTTCATCATGACAGCTGGCCTAGGCACAATTGCGGAATTGGTGGAGGTCACCATCCTAGCAACTGATCTATTTAAACCATCCAAGAAGATAGGAATCTCCTGGGCATTAGTAGACACATATTGCAAAGAGGTGCGGTAGTCCCCTTCTACCATAGACATGAAGTTTCTCGGAAGACATGAAGTTTCTTCCAGGAACATGACCTTGCATGTCTTCTGAAGCCATGGGTATCTCCTCCTCTGAATCACTGGAGGTGTCGGAATAGGTGGAGCAATGACTGACCTGAGTGGTACTTCCTACCGATGATATGACACTTCTCCGGCTACTTATGACTCTTCCTGACCTCAAGTTCATTCACCCTCCTGAGGCTATCTTGGCCTCCAAAACTCTCCCTAAGTGGCTCCTCAAATGCCTCAAATTTACCCTTGAAAATGCTCAAAGTGTTTTGGGTGGTACCACTTAGATGATATTGCACTAGGTGATTCTAGTTTGTCAATGATACGATACCATGGCGATACGATACTATGTGCCTCAAGCGATACGATACCACTCCAAGACACGATACGATACTACTGTAGAGCACGATACGATACTGGAAATCTTGACGATACGATACCAGTGCAGTTAGTGATACGATACCGAAGACTCGCACGATAAGATCCCAAAATTCATCACGATACGATACCAGGAATGCTGACGATACGATATCGATGCTCTGTCGCGATATGATACCGTAATAATGCTCAATACGATACTAGAGTCCTGCGCGATACGATACTTCCGAAACACACGATACGATACCACGAGGGGTAAGGATACGATACTGGATTAGTACGCAATACGATACCGCTAGGTCAACAATACGATACCATGACCAGGGCGATACGATACCAAGTGGACTGCGATATGATACCATTGGCAGATCGTGATCGCAATACCAACTTGACGATATTATACCAGGATATTGTATCCTGATACCTCAAGTGGTATGCGACGATACAATACTTCGGTGAGTATCGCGATACAAGGGAATTTCGGTATTGCAATACCAAAACTCAACCGATCACGATACTACAGCCAAAATAACTCTAACTGTAAAAAATTTTTCACCCCCTAGTTTCTCTCTCACTCCTAACCCTTTGTCTCACTCAAAAAACTTCTCAAATCACTCTTCCCCCCCCCCCCCCCCGCGATACCGACTGTGCCTTTAATCACGTGTAGGTGTATTTTTACAGTGTAGGTGCATTGATGTAGCTTACCTTGGGGTTGTCTTGCTTAGGCCTTGAGCGCACTAGGTAGATTTGGGGCTTGGTTTGCGTGATACCACACTGGCGATACAGGTCGCTGACTGCAGACGATACCGCTTTCTGAGTAAATGAGAAATGAACTACAAATTTTGGTTTTTATAGCTTCTGATGACTGAGGACTAACCTACACTAATTTGGCAATTTTTTTGGGATTTTATTGGTATCTTTCCACTTACGTCTACTCCAAATCTCTTCCTAACCTAACCCTAACTCTTTCTTCTCTCCCTCTCTCCTAACCCTAAACCCAAAAACTCATTACACACACCTCCGAGATGTGAAGTAACAAGTGCTGAAGTGTCTGACTACTTGCCACTGATCAAATTCACTTCTACAAGTAGGATTTCCTCACTCCTAAGCTATAACCATCACGAAGGCACCTTGGTTGGGCTTGTCCTCGGCAACGGCGCCAAAAACATGTGTACCTAAGTCACGAAGTCTTAGGGACTTGTGCCAAAGAGACTAAATCTCGTTTGCCACACAAGTGCATATAGTGGTGGATTGACACACGCTTAACTATCAATCCGATGAACCAACCTAACCAAGTGTATGAGGACTTGTGTGCACATGATGGAATTTGAAGTGGTTCAGCCAATATGCATGAGAAAAGACTAATCTACCACTACAACTCACTTAACCTCTGAAAGTGTCTGTCGCGTTACCACTTACAGCAGTTTTCACAAATTTGAATGTTTCTCCTAGCTCCGAACTTGGAATATGATCAATAGTGGGTTCATTTTGAAGCTCTCGACGAGAGGCTTCTATTGGTGGTATCTTCACTCAAATCTGACAGCCGTTCTTCAAGTTATGACCAAAACAGTGAATGGCGGGAAACACACACACTCACTCCACAAATCCTCCTTGCTCACACACACACTACAGTAGTTCAAAAGTGATGGGGTGGGGTAGACAACATTCCTACACACACATTCCAAGCTTCTCACACACACAAAAGATCATAGAGAAGAAGAAAATCTGTAGGAAAGAAGCAGATTCGAAGTTCAGGAGCTCTCCTTCTTGACAATGGCAAAAAGTCTTTACAAAGAGTCACAAAAGTGACTTATATACATGTGCCCTAAAAATGGTCCTTTCACACAAGTGATCGGCACTTTATTAGCTAATCTCTAATTTCCTACCATTTTACAAGAATTATGTTACAATGATTTGGGATTATGCATCTAGAGGACTCCTCTAGTGCATTTACATAGCTTTTTAGGGAATTTCCTAGGATTTTGAAGAAGAAAAATATGCCCATTTATTTGAAAAATTTGGGCTCCTCCTGTGTGCCTCTCTCTTTGCTCTGCAACAGTAGGTATCTGGCAAGTTTGGAGGATATGACAAAGTTGGATATGACAAAGTTCGTTACAAGGAGGGGGGGGGGGGGGGGGGAGGGTGTTTGATATTTATCACAATACTTGTGTACATGACAATGCCAACAAGACTGTGCAGCCAGTGCAAGGTGAGATTGGGAAACTCAATCTCTAAGAGGCTTCTTTGTCTTATCAATGAGCAGGTTAGAAAAAAGATACCATTTGAAGTAAACATTAAGCAATTTGATGCTCGACTTGGGCTGTTTAAGGAAGAAGCCACTTGAAATACATGGCTTTGCGATGGCTCCATTTGAGATACTTGATACATTTACCTCTTCTCACTAATCTTGGAAAAAGCTAGTTTTATCCCGCATCATGTCAAATGCCCTGATTTGGGTGTTCATAATGTCACCTTATTTTGGTTATGCCATAAATGGGAGATGGAGTCACCCTCTCGAGTGTGTAGTGAAAGTTGGCCTTCATGTCACCTTGTTTTGGACTTGGGAGGTGGTGGAGTCATCTCATTCATGTGTGGGGTTGGCTCAAAGTTGCCCCAATTTCGGCCTCTATGCTCACTTAGGGCGAGTTGGTGTCACAGTTTGCCTTGCTTCATTGGAGGAGGTGTAACCCTTAATTGGTTGCTCTTAAGTATTGGAGTCACCCTTAGTTTGTGAACTTGGTAGAAATCAAGCCATGTCCAGTTCACTGGCATCCCCCTTCTCTCAAATCAGCAACTGGAGACTCGATCATGCAATGAAAACAATCCATATATTTATATTCATCTTTAGAAATGAGCTTGATGATGCTCCTTGACATGGAGTGGTTTGTGGTAAGTCTCAAATTCTTCATTCACATAAATCTCTAGAGAGATGTTCATGTTGATATATTTAGGTTGTGATGTGTGTGAACACTCTAGGACCGCCAGGACACTTTTTTCCCTCTTTAAGAGGATTTTTTCCCCACTTGTATATACGCTTATTGCCCTAATGGGCTACTTATCTTTGTAGATTCTAGTGGTAATACATTCAGCATTGTGTGTTGTGCTCCAAGCTTCTTCTTTTTCCTTGTGCTATTTGCATGCTTTCGCAGACGTCTAAATCCAACAATTGGTATCAGAGCAGGTCGCCGCTTCATCTAGGGCATTGTCTACACCTCTCCGGTTGTAGTCTCAGAATCGCACAAAATTTGGTAAGCATACTCAGGGTGTTTGAAAGATCAAAACTGTTTCACTCTGTGGTGTTGAAATCACGATCTGAGCTCATTTTGGCCTCCGAATGCACTATCACTCCCTTGTCATTTGAGGAGTTAGCCTTTGTTCTATTGAAGGAAGACTAGTCTAGGCAGAACAGGTCTATTATGCACATGTTATCAAGAGCTGTCCAAAACTGGCTGCTAAAGAGGCAAAGAAGAAAGAGGCTGAAATGGTTGTTGCAGAGGCCTCTACACCGAAAACATAGTCTCCTAATCTTGTACATGAAGAAGAATGGGTGTTTACTATTGTTTGCAGTTTTGACCCATCTTCTCATGAGTAGTGCATGTCTGTAGTAGACTCAGATGTTTGGTAATTTGATAGTGGGGTGGCCAAACATATTACCTCGCAGCACAGTTTCTTCTGTCCACTCGAGCCTGCCCCTACAGGGAATACTATTACATGTGCCAACAACTCCTCCTATCCTGTTATGGGAGTTGGTAAGATCATTTTGACTACTGCTAATGGTAGTCTTTCTCTTTGTCAGATGCTTTGTTTATGTCTGGGATCAAGAAAAATCTATTATCAGTTTTCGCATTAGTCAAGATTGGCTTGGTTGTGAAATTTTTTGATGAGAGATGTACAATTCATGATCTATCAAATGGTGATGTCATTATTGCTCCTGGCATTTTATGTCGTGGGTTGTACATGCACATAGACTATGAAAGATCTATAAATGATTTGGCATGTGCAGTACATGACTTTAAGGCTATGTGAGATGCAAAGCTTTGGCATGCACGCTTTCGTCATCTGAATTTTGTTAGTTTGCTATGCGTGCAAAAATCTAAAATGGTGTCCTCTTTGCTCAAACTTCAAGCACCCGGTAAACATGTATGTGAAGGCTATATTTTGGGCAAAATGCAATGTTCTTCCTTTCCAAAAGATGGTTCAGTTTGGGCTACTCAGAAATTGCAGCTTGTACATAGTGATGTCTGTGGTCCTATGCAAACACCTTCTTTTGGGAACTATCTTTACTTTGTGACTTTCATCAATGATTTTTCCAAGCATACATGGGTATATCCATTGAAGGCAAAGTCCAAAGTGTTTATGTGCTTCAAAGAGTTTCTGGTTTTGGCTGAAAATCTGTCAGCATGTAAAATGGGGTGCCCATTCTGATCGAGGGGGGGATATATGTCTTTTGACTTTAATGCATTTTTGGCTGAACGTGGGATAAAACATCAGTGTACTGTGCCGCATACACCTCAACATAATGGAGTTGCCAAATGAAAGAACATGTCACTCATGGAGATGGCGAGGTGTATGGTCAAAAGTCAGGCTTTACCACATAATTTCTGGCTTGAGGTTGTTATGTGTGCAGCATATGTACTGAACAGGTGTCCCACTAAAGCGTTGTAGTCTATCACTCCATATGAGCCTTGGCATGGTTGCAAGCCATCTGTTGCTCATCTGCGTGTTTTTGGTTGTCAGGCATATGCACTAGTGTCTGAACAACATCATAGAAAATTGGATCATAAAACAATAAAATGTATTTTTGTTGGGTACAATTCTGAAAGTAAAGGCTATAATCTGTATCATCCACAGACTACATGCATTCTAGTTAGCCATGATGTTGTTTTTGTGGAAGATGCTATTTAGCCATTGCTTTCATGTACTAAGGAGACATCTGTTAGCTCCAAAGACATGTATGATACTTTGTTGCCTCTTTTTAGAGGTGGATAGTCTAGTGCTGTTCCTAATGAGGCAACTTCTCAGCCTTTGAAGGTTTCATGTAATGATGCAGATCATTCCATTTTTTATGCAGATTTACATAATGCACTTGTTGATGAAAGAGCTGATATTGAGCAGGCAAAAACTATGCCAAAATGGTTGGTGTAGACCTTGTGTGACAACAAATTAGATGCACCTCTCTAATATCATACTGGATCAGGCTCTCATACTGCCTCTTTTGGATCAGGTTGCTATGCTATGGCTGCCTATAGTCTCTGTGATGAGACTGAACCTATTTCATTTGATAAAGCACAAAATTTTTAACATTGGATGGTTGCAATGCAATTTGAATATGATATTATCATGAAAAGTGGTATTTGGCCTTTATGTGAATTACCTCCTGGCAAGAAGGCCATTGGCACTAAGTGGGTATACAAGCTGAAGCGTAAACCTCATGGAACAGTTGACAGGTATAAAGCTAGGCTTGTTGCAAAGGGTTATGTGCACGAAAAGAGGCATTGATTTTGATGAAACCTTTGCTCCTACTTGTCGAATGACTACTACTCATAGCATCTGTGCACTTGCAGCTCATCATGGTTGGAATGTAGATCAATTGGACATTAAAATAGTATTTCTGAATGGTGACTTGAATGAAGAACTGTATGTTTTTCAGCTGCGTGGCTTTGTGCAAAAGGGCATGAAAACCAAGTGTGCATGTTAAAGAGGGCATTATATAGTTCAAAGCAAGCACCACGTGCTTGGTATGAAAAGATACATGCCTATCTGATTGCACATGGTTTTGAGAATCGTCCAACTGAAAGAACCTTATATGTTAAACGTGCTAATGATGTGCTTCTAATCATTGTGGTGTATGTTGATGACATGCTCCTCATTGGTCCTCATGAAATGTTTATTTCTCATTTTAAGGCTGATTTGCATGCCTCATTTGAGGTATCTGATTTGGGGCATTTGCATCACTATTTGGGCATTCATCTTATGCAAGTTGATGATGGAATTGATTTGTGTCAAACAAAATATATTGACACATTATTGCAGCATTTTGGCCTTGAAGACGGTAAGCCTATTGCCACTCCTATGGAGATAGGTTTACGATTAAGTCTTCATGATGCTGGAGATGCATTTGATGTTGTTCTCTATCAGTAGGCTATTGGATGCTTGATTTGCTTATGCATTACTCGCCCAGATATTTAGTTTGTTGTCTCACAGATGAGCAGGTTTATGCATTGCCCAGGTGTCCAGCATTGGCACGCAGTTAAGCGAATCTTTCACTACTTAATTGGATTATTTTATCCCAAGGGGGATCACTACCTCCAGATTTGCATGCTTTTTTTTATAGTGATTAGGCTAGTTGCTATGACACTCGTGTGTCCACTAGTGGCTTTTGCTTCATGTTTGGTAGCTCATGTATATCTTGGTTGAGAAAGAAGCAGCCTACTGTGGCCACTTCCAGTTGTGAGGCTGAGTATGGGGCAGCTTTCACAGCGACTCTTGAGTGTGTGTGGCTCAAATGCCTTATGGCCGATTTGGGTGTTGGTTAGTCTTCTGCCACCGCCATCTTCACTCATAGTTAGGGCGCATTGGTAGTTGCAAGGAACCTTGTGTTCCATGCTCGTACTAAGCACATTGAGGTGCACTATCATTATGTCAGGGAGAGGTTCTCTACTGGGGAGATCAGCTTGGCATATGTGCCCACGTAGGAGAACATTATAGACCTTTTTACGAAGGCTCTGCCTAGGGAGAAGTTTGAAGCTTTCCGTAAAGCTTTGGGCTTACTTCCTTTTGTGGATTGATTCCACATAGCTTGGCACTTTCTTATACATGAGTGCCAGCTCCTTGTTCACTGCATCACTCCCACAGGGGATTTGATGATATATTTAGGTAGTGATGTGTGTGAATACTCTAGGACCACCAGGGCACTTTTTTCCCTCTTTAGGAGGTTTTTTTTACCCGGATTGTATGTACGACTATTGCCCTAACGGGCTACTTATCTTTGTACATTCTAGTGGTAATACATTCAGCATTTTGTGTTGTGCTCCAAGCTTCTTCTTCTTCCTTGTGTTGTTCACGTGCTTCCGCGGATGTCTAACTCCAACAATTAGGAACTTCTCCCTCCCAAAAGTGCTCTAGTTTTCAACATTTACGCATTTTTAAGACGTGGACTAGGTACATAGTGTGTCCTAATGGTCTCCACTACCCCCCTTATACTTGTAGAAGTTCCTTGGAAATTCTCTTAATTCCCAATATCCACCTAAAGTCAATCTTTTGAAACTAATATCTTAAAATCAAAGGGTTGTTTTTTTTAAGAAAGGTAAGCAAATCAGGCTCTTGGAGATCAAAATAGGTAAATATTAAGGGAACTTTGGAGCTTGACAAAGCTTTTTTTTTTTGTGATGGGGTGATTCTTTTAGGCCTATTTCCTTGTTTTTGAATGGCCTTTACTCCAAGTGTTGCAAAAGTTTTCCAAATCGCCCAATGTGCAGAAAGTGATTGCCCTAAGGAAATCATTTTTTTCAAACTTGGCCTCTTATCTCCTATAAGTCTTTCTTTCTACTTCCTTACATTTTTTATACTCCTCATAATGCTTGGATAGGTCAAAGGCACCCCAAATCTCCCCCATAGTAAGAGTTGCAAAAAAAAAATGTCCCATAAGGAAATCATTTATTTTGCATTCTACTGTCATATTGTCTTTTACCTAAAGTCTCGCTTAACAAACCTTTCCAATCAACTCAAGCACACCATGCCACTCAATTTCGAGGACATCCCCTCATAAAAATGATGCATGCAAGTCACTATTTCTTTTCTTTTCAAGCGAAATTGTATTAAAATAAATGAATGAAAGGAACATTACCTCGCTTACTTGGGGAGGGAAATTGAAAAGGAAACCTCAAAAAAAAAAGAATACAACCGAAATAGATGAGCCAAGGGCAGATCAATTGGGCCCGAAAGGATACATACAAAAAGGGTAGATCTTACAGAGTTTACATGGCATTACAAAGAAGGTTAATCACCCTCATGTCAGGCCCACTTGGGTTTAAGCTTATTGTTGATCAGAAGGAGCACTTGATGATGCCTGAAGGGGTGGGGGGTTTTCTTACAATTGGAGACTCTTTAATAAGTTTTTCCCCCCAACTTGTATATATGTCTAACGCTTGAATGAGCTACTTATCGTTTTAAATTCACTTAGAAATACACTTGTACTCCAAGCTTCTTCTTCTTCCTCGTTTTGGTTGTGTGCTTTTGTAGTCGAAGAACTCTAACAATTGGTCATAGAGCATGTTGTTGCTTTCTAAAGGGCATCAGTAACACCCTTTTGGTTACAATCTTAGAATAGCATGAAATTTGGTGTACATACTCAAGGTCCTTGTAAATTCAAAACAACTTTGTTATGTGGCACTGAAATTTTTTATTTTTGGGCTCATTTCTGCCTCCAAACACACTATTCAACGAGTGTGAAAGAAATTTTATCCTTTTGTGTCAAAATATATATATAGTTTTTGGTTAACCAATACAAGCACCTCAAAGTTTGCTAGAGGCCTAGAGGAGCTTGATTGGGTATCTTGCTTCAACATTTTTGAGAGAAAATCAATTTTTTGCATCAAGGTATAGTCATTGGCCATGACCAAAAGCAATGATGTATTTCGTATGTTGGCTATTGATGATAACTTGGATGGTTCTAACTATCTGTTATGGGCATACATGATGCATTATGTATTGGTAGCAAAAGGCTTGTTGAATATTGTGTACGGTGTTGAAGTACATCCTCCATGGCATCAGGAACGTGGAATCTTAGAATATTCCAAGCACCAACAAGTTATGGAAAAAGGGATTCAAAAACTAGAAACACCTCTACAAACAAGACACCAACCAATGGATCAACTTTGAGGACATTGACCCTGGTGTCAGTATTAGCTATGAAGAATGGAATATTTTACGAAGCAGATGTCTTGCCTGGGACCACTCTAAAGTCCATCTTCTCATGGGGCTAATGCCCTAATGACTAAGTGTGTTCGTATGCATCACTACCAAAATATATCAACAATTAGTACCTTAGTTTGTAAAATTGGTAGAAATCAAGCCCTATGTAGGTCACTAGCATCCCCCCTCTCTCAGATTAGCAATTGAGGACTTGATCATGGAATAAACACAATCCACATATTTATATTCATCTTTAGAAATGAGCTTCATGGTGCTCCTTGACATGGAGTGGTTCGTGGTAAGTCTCAAATTCTTCATTCACATAACTCTCTAGAGAGATGTTAGGAACTTATCCCTCCCAAAAGTGCTCTACTTTTCAAAATCTACACATTTTTAAGATGTGGACTAGGTACGTATTATCTCTTGATGGTCTCCACTACCCCCTTATACTTGTAGAAGTTCTTTGGAAATTCTTTTAATTGCCAAATCACCTAAAGTCAAACTTTTGAAACTAATAACTTAAAATCGAAAGATTTTTTTTTTTTGAAGAAAGGTAAGCAAATCAGGCTCTTGGAGATCAAAATAGGTAAATATTTAGGGAACTTTGGAGTTTGACAAACCTTGTTTTTTTTGTGATGGAGTGATTCTTTTGGGCTTGTTTCCTTGTTTTCAGATGGCCTTTGCTCTAAGTGATGCCAAAGTTTTCCAAGTCGCCCAATGTGCAGAAAGTGATTGCCCTAAGCAAGGAAATCTTTTTTTTTTTGAACTTGGCCTCTTATCTCCTATAAGTGGTTCTTTCTACTTCCTTACACTTTTTATACTCCTCGTAATTCTTGGATAGGTCAAAGGAACCCCAAATTTTTCCCATGGCAAGAGTTGCAAAAAACAATGTGCCATAAGGAAATCATTTATTTTGCATTCTACGGACATATTGTCTTCTACCTAATGTTTTGCTTAACAACCCTTTCCAATCAACTCAAGCACAACATGACACTCAATTTCGAGGACATCCCCTCATAAAAATGATGCATGCAAATCACTATCTCTTTTCTTTTCAAGAGAAATTGTATTAAAAGAAATGAATGAAAGGAACATTACCTCGCTTACTTGGGGAGGGAAATTGAAAAGGAAACCTCAAAAAAAAATGAATACAACCAAAGTAGATGAGCCATGGGCAGATCAGTCGGGCCCGAAATGATACATACAAAGGAGTAGACTAGGGGGATACATATGCATGGATATTAGTCAATTAAAAGAAAAAACAACCAATGGGATAAGAGTAACTACAGGAGGACCAAGGGGGCACAAGGTAAATTGAGAAGGATGGATAGGGGGCATGAGTTATAGAACAAGGGGGAACACATGCAGAACCAAGCAGGCACAACTAGTTCTTCTCCATCTTCATATGGCTATAGTCATAGACCTAATAGATCTCATTAACATAATCATAGGTGGGAGTATCGTTCTTAGTGGCGATTTCTAGATTGTTGGGGTAGAAGTGGTCTGACATCATGTACTCCATTGAGATGGATTCATGACACATTTGAACCCAAAAGTAGAGTATAACAAAAAAAATCTTCTTTTTCTCTAGAACCCTTAAAAACTTTGGGAATAAGGTACCCATAGTCACCATATCTTTATAATTCATCTTTAACTTATACACAAGAGCATGACATCTCTGCCCATCTAGGAGTGATTTATAGTCCATCTTATCTTTTCCTCCAAGTGAGACCTTTGAGGACCTTATTGTAATATTTGGACGAGATCTTCATTAATTTGGAATCTTTTACTTGCAAAAGGGAATGCTTGGTTAAACCTTTTAGACACTGAAAAAAGGTTTGTTTTCACCATTGAAAACAAGTTGGTTTCTCTCTCTCTCTCTCTCTCTCTCTCTCTCTCTCTCTCTCTCTCTCTCTCTCTCCAAAGGATAAATAGGATCCTAGTCCTAATTCTATTCCATATATATAGGTCTATGATAATGAGTTTAATCCCAATAATATCTCCTATCACCATTGTGTTGTTTGTGTGCTTCCACAGACCTCAAACTTCAATAGCATAAATGCGACATTCATAGAAGCCTAATAATTTCTCCATAATTGATATTTTGACATCTTGAATTGAGGATAAAATAAGGCAAGTGGTTATCAAAGTGCTTAATCAGGGCCTCATTGTGATTGATACTGCATCCACTAGCTTCACAAAAGGTTTCCAAGGCTTCCCAAAAATGAGAAAAATTGTTAGAGTCTTGAAGCCTCTATATTGTGTCTATCGGCAACTTGATTTGAGATATTAAGTTATGTACCACAAAGAGAGGAATAAGGATATATCAATTATTCATTAATGCAATCATGCCTTTTCATGAAAAACTAAGGCAAATAATGTTTCCAAATGTTATGCTCAAGAAAGAGGCATTGATTTTGATGAGACCTTTTCACCCACATGCCGAATAGCCACTATTCGTAGCATTTGTGCACTTTAGCTCATCATGGTGAATGTACATGAGTTGGACCAAAAATTGCATTTTTGAATGGTGACTTACATGAAGAAGTGTATTTATTTGAGCAGCGTGGTTTTGTGTAGAAAGGGCATGAAAACAAAGTGTGGAGGTTGAAAAAAAGCATTATATGTTTTGAAGCAAGCAGCACATGCTTGGTATGAAAAGAAACATGCCTACTACACATGGTTTTGAGAAAAGTCAAACTGAGAGCACCTTATATGTTAAACCTGGTGATGATGGACTTTTGATCATTGTTATATATGTTCATGACATGTTGCACACTATCCTAATGAGAAGTTTGTTGAATTTAAGGCTGATTTGCATGCCTATTTTGAGATGTCCGATTTGGGGCATTTGCATCATTATGTGGGCATTAAATTTATGGAAGATGGAGGAATAGCTTTGTGTCAAACAAAATATATTGACACACTATTGAAGCATTTTGGCCTTGACGATTGCAAACCTATTGCCACTCCCATGAAAATAGGTTTACATTTAGTCTTTATGATGTTATCAACAGGCTGTTGGATGCTTGATTTACATGTGCATAATGCCGCTTGATATTTAGTTTGCTATATCTCATAAGAGAAAGTTTTTGCATTACCTAGGTGTCAAGCATTGGTAGGCGATTAAGCTCATCTTTTGCTACTTGGGTGGTATCCGGCTACTTGGATCATTTTATCCCAAGGGGGGATCATTACCCCCAGATTTACATGTTTTTTCTTACTTGAATTGGGTCGGTTGCTATGACACTCATGTTTCCACCAATGGTTTTTGTTTCACACTTGGTAGCTCATGCATATCTTGGTTGAGCAAGAAGCATCCTCTTGTGGTAACTTCTAGTTGTGAGGCTGAGTATAGGGTAGCTTTGACAATGATTGTTGAGTGTGTGTGGCTTAGATGCCTTTTGGCTCATTTGGGTGTTGATCATTCTTCTACCACCATCAACTTCACTGACAGTCAGAACCCATTGGTAGTTCTTAGGAACCCTGTGTTCCATGGTCACACAAAGCACATTGATGTGCATTATCATTATGTCAAGAAGAGTTCCTCTACTAGAGAGATCAGTTTGGCTTATGTGCCCACATAGGATAATGTTGTAGTCCTTTTCACAAAGGCTCTACCTAGGGAGATTTTTGAAGCTTTTTGCAAAGCTTTGGGCTTACTTTCTTTTGTGGATTGATCCCTTTCCACACAGCTTGGCATTTCCTTATACATGAGTGTTGGCACCTTGTTCACAACATCACTTCGAGGGAGGATTTATTGATATGTTTCAATAGTGATGTGTTTGAACACACTTAGGACTATCAGGGCACTTTTTTCCCTCTTTAGGAGGTTTTTCTCCTTGGCTTGTACATATGCCTATAACCCTAAGGGGTCACTTACCTTTTATACATTCATTTGGTAATGCATTTTGTACTGTGTTATGCTCCAAGCTTCTTCTTATTCCTTGTGTTGTTTGTGTGCTTCCGCAAACCTTGAACTCGAACAAAAATACCATGTCAGAGCAAGAGTCATATCTAATACAAATAATGATATATTTTTTTCTTGTTGTGTAAATGATTGCAAAAGGTCAAGTTTGGTGGAGAATTCTCATATAGAACTACTTGGAAGAAACTATCTTAAGTCAAGGACTATTTATATTTACAACAATATGGAGTTTATTGGACAAGTATGGATATGAAGAATGTTGACTAAGCTTATAGACAATCAAATAAATAATTTTGATAAGCTACTACATCATGCTCTTTTTACATACCAAGTTGCTTACAAGATTACAAGAGAGATGACATTATTTATGTCAAAAAATTTACCTTTTTTATTTTGTTTCCACTATGAGTGTAGCCAAACATTATCAATGGATAGGACATGAGCTATCACAACAAATATGATTATTAGAAAAACAAAAAAAAAACACAATGAGAGTTATAGTGTATATGTAGGCTACACAGAATAGATAAAAACATTACTATGATGCTTTAAGAATCTTTAAAGGGGTTATCCAGTATTAATGTAGATTTAAAGCAAGATTACAAGAAATAGCAAAAGAGAGGCTATGGACCTTTAATAGTCATGAGAATATCCATAAGAGGACATATAAATAGCCAGTTTAAGAGATATATTACCAAACCATATGAATGGTTGGAGATTAAGAAAATACCTAGAGCCATTGGCTTTTTATATGAAATAGTAATTACAAGAGGAAAAAAATGAAAAACTAAACAACAACATATACAAAAGTGGGCTCAACTACAAGCTCAAGAAGCAATAATAAGAAATAATGATAGCAACACATAGAAATTAATGGTGCTAGAGGCTAGAGATGGTCAATATGTAAGTTAGAATGTATGAGACACCCAATGATTTGATCAAGCCAAATATCAAGATAGGAATCGGAATACAAGCCCCTAAGTGGAGAAGGTGTTTGTGGATTTAAGTGCCACAAGGAACATCATTAGTCTCTCACTTGCATTATTCTCACTTGCATTATAATGCAAAGACGTGATATACTAAATGGAAGAAAGCATCATAGGAATGGATGGTAGTATTATTACCTCTATAGGTAGTCAAACTCGTCAAATCGAGCGCCTACCTTTGGATGGACCATCTCATGCTGGCAAGTTGGCCACACATCTCTTTTAATGCAAACAGTCCGAGATGTTGAAGTTGGGACAACTTTTCTAGTGGTGTTTACTCCTTCTATGAAGCAAGTTGGATAGGTAAATTTTTTGTAGATACCTCTAGGGGATAGGTGCCTCCATTTGGGAAACTTTATGAAAGTGGCCAAATTTTGTCGAAGGGCAAAACTACATTGTTATGTCAACAAAAACTTGGTAATCTTGCCAAATTCGGCAGTTTTATGGATGCAAAACAAAAAGATGCCAAATATGGGCAAGCATCGTGACCACAACGTTGACTCAATAGCACTAAAAAATGCCCTATTTCCAAAAATTTCATGTGGTTGAACCAAGGAGCCGCTTATGGAGAACAAGATAAGTATTGCCCTTGCTCCTACTATTCAAGATTTGTCTGAAGATTGTAAAGAATAGGCATTCATGCATGAGATGAACCTTGAAGGTGATCAAAACCTTCATATAATCAATCCACTAAGAAAAAAGACTATGGTATTATACTAGTCTACTCCAAGGGTAAGGTCAATATGGGCATATAAGAAAGCTAGGACATGGAAGAAACAAGAAAAATTTGGACTTTGTAGAATGCCATTGGTGGGTGAGCCTCATTTGTATGATATTTGTACTAATGTTGTGAGAAAGCCAAAGCTGAAGGTAGAAGCAACTATGCTTAGAGCTATCTCATCAAACTGAGCCAAAAAGAAGGGCACTATAGCTCTGCAAGAATGCAAGAAGGATGCCATGGGAAGATTATTGCAACAACAAGAAGAGAAGGATAACACCTATGCCAAACACCTAAAACCAAGGAGATGATGCCTCATGGTACAATGCACCAATTGGAAGACTTGGAAGAAGAAAATATTCCTCTAGTTAACATTTCTAGGGTGAAGACTTATTTTAGCTTAAGTGAGTACCATGAATAATCCTTCCATTGTATATACCATCAGTTCATTTCTATATTGTAGTTCATTTCTCTCAAAATAATGAATCCTTCCTTTGAAGCAAATAAAAGGGAAGCTTGCATCGGGATGGTGCAAAGGCTTGATGCAGGGGTTTGTAGCACTTTGGATGTGCTAGGAACATATGGTAATCTTTTGATGTCCTGCATCACAATATAAAGTTGCTCGATTTTCCTTTACCACCACCATAGTTGCCCAAAAACAGTCATCCCATTTTTGCATTGTTGCCCAAACTCACTCGCCCCATTTTTCCCTTGTTGCTCAAAATGACTCACCCCATTTTTGTGCTATTGCCCAAAATCACTTGCCCCATTTTTGCATTATTGCCCAAAATCACTCACCCCATTTTTGCATTGTTGCCCAAACTCACTCGCACCATTTTTGCATTGTTGCCCAAAATCACTCACCCCATTTTTGTGTTGTTGCCCAACACCACTTGCCCCATCTTTGCAATGTTTCCCAAAATCACTCGCCCCATTTTTGCCCAATAAAATTGGGCACCTCAAAACTAGGTGACCTTCATTGTGACTATGTTGGTAAATACGGGCTTATCTAAGGTTATCTAAGAGAAAAGAATGAGGACAAGGAACTACAATTGAAGCTTCCTCAGAGTCTTGCATATGTCAAGGTGACTCAGGCACTTGCCAGTGAAAAAGTCCAAAAAAGGTTACTTTAAAGGTTGCTAGCCCGCTTGAGCAACTTCTCTTTGCAGGTAGCATCTTTGTGCAGGACCTCTCATACCAGTCTAGGGCATGTAGTGCATGTCGGGCACCCAAGGTCCATGGCATAGAGGGGAGGATGGTAGGCATAAACTAATTAAGATCACCATATATCTATCTTTTCTTGATCAAATCACCCATTTGATAACTCAAAACAAACCAAGCCTATGTAAGCCAAAATGCAATGCATTTTTACACATAGAGAATATTTGAGCTGGACACACATGGCTCAAGTGCAACCACATATATAACTTTGAAAATAAATCTTAGAAACACAAGAAATGATTAGAAAAGACAAGCTCAAGTATAGATAATACAATAGGAAGAAAACATCAAGAGTTAGAAGCACAAGGACGTGCAAGAATCACACTTAGAAGTAGGTTGAAAGCTTGTGCAAAAAAATTTTAAGAAGAAGAAGACTCACTTCATTTAATGGCAAAAAACCTCCACAAAGTGATGGAATAAGATTTCTTTAGTGGAACCCTCATATACCACTTATACCAAAGAGAAAATTCAAAGGGCAAGAAATTCAACTTATTTCATAGTTTCTTCTCTTGCAAAAGGGCAAGAAGCCACCTCCCTCATAAAATACAAAGAGGATCTATACTATGAAATTTAAAAGTTCTCAACTACAAAATTGCAAAGAAATTTTGAGTTTGTAGTTCTTCTCACATAGGACTACAAACAATGAGTAATCTAAGATTCCATGCTTGCTTGTTCTCTTACAAAAGAAAATGGTTGAGGCCATACTACAAAGCTTATACCATGTGAGAAGTTTGAAGATATTTTGAAAAGGTTTGAAATTAGTCCCTTTTTCAATAATTGATAGTTTACAAATCTAGCACTACCTTATACATGAGATCCATTTTTTGTCCAAAACGTCACTCTTACAAAATTCATTAGTATACTTTTGTGGGCACACTTAGGCATGTTGGGGAATTTGTCCCCTCACAAGTTTCACATAAGCTTTTTATATGTGTTGGTAACTTTAACATGATTATTGTCTTTTTAAATTACACATTTAGTGATATCACTAAGTACTTAACTAAATATGATTCTAGTTTGTTATGTTGATTTTGTACAATTCCTACTCTAAAAACTACCAAACAATGAATCTTTTGCATTAGGGTACAATCATTGGCCACATATGATAATAATGTTGTGTTTTATGTTTTGATTATGGACGCTAAGTTTGATAGTTTAAATCAGCCATTATGTTACACCATGTTCTAGTAACAAAGGTCTTGTCAAACAATTTTCACATTGTTGAAATTTGTCTTATTCTAGAAACAAACAACATGAATACAAATCACACAACTATTTTTTAGTATATTATACGTTCTAGTTTGACCACAGTTTCTATTATGACTATATCAAGTGCATCCCCAAACCATTATAGTGTATCTTTGATGGGATGTCAAATATGCACGAGAACATGCCTTGTTTGGGTTTTTTGGATGCTATTATCTCGCATTTTAATTCATGTAAAAAAACTAAGGATGTTTAGGATAAACCCCTTGAATGTACAATCACCCTCCATTTGAAATTACCGATGCTGATAATGAACAATCACTTTCGTTCTTTAAAATGACGTCAGAATAAGGTGTTTAACTTCACCCAACCTTCTAAGGTTGATGCAATGTATAAGATGTAATGAATATACTTATGGCTAACGCTAATTATCGATAGGCATCATTTACATGCATGTATGTGTGTGAGAGAGAGAGAAAGAGAGAGATGTTTGTTTACTTGTTTTAGATATGAACATATTTGGATTAAAAAAGGACAGGTAAAAAAAAAACAACTATTTCTACTCGGTGGGTGAGCACCTCGAGAGTGATGGCCAAAATAGAGCGAGCTCCTCCTAAGCCTGATATTGGGCTTCCTCATATCTCCGATGTGGAGTGGGTGCCTCATGAACCGGGGTGACAAGCACCATGAAGCATGCACTTAGCCATTTTCTTTGAATTCAACGTTGGCTTCGGTTCACCTCTCGATTCAAGTGGATGATCGGTAACGGGAATTCAAGTAGATGATCGGTGATGACGTCCTCTCCACGAGGATGGGACCTAGGATCCGAAATGATGAGCAATGTTGGATCTAGCCACTCACGAGGGCCATGTTTTTGGCAAGTCAGAATGTTGGTACTTTGGACACTACTTAAGATGGGCCATGCATCAGTCATGAAATCTTAGACACTTCCGCATGTACTCAAAAGACCTCATCTCGTCAAAAAGATTTCTGCTACTCAAATGCATTGGCTGACCGTACCCTCGCAGGTCGGTGCATACCAGTTTTCTCATGTGGTAACATGTGATACACCTATTTAACAAATCCGATCATATATAGATACACGACAACTACACGGACACATAGCACTTCTTGAATTCAGCAATATGATCATATGGCTCTCCAATACCATCATAATGATTCCTCATGCACTTGCGTACTTGAATTGGGCTTAGTCTTCTACTTGGCTCTGGTGGTCGAAGGACAATGGGGATGGAAAGACGTATTGGTTGTACTCCTGGTCTAGCTCCTTGTGGTGGTCTTATCGGGAAAGCTGGCCTATTTATATTTCCACTTCCTAGGTTGGCCTGAAAGGTGGGGTTAGTTCTTGGCATGGAAAAGTTCACTTGTGGTCAGACTGGCACACTTTGTTCATTGGTTTGGCTAGAGGCCGGGTTTTTAGAGCTTTGCTATGTCCTAAAGGGGTTTTGTGACATGGTTGTAATCAAAATAACATTCTAACGAAGGTTATCCATCAATCACGCAAACAATTGTCCTAAAATCTGTAAGCATAAGCTTTATGTGAAAAATATGCAAGCTGGTCATGCAAACTGTTGGATGCACTGAAGTTCGTTCTGGATGCAAACACTAAGTACTGCTACCCACTCTGTGGCTGTTTGTTAAAAGAAGTCCCACATAGATAATAAGCATATCTCGAGTGCAATTTATTGCATTTTGCATCAATCTGTCATAAACTATATGAGCAAACAGCTGTTGCCAATTGTTTACGTTAGCTAATGGATGCAAATCAAGCTTGGTATAAAGATTGCTTCTCCACGCATATAGTAAGATTCAATACTACTTGAAACATGAAAAGATTGTTTGAACTCTATAAAAATTCAGAAGTACAAAAGATTTAGAGATCAAACAAGCTTTGACAATATGTAATATGTATGTATTTACCTCTTACGAATGACCCTCCTCATATACCTATGTTCATTAAGAAACTGTATCCTCCTTTATATCCTCCTTTAGTTGTCATAACCACAAACATGCTCTGATCTCCTATATATTTCCATGATAAAAGGGCTATGTAGAGCCTCAGATCATATTTTCATGGACAATTGTAAGACCACAGAAAGATCATATTTTCATGGACAATTGTAAGACCACAGAAACATCATAGGAACAACCCTCTGGATAGCTTTCAATGTTCAGGAAAAATTGTTTACTTAAAAGCAGAAAGCCCTTATCTACATGTATGCTTAAACAGAGCCCTTATCTACTAACTCGACTCCTTTTTCCTGATTTGATTCACCATTTTCTGCTGATGCCACATTCAGGACACCAATTAACTCATGGCCTTGGCTTGAGCTTTGCTGTTGCTGATGCTGTGTCTGCTATATAAAAAAAATTTAAAAATAAATAAATAAATAAATAAAAGTAAAGCATGTAATTTTTGTGAAAGATCGGACCAAAAACAAGAATGAAATGTATTGATAGCTGATATAAAAAAACTATAGGTTCATGGTTCTTCACATTTCAAACAGACATGGAAGTTCTGAAAATATGTGCCTTTAAATGTTCACGACTGTGCTACTATATAGCTCAGAGATGTGATCAAAATGGGAAAGTGATTTATTTGAGATCAGGAAACTCACAGGAGAAGAACGATGCCGATCCTGATGGGCCATGTTGGCTTACTTCAGTGCCTTTACCCTTTTTCATGGTTTGAGACCTAGAGTTTCGTATCCAACCCTTTGAAGACCACTCTCCAAAAGTGGCTAGTAAACTTCCTATCCCGATCAAAAACCATGTCCAAAGGAAGACCATATAACTGGTATAGATTCTCTACAAAAAGTCTACCAAACTGAGGTGTCTTCACTGTAGTATGTGTTGGAATAAACCTAGCCATTTTGGTTAACCTATCCACATTACCCAGACAGAGTCGTGCCCTCTCTGTATCTTAGGTAATCCATGGAGATACTCTCCCACTTCCCATTGGGAATGTCCAATGGGTGCCTCCAATCCTCAACCTTTCAGCTTTATTGACCTGGCATTTAGTGCACTTAAGCACATACCTAGACGTCCTTATGAAGTCAAGGTCTGTAAACTGCCTCTTAACAAGATCATAAGTCTCGTAAACTCCTGGGTGTCCCGTACTAGGTGTGTCATGACACTTGTATAAAATGTGCCATCTCATCTCAAGATCTCTAAGGACACACACCTTACCCTTATATAATAGATATCCATCATGGACACTGTAATTCTTCCACTTGAATCCTTCTTGAGTACCTATTGTTGGAGTTAGATGCTTGCGGAAGCACGCGAACAGCACAAGGAATAAGAAGAAGCTTGAAGCACAACACACAATACTGAATGTATTACGGTTTATCACTAGAATGTACAAAGATAAGTAGCCCGTTAGGGCAATAGGCGTATATACAAGCCCGGGGAAAAAACCCCCCTAAAGAGGGAAAAAAGTACCCCGGCAGTCCTAGAGTGTTCACACACATCATTACCTAAATATATCGACAAATCCCCCCTCAGAGTGATGCGGTCAACAAGGAGCTTGCACTCATGTATAAGAAAGTGCCAAGCTATGTGGAATCAATCCACAAAAGGAAGTAAGCCCAAAGCTTTGCGGAAAGCTTCAAACTTCTCCCTAGGCAGAGCCTTCGTAAAAAGGTCTACAATGTTCTCCTGCGTGTAACCTCGCAACAAGCCTAGCTTTATACATGTCAACTGTTCCATCGAGTTTACGCTTGAGCTTGTACACCCACTTAGTGCCAATGGCCTTGCCAGGAGGCAAGTCACATAAAGACGAGGTACCATTTTTCATTATAGCATCATATTCAAATTGCATTGCACCCATCCAATGTTCAGAATTTTGTGCTTCATCAAACGAAACAGGTTCAGTCTCATCACAAAGACTAGAGGCAGCCATAGCATCGCAATCTGATGCAAAAGAGGCACTATGAGAGCCTAACCGAGTATGATATGACAGAGGTGCATCTAATTTGCTGTCACGCAAGGTCTACACCAACATTTTGGCATAGTTTTTGCCTACTCAATATCAGCTCTCTCATCAACAAGTGCATCATGTAAATCTACATTAGAAATGGAATGATTTGCATCATCACACGAGACCTGCAAAGGCTGAGAAGTTGCCTCATTAGGACCAGCACTAGACTGTCCACCTCTAAAAAGAGGAAGTAAAGTATCATACATGTCTTTGGAGCTAACAGATGTCTCCTTAGTACATGAAAGCAATGGCTAAATAGCATCTTCCACAAAAACATCACGGCTAACCAAAATGCGTTTAGTATGTGGATGATACAAACGATAGCCTTTACTTTCAGAACTGCTTTATCATCCAATTTTTTGCAATGTTGTTCAAGCACTAATGCATATGCCAGACAACCAAAAACACATAGATGAGCAACAGATGGCTTGCGACCATACCAAGCCTCATATGGAGTGATAGACTCCAGCGCTTTAGTGGGACACCTGTTCAGTACATATGCTGCACACATAACAGCCTCAAGCCAAAAACTATGTGTTAAAGTCTGACTCTTGACCATACACCTCACCATCTCCGTGAGTGACCTTTTCTTTCGTTCGGCAACTCCATTCTGTTGAGGTGTATATGGCACTCTGATGTTTTATCCCACGTTCAGCCAGAAATGCATTAAAGTCAGAAGACATATATTCCCCCCCTTGATCAGAAAGGGGGTTCCCATTTTACATGCTGACAGATTTTCAGCCAAAACCAGAAACTACTTGAAGCACATAAACACTTCGGACTTTGCCTTCAATGGATATACCCATGCATGCCTGGAAAAATCATCGATGAAAGTCACGAAGTAAAGATAATTCCCAAAAGAAGGTGTATGCATAGGACCACAGACATCACTATGTACAAGCGGCAAATTTTTAGTAGCCCGAACTAAACCATCTTTTGGAAAAGAAGAACGCTGCATTTTGCCCAAAATACAGCCTTCTACAGGCGTAGCAAACTAGCAAAATTGAGATGACAAAAGCGTGCATGCCAAAGCTTTGCATCTGACATAGCTTGAGAATCATGTACTGCACATGCCAAATCATTTACAGATCTTTCATAGTCTATGAGTTTATACAGCCCACGACATAAAATGCTAGAAGCAATAATGACATCGCCATTGGACAGATCATAGATCATGAACTGTACTGTCAGGGGAGCACTAGATTGTGCTCTCTGACTACAGTAGACAAGATTTCAGAAATGTACTTTCAATTACAAGATCACCCACAAAGGGGAAACGATAGTAATACACTCTCTTGTTGATCAAAGGCCTCTTCACCTTTCTTTGGTGCAAGGTAAGATCTTCTGGATAGGGCATCTGACTGACATTGTTGACGTCCTGGACAGTATGTGATGACAAAGTCAAATCTGGATAAAAAGTTACTCCATCTAGATTGCCCTCCATTGAGAATCCGGGTGGTCATAAAATATTCTAGGTTCTTGCGATCTGAATACACAGTGACTTTATGAGCAGCTGCTCCTTCTAGATGGTGACACCATGTATCAAATGTGTCTACTATGGCAAGAAGTTCTTTATCATGAATTTCATAATTAATTTCTGGAGGGGAAAACTTCCTTGAATGATATGCAACTGGATGTAGGTGTCCATCATCTCCATATTGGGAAAGAATGGCCCATAGAGCAAAGTCTTATGCATCTGTCTCAAGGAAGAAGGGCTTACTGGAATCAGGATGAACTAGAATTTGGGCGGTAGTAAATGTTGACTTCAAGGTCTGAAAGGCCTTTTCTGCTTCTTCGGTCCATGAGAATTTGGAGTTCCCTATAAGCTTGGTAAGAGGTGTCACTATCTTGGAGTAATCTCTGATGAATATCCTGTAGAAATTGGCAAACCCCAAAAAACATTGTACATCTCGAACACATGAAGGTGGTTGCCAATCAAGGATTGTCTCAATCTTCTTAGGATCCATAAAAATTCCTTTATCTGATACAATGTACCCCAAAAATTCCACTTCTGTCTTATGGAAAGAGCACTTCTCCAATTTCGCATATAATCCTTTTTCTCTTAGTTTCTCTAGGACTATCTTCACATGACATTCATGATCCTCTAGGTTTTTAGAAAATATCAAGATATCATCAAGGTATATTACAACAAAATCGTCTAAATATTCTCGAAAGATATCATTCATCATATGTTGGAAGACAACTGGAGCATTTGTGAGACCAAATGGCATAACTACATATTCAAAATGGCCATACCTTGTCCGAAATGCTGTCTTCCATTCGTCTCCTTCTCTGATCTTGACAAGGTTATAAGCTCCTCGAAGGTCAATCTTCGTGAAGAATTTTGCTTTTCCAAGGCGTTCTAAGAGCTCGGATATGAGTGGTAGAGGGTATCTGTTCTTTATAGTGACTTTATTCAATCCACGATAGTCTACACACATCCGGAGAGTCCCATCCTTCTTCTTTACAAATAAAATAGGAGCTCCTGCTGGAGACTTTGAGTGTTTGATAAACCCCTTTGCTAGATTCTCATCAATGTTCTTGCGTAGTTTTGTAAGTTCCTCTGAGGATAGTTTGTAGATTGGTCCAAAGGGCGGTTGTGCTCCCTCTTGAAGTTCTATGGCACAATCATAGGGTCTATGCTCTGGAAGGATGTCTGCATTCTTCTTTTCAAAAACATCTTCAAAGCCGTTGTACTGATTGGGTAGCTGCATTGGATCATCTTTCTTAGGTTCTTGAGCTCGTATGGCATAGATCATATACGTCGGTTCCTTCCTTACTGCATGTATGAAGGCTTTGGCTCCGACATATGTTGGGTTCTTTTGGATATCTCGAGGGGTGATTTTATTATTCTCCCAATTAATTTCTGGATTATGTTTCTTTAACCACGGCATTCCGATAATAACCATATTTACTGGACTTGATATTACATTGAAACATATGTGTGAATCATGGTCACCAAGGTGTACTCTTAGTGGTATGGTTTCCATGGTTATATTCCCCGATGCTAGAGGCCGTCCATCTACTACTTCAGCTACTACTGGTCTATTCTTCCGAAGTACTGGAATTCCATGTTTCTTAACAAGTCCTTCATCAATGAAACATTAGGACTCTCCTGAATCTACCAGAGCTATAAGGGAAAGGGTCTTCTTAGACATGATTAACTTGACAGGGGCAAGACATGTTTCTACGGGTGTGGATGGAATTATGAGACCCTTTCTTATATCATGGTCCGGCTGTATGGTCTCTTTTACAACTGCACTTCCTCGTTTCCCTGCTCTACAAGGGTGGCTGCGACTTTGGAGTTCGTTCTCTTGTTGGGACAATTAACTGCAATGTGGCCAGGGTTTCCACAATATAGACATAATTTGTTATCCCTCCTTCTTTGTTTCTCTTGTGGTGTTAGAGGCAGGAACCTAGTTACATCTATCTGCATAGGTTCGGGCATAGACTCATCTCTAGGAATAGGCTGGAAAGGTTTCCATTGGCGAGGTCTTCCTTCTACTTGTTTTTCTTGTTTCCTTTCAAAAAGGGGGTTATCACATTGAATGGCTTGGTTCATGTATTCATTCATTGTCTTCACCTCTTGCATTGTGAGTAGAAGGTCCTTCACATCATCCCTTAAGCCCTATCTAAATTGGCTTATGAAATAATCTTCATGCCAAGTGAGGTCACATATCAATTGCCTAAATTCCGATGTGTAGGTAGAGGCAGGGCGGTTACCTTGACGTAGCTTCCGAAGTTTTGTTTCTGCCACTCGACTCGTGTCTGCATCTCCAAATGTGGCGATGAGCTCTCTAAGAAACCCCTCATAATCATGAAGTACGACCATATCCTTCTCCAAGATTGGGGCGAACCATGATAATGCTTGACCGTAGAGCAAGGTTCCAATAAAACAGACCTTGGATGCATCATCAGGGTATCTATCAGGCTGCATACGGATGTACAATTTGACTTGTTGCAAGAATCCCCGAAACTTTCTGCGATCACCATCGAACTTTTCTAGCATGCAAATCTTAGGTTCCCTCATGAAGGATGTACTAGGTCGTTGATTTACTTGCATACTCCCTTGATTTGTCTGAAGACTCCCGATTCGTTCTTGTAATTCTTGGAGGAGTGCACCTACATGCCCTTGATGTCCCATCTCGATTTGTGTCTGTCGATGAGTTAGGTCTTCGACTTGTTGTTGGAGACTCTGAAGTGATGCTACAATCTGTTCATAAGCATTTTCCATGATGACTGGTCTTGGATGGAAGTTAGTCTTGCCAAAATGTCAAGGGAGCACTAGATTGTGCTCTTTGACTACAGTAGACAAGATTTCAGAAATGTACTTTCAATTACAAGATCACCCATGAAGGGGAAATGATACAAGGATACGTAACTGATATAAGATGTCCCACAACCCAGGACCAATAGGTATGGAAAACTCGACTAGAGATGATACAGAAGATCCCACAACCCGGGATCGTAAGTACGAGACAATATGTTTGGATTACAAGAACTCCCTTATGGGAGATGAACTGGATACACGAAAGAACTCGACAGGATCTCGTACTACGAGATTACAAGGGGACAAGATAGGATGTCCAAGAACTATACTAGAACAAGGAACAAGACAAGAACTAGAACTGGAACTTGAAGAGTACTTACTTGGCGGTCATGACTCCTTGAGCTCCCAAGACTCGTATTGGCAAGACTGATTATGAATGTGGCCAGCCCCTCCTTATATAGGTTTTCAAGGGCGGTTCATGAAAGGAGGTTACGAATTGATGATGTCATCGATGATGTCATCAATTCGAAACATGAGCTCTGGATATCCAAATCAGGCAAGTAGACAGTCGATCTTAGGGTTTTGGCACGTTCCGGACGCAATGGAAGCATTGGTTTCTCCTAATTCTGAACCAATCATGAGATACAGGGTTCACATGGAATCTAAGGTTCAAGATGGTTTCCTTTGTCCATGACATGTACATCTGTCATCAATAAATTTCACAACCAAACCAATCTTGGCTAATGCAAAAACTGATAACAGATTATTCTTGATCCGTGACACAAACAAAGCATCTGACAAAGTGAAAGAACTACCATAAGCAGTAGTCAAAATGATCTTACCAACTCACATAACAGGATAGGAGTTGTTGGTGCATATAACAGTACTCCCTGTAGTGGAAGGCTCGAGTGAAGAGAAGAAACTGCGCTGCGAGGTAATATGTTTGGTCGGCCCACTATCAAAGTATCAAACATCTGAGTCTATTGCAGACATGCACAACTCATGAGAAGATGGGTCAAAACTGCAAACAGTAGTAAACACCCATTCTTCTTCTTGCACAAGATTAGCAGACTCTGTTTTCGGTGTAGAGGCCTCTGCAATAACCATTCTAGCCTCTTTCTTCTTTGCCTCTTTAGCAACCAATTTTGGACAGCTCTTGATGACATGATCATTTGCTTTACAGTATTTGCAAAACAATTTCTGTTTTTCTGATTTCTTCTCATCTTTGTCTTCCTTCTTCGAATGTGCATCATTTTCTGCTTACTAGTAGAAGAGCTCCATTTACCTTTGCCCTTCTCACTAGCCAGGAAAGCTTGATCTACAACACGCATAATAGACCTGTTTTGTCTAGACTGATCGTCTTGCAACAGAACAGAGACTAACTCCTCAAATGACAAGGCATTTGGATTGCCTTTCTTCATCAAATGAAGAGTAGAAGCAAAACACTGATATGAGTCAGGAAGACCATTCAAAACAGTCTGCACAAGTGAGCTATTTGGTACAACTTAATATGCAGAAATCAATTCTTCTTTCAAATCCTTGATCTTTGTGAGAAAATTGTCCATAGAATCACCTTCATTCATGTGCTCACTCTCCAATTGTTTTCGGAGGTAAGCAACACGAGCCTCATTCCTAGCCTGGTACAATGTGGTAAGTGTATCCCAAGCATCCTTCTATTCTGCAAGAGCAAACGTGAGGAATAATGGCACGATTGACAGACAAAGTTATCAATGCATATGCGTGAGCATCTCTGCCATCCCAACGAATTTTCTCTGCAGTAGGTGGAGCAGAAACAACAGCACGAACAAGAATCCGCAGAATATCATCTTCGACACCATCTCCATCATCTCAAGCACCTGTATTTGCAGTACCTGTATTTGTAGGTGTAACAGGACGTCTTTCAATACCCTGCACAATATTCCATAGTCCTTTTGCGACCAATACATGACGCATCATATACGCCCATAATGGGTAGTTGGTACCATCCAACTTATCCTAAACCGCAAACATACGGAATACATCATTGCTTTCAGCCATGGCCGGTGACTAAAATACCTTGATGCAGAAAATTGACTCTATCTCGAAAAGTTGAACAAAACCACTCATACGAATTCGCTAAACCTGTAGCAGACTTCGAGACGCTTATACTCGCGAACCGAAACTGGTATATAGCTTTGGCACAAAAAGATGAAATAGCCTGCACAAGCACTGCGATAGTGCGTTCGGAGGCCGAAACGATCTCACATCGCGATTTCGACACCACAGAACGAAGCTGTTTTGATCTTTGAAACACCTTGAGTATGCTTACCAAATTTCTTGCGATTCTGAGACTGCAACCGAAGAGGTGTAGACAACGCCCTAGATGAAGCGGCAACCTGCTCTGATACCAATTGTTGGAGTTACACATCTGCAGAAGCACACGACCAGCACAAGGAAGAAGAAGAAGCTTGGAGCACAACACACAATGTTGAATGTATTACCACTGGAATGTACAAAGATAAGTAGCCCGTTAGGGCAATAGGAGTATATACAAGCCGAGGGGGAAAAACCTCCTAAAGAGGGGAAAAAGTGCCCCGACTATCCTAGAGTGTCCATACACATCACTATCCAAATATATCAACACCTGTCAATACTCCATCCTCACTGGAAACCTATGTATCATAATCCCCATTCTCTATGGCTTCCCAAATCTCGGAATATGCACGATCAAGCCTACATTTCCTTCTAAGGGACTCAAGTAGCTCACTAGTGATCTAAGTAAAACTCAGTCCATTGAGCATAGGCATGCGGCTAAGTGAGTCAGCCACAACATTAAACTCTCCCTTCCTATACCTAAGCTCATAATCAAACTCCTGAAGGCTCTCTGCCCATTGGGCCTTATGATCTTTAAGGTATGTTTGATTAGAGAGTCACTTAATGCTCTCTTCATCAAACACTACCATGACTTTGGCACCATATAGATAATGACGCCACTTCTTCAAAGCATGGACAATTGCATACAACTCCTTCTCATAGACTGAGTAATTCTTCTGAAACGGTTCTAGTTTCTTACTCTCAAAAGCTATTGGTCAACCTTCCTGAACTAAAAGTGCTCCTATAGCAAAATCACTCGCGTCAGTTTCAACCACAAAGCATTTATTGGGATCTACTATATGAAAAAGTGGAGATGTAGAATTTCTACTTTCAATTTCTCCATACTTTGCTGTTGTTCGTCTTCCCAATGAAAGATTTTCCCTTTCCATGATAGAATCTGCATAATTCTTAATGAATCTTCGATAGAATCACGATAAACCTAGGAAGATCTGCAGCTCATCCAGGTTCCTGGGATGTGGCCATTCCATGATAGCCTTTACTTTTTTAGGATCCATCTGGATTCCAATTTGGGAGACTATATGCCCAAGGTATCTAACCTCTGTTTTGAAAAATTCACACTTTGACTCTTTAGCAAAGAGTGAATTTTCCCTTAACACCTGGAATACTTTTCTGAAGTGTTCCAAGTGCTCCTGTTCTGATCTACTATAGATCAGAATATCATCTAGGAAATCTACTATAAACTTCCCTAGATTAGGCCGCAATACACTATTCATGAGCTTCATGAAAGTGGCAGGAGCATTGGTGAGACCAGAAGGCATCACCAAGAACTCATAGAGTCCATATCAAGTCTTGAATGCAGTTTTAGGGACATCAGTCTCTCCTAATCCTAATCTGACGATACCCTGATCTAAGGTCAAGCTTGGTAAAATACCTAGCTTGATGTAATTGATCAAATAGGTCTTCCAATCTAAGCATAGGAAACCTATTTTTGATAGTTACCTTGTTTAGTGCTCTATAATCTATGCATAATCTCATAGCACCATCCTTCTTCTTGACTAGGAGCATTGTCGATGCCAAACGTGAGTTACTAGGTCTAATGAAGCCCTTATCTAGATAGTCTTGTAATTGACTCTCAACCTCCTCATGTTGAGAAACACTACGCCTATAAGGTTGCTTACTGATAGGGTTAGTCTTAGTAACTACCTCAATAGCATGGTCAATGTCCCCTCTCTCAGGTGGTAGCCCTCTAGGTAAGTCAGTGGGAAAAACATCTCTAAATTCAAACATAAGATCTTTAAAACCTTTAACAACACACTCTTGTAAGAAAGAATAGTAAAATGTCCTGTCCATATTTACATTTCTAGCATGAAAACATACATCAGATGAAGTGTCTCTACAATGTTCAAAGTCGTGACTATACAACAAAAAGATCTCATGTACATGTTGAAAATGACAAAGACTATACAACTCTAAAGATAAGATGACAGGTGCACTTGGTAGATCTCTCTCCTTGTATACAAAATTTACTTCCATTTCTTTCACACTCAAGTGTGTTGTCTTGAAAACTATGTTTAAGTGTGTCTCCCAACCCCCATAGCCACTCTCTTCGTAATATCACATCAGTCCTCTCTATATTCATGATTTGGAAGTCCATATGGTCAGTATAATCCTATATCTTAACTTCCAAATTGGATACCATAGTATCCCATATCCTCTTCTCCTCCCCTTGCATCATAGATATTATGTATTTATGTGCACTCGGTTGTTGGGGAATCTTTAGCTTCTTGGCCAGAGCATAGTTATGAAGTTATGAGTGGTGGAGTCATCTATCATGACTCGCACCTTGGTCCCGTGTATAGTACCACAAAGTTTGACCAAGTCATGTGGTCCAAATTGAGGTGACCACAATGACTGTGTCAAGTGCTCAGTATCCTCATGCATCACCTCCACTCCCTTGCAACTAGAGCTTCCATAAATAAGAAGTGTCTCCACTAGGTGGACCGCCTTTTTGCCCTTATCAGGAGCCATACTACTCTTTGGTCCTCTTTTCTTTTCTTCCCCCTTCTTGAGTGGACAATTCCACTGTGAATGGCTAGGAGACAAACATTTAAACACAGATTCTCTCTTTTGGCCCTCTCAAACTGCACCGTAGGTACCTTGTGATCTCTGTTTCTTGATAGAGATTTTGTATTTCCCCATTGATACTTTCTTCTTGAACTTGGTCGTGTTAAGAGGTTTGAGGGGTTGATCCATCTCCATAGGAGTATACTGAGGACGGTTATGGTCCTCATATATCTCGGCGTACTTGATCGCCTCCTCAAACGTCTTAGGTGTATTCTTTCTTACCCCTCTCTTAATGGCTATCTAAGCCCCTAATAAACCCTCTTGTTTTCTGAAAGTCATCCGAACCCTTAAGTTTCAGAATGATCTCCCTATAGTGGGATATGTAGATCGTCAATGGTCTACCTCTGCGTGATCCTATCCCACTCAACTCAATTCCTCTCTTCTTCATTCTCAGGAAGAAACTCTTTCAAGAAAAGAGTTTCAAACTGAGCCCAGTCCGTAGGGATAGAATTTTCCTCCTTGAGACTTATCCACCACTTATAAGCATGCGGGCCAAGCGAGAAACTCGCCTCTAGCACACGATACTTAGGTGGGTACCCTTCAGTTCATGCAAGTCATTCCACTTTTGTAAAAAAGTGTAGATCGCATCCTTATTTCTCTCACAGTCATCCCCTGTAAAGGTAGGTGGCTTAAGGTCTTTCAGGAGGGGAGCTTCCCTAGAACTCTCTCCTTTATGCTTACTAGGAAAAGAAACATCTTTCCTAGCCGTGTCTATAGGAAGAGTAGGCATTTCTCTTTCCTTTCTAGTTAGGAAAGAGGTGACATGTGTCTCAAGTGAGATCATCTCAGACTTGAGCTGAGAGATGTCATGTTACCAATGTCTCTCTCTAGCCTAAGGGTATGTTCCTTTAACTCTACAAATTGTTTGTGAGTAATAAACTCATCGTAGAGTTCCACATAAAAATACTCTTTTTCCCTGTACCTTTTGCTTAACTTCCTTCTCAAGCTCCACCTCTTCCATCCTATGATCAGGGTCCTCTAGTTATTGTTCTTTAGGTAGAGAAGTCTGGTCTAAGTTTTGTTTACCCTTGGAATCCACATTTCACTTCCCCCGTTTACTAATTAGAGTGTGTAAAAGGAATGGAAGTAAACTAAATATGCAAGAAAGAGAGAAAAAGTAGTACTAGAGCACTTCTCTTATACAAAATAAAGCTTCCGAAGCGAAATCGAAGCGATCTTTGAAGCGTGAGGGCACTAATCTGCAATCCTTGCCACACCTAAACGAAAATTTGAAATGTCCGATTAGCCCGAGGAGGTTCTAGTCACCAAGTTCCAGCAAGAACGACGCCAAAAGCATATAACAATAGCCCCAAATAAGCAAACTGAGTCAAACTGAAGCACTTTTGGATTTTGCCAATCCTTGCTAGTCCAAAGTAAGTGGTCCAACACCTCTACTTCAAAGCTATGAAGCTACTCCAAGTAAAAAAGTCTCCGATCCCAAACGACCACAAACTAGGCCTGAGAGTGGCCACCTAGTTTCTAATGAAGTTCTGCAAAGGGATTTTGGTTGGGCAAAATTTCTCCAAATCAATCATCATTTGTTGTTAACTGAAGCTTAAGAGTGTAGCGTCGTAACGTGACAAAGATCTCTTGAATCAGATGTCGGAGTACAAAGCTATGAGTCGGAGAATGTGTGTATGTCAAGGATAATAAGTGGAAAAGCAATCCTTCATGAAAGCGTGATTTTGGAAGATCAAAACTAAGTGCTCCAAGCTTTTTCACCTATTCCAATGACCCATACCCAACATCCATAGCCCATGGTACATGCTTGCATAATCTTTTTCCCAATACCATATCCAATTGCTTCTCAAATACCCCTCCCAAGTCAAATAGAAATTCGAAATTTCTAAACTTGATACCTCCTGAAGATATACTTCTCTAAGGTGGACGCACGAAGGCCATCGGCATGTTCCTTTTATCTCATATACACGGTGAACAGCGGCATTTTCTCCTATAAATTGAGGAGCTTCTTGTTCATTCCCACATCCAAGAGAAGGGGTTGAGGGAAGAGCTCCCTCCTCAACTTGATGTGGTCGCGTGGAGACGTGGCGATGTGGCAGCGTGGCTGGGCTGTTGACTCCCGTGGGGCAGCTCTGATCCCATCGCTCTGTGCCTCTTAATGCCTCGATTCGCGTGGGTTCTTCTGCTCTAATACCAATGTTGTGGTTCCCGATGATGCCCCTTATTTTTTAATGCCTTATGCACAAACTATGAGGTCCAAAAGTCTAGTCGTCGGCTGATCTCACGGAAGATGAACACAGAGATTCTCATATAATTTGCCACCCCGCCTCGTATCCCCTTTCTATTGATTCCCTCTTCAATTACTAACTTGGAGTCACTAAGGTGGCATCACATATGAGTGCCACATGTCACTCATGTGTCTGCCCTTCTAGTGGAGCCTAAGAGATGGTTCATACCATCTCTTCTATGGTGACCCCCCACATAACATAAACAATAAGCTGAATTTCAATCGACTTAGAATAATATTGTCTGTCAATAAATGGTATAATCGATGACCTTTACCTCTCACTACTATGTCCAACAAATATACGTCTCTTTGCCTTGTCATTACATTTGTGATATTGTTGTGATACACGAGCATCTGTCAAACAACGAAATATGCATGTATGATGCAAGAGAACAAGGATTACGACCACCACATGCTTGAGAGATGACTCTCCTCCCAACCAAATGCCTCTATGTATAGCTCTCTCCAAGGGACTACCTTCTTGGGCAGGTGAATGCTAATCATCCAAGTGTCAGCCATGTAGCTACATGTGCGCCAAGTGTCCAGTGGATGCTTCTAGAAGGTTCTAGAGCTCTTTGGGCAAAATACTCTTCCCATGTACCTCATGGGGATTGAACCCAAGACCTCGTCCTTCACATCCTTGAGACTTAACCACTAAGCTAAGTGGATCACTTGTTCACAAGAGCACAAGACCTCCTAGTAAGTCTAAACTCGAGATCTTTGGTCATACACACGGATGACCAAACGGTATCCGATTTCAGATCTGTCTGAACCGGCCAGACCCTTGGATCATAGACTTACTTTATTACATTCTTCCCCCCTTGGAAAAGATTTTCGTCCTCGAAAATAGAGCTATATACATACTGTAGGCAACCCCCGAGCCTCATGTTCTAAAACTGGAAGAACATGGTCATGTTCTAGAACTGGAAGAACATGTCTCATCTCTGTGGTGGCATCCCTGCCCAAATGATTCAAAACACTATCCAGGTTTGCACTTTGATAAACGGGACAAAGTACAAACTAGTGAAGAATAATAAGGGTGGATCTAATGACATCCTTAGCTAATTCACAGTTTCTGGATGTGCGATCTAGGCACAAACATGTGAACTAGGTGGATTCAAATTACTAGTCCATTTCTAGGCATAACTGGTGCATGGGGTTAGTAATGAAGGTGGGATTCTTATCCCTCGCAAGACTTTGAGAATTCTTGATTCACTTGAATTTGTTTTGGAGAACTTGAAGTTTGGTTGTCCCATACATCTAACTTTAGATGTCTGTACAATGGTTTATTTTTATCTAACAGTTACTTGATTTTTTCACCCGACTAGAGGACTACTTTATCCCAATGAGTTTGAAAAAATCCTATGTAAACTGTAGGAGAAAGTTTACCATTTCGGTGGAATCAACCATACTAACTTCACCAATTCAAATTCAAAATGAAAATTGTCCAACTTAGGACATTTTTCTCAAAGACTTTTAACTGAAAGTTCTTGGGAATTGTCAATCTGATGAGCAATTCCTAACTTCCCTATTCTAGAGTATACTGGACTCCAGGAAATCATTTATGCTATAACTTGAAGCAAACTCAAATGAATAAGTCCACTTAGACTTATCATCTTTTGAAGATTGAAAAGGTTCTTGTACATAACATCTATCTAGGACGTTCAAGTTAGTTATTTTATTCTAACCGGCTAACCCTGGTCTTTTGCAAAAGGAATCAGATACCATATCTGAGCCAATTCCAAAAGATTTGGAAAGCGGAAAGAAATAACTAAGACTCTGTACAACCAATTCAAACTTCGAATATACATAAACTTGCTATGAGTCAAAGACTAGATGACTCAGGACTTCAACTTTTCAAAGATCTATTTCAACAAGATATTGAAGCATTGTCTTTATCTTTCAGAGAAATAAGCTGGATTCTCAAAAAGATACAAAGAAAACCAAAAACATCATCCAACCACAAGATACTAGTGTGGTAACCAACATCAGTGTGTCGACCCACTGAGGTTCTGTCGATGAGTTTTAAATATTCAAATAATGCTTCACTTGAGACTAAGTTCAGGTCTCATTCAATCTTTTTGACTCCTAATCGTGAATGCAATTCTTGTGCATTTCTTTGAGTCAAAAGAGTGAATTTTTTCAAGTTACACTAGGAACTGGATGCTTGACTTAGTCAAAAAAAAAGATCAACTCAAAATCAAAGTCCAACTTCTTTCAGAAATTTATCAAATATTTCTGATCAATAACACTTAAACTTGAAGTGTTCTATGAAGATCTTGGAAGTTACTTACTTCATATCTTCAGTTTCCTTAATCTTGAAGTTACCTTGAAGTATCGTAAGATACTACTTTCATCCTTTACGAATTAAACTTTCCTTGAAGTCTTAATTCCCTTGAGGATGAAACCTAACTTCAAAATCCAAACTAGGACTAAAAGATAATTATCATCCCACGGTCCGATGTCCCATACCATCTTTCCTATATCAATCTGAGTATAAAATCTGGTGTCCCATACCACCCTATTTTATATTCACATTAATGTGTGGGTGATTCTTATCCTAAAGTCTAAACATCTCTTGATAGAGTACCTTATCTCTTCAATTCTTTTACGAGAATTTAGAAGTTCCAGGTATTACCTCTAACTAGATTTTCTAGGTTTTGATTCCTTCACATGATCGTCTCACAATCATGTGCTTTACCTTGGGAACTTGAAAACCTTTAATAGAATATCTCCAATCCTTTTTGCTAGGGTTTTCAAATGAAAACCAATCAAAATTCCAAGTACTTGAATTTTCTTGAATTCAAGTTCAATTGGTTTACCCTTGACCAATTTTGTAGCGACAAGAGCTTTTGACTTCTTGTCTTTAGATTCCTTTCTTTACTGTTGCTTTAGGTACCTACCCCGGGGACTTTATTTAGGAATCTCTTTACTGCTTAAGTCTTAAGCATCCGCTCATGCTTTCTGGATTTGTACCAAAATCCCTTTAAGGATAGGTAAACACTTATGTTTTACCTTCCACAGACTTAATTACCATTTTCACGGTTGCAGACTACATTCTTGGAATTTCTTTACTCTGTTCAGACTTGGAACAACTTACTCTTTTTCACAGTTTTCCATCGAATAAATGGAACTTGAGTGAATAATTCCCAAAAGGAATTTTATTGCCAATACTTGGGCAATCTACAAAGTAGTTCTAATCGCACATTACTTGGACAATCATGGCCAAGATTGATCAAGTCTGGTTGATCTTGCGATAAAAATAAAGACTTAGTCTTTATCTTTAAGATCTCTTAAACTATCTTTAAGCTTCTTTGCTTACCTGCAGGATTTTAGAGATCTTTCCCTCAACTTAAGTCCAAGCATTTTCTAATGCTTTTCAGATTCCAAAGCTAAGAATCTTTGATATACCGTTAGGTTATATCACTTATTTGGACTTAAATACCAAAACTGATGGTTAGGGATTTACTGGGAACTACTTACTCTATAACTTTTCTTGAAAGATGCTAGTCTCACGTCTGGGGAGATTTTTCTTTCAAGAACTTTTTGATTCCTATCAAGTAATACTAGGCTATAATTTGAAGCAAATGATTCATCTTGGAATCTTTTGCTTTCCAGTCTAATGATTCATCTTGGAATCGTTTGTAAAAAGAACATTTGAAAGAACTTCTTTCAAATAATATCCAAAAAATTTACTGATTCAATTGTATTCATTTCCTGAGTATCAAACTAGAGACATTTGCCAGTATGAAAGTTTAAGTTGAACTTTCATTTATGTGATATCGACTTCTATTCTTGAGTTTGATACAAAACTCATTATTATTGGTCAATCTTCAGATGTTACTAGAGGGCCTTTAAACATATTTCACCAATCAAAATTATGTTTAAAGTCCAAGCATCTATTGATGATTGATCCAATAGTAATGTTACTATGAACACTTTGAACTTTATAACTTGTTTAGGAGAAGTTCATGGATTTAATATCCATTTCTTGGAACTTTCTATTCCTAAATGAAAAGTTCAAACTTGCTTCAAGTCCTTAGGGACTTATATTATTTCCTAAAGACTGCTTAGCTAGTTGCATCATTTACCAGAGATGCAACTATGGAACCTAACATCCTTTAATTGACGTCAAGGATCAATTGATGTTGAGGTTTAACCTTTGATTTCCATCATCCCTTGATGAAATCAAATGAAAATTTATAAAAGATTGGTACCTTTATATCTTGGCAAAACATTTATATCCTAAAGAGGTTTTGCCTTCATCATTCCTTGGACCTATTATATAATATGAATTTATGTGTATTTTGGGAAGAGTTCATGAATCAATTAAGATCCTCTACTTGGAACATCTTCCTTCCCAAAGCTAAATTCATCTTAAACATGGTAGGAGAATGATCTCACATGAAATAGAAGGCTTGACTATTTCATATCTCTATTCCAAAAAGTTACTTACCGAGGTTTCATCATGAGATACAAATCTTGAAACCACAAGAAACTTCTTTAAAACTTTCGAAATCTTCTAAATAGAAGAGTGCTCATGGAACTTTGGAAATATAGTTGATGTTCTCATCCAACCTTGGGATGCTTGAGAAGTTACATAAAATATATAACTAATCAACTAAAGCTTTATCCGCATGACTTTCTAAGTACATCCAGGACTTAGAGTCATCATACATCACAAAAGAGTTTGCAAGTAATTAAATTTTCTTGGTCATCAAGAAAATTTATTACTTTTCTCTTAGTGCTTACTTATACCTAGCAAGACATCTAACATACTTAATTGTCATTAAGTATTTATCTTTGATAGTAGAATATCGACTTGCGAAGAAATCGACTAATTACTTGAGTTGCAAACTAGAACTAGTATGTCTTTGCAACTAACTAGTCCTTGGTCTTCCCTAATGTCAAACTGCGAGCTTTATAAAGTAAGCTAAATACTAAGAGAGTACATTCTCATATCTACTTGCAAACAGCATTCCATTCTTCCATGCAAATGCATGTATCTACATGCAAAAGCATATGTTCACATGCGTATGCATGCATGTTCTTTGCATGCTCAAAAAATAATACAATAATCATGCATGAACTTGATGCACGTTTTTTTCCTTGTACTAAGAATGTATATCATGCAATCCTGATGCATGTATATCCTTTCCTTTGTCTAAATGCACTATGATATAAAAATACCCTTAAGGTGCAATAGAAAACTTACTCAATGGAAAGGAAATCTATATTTAAACTACCAAAATACATTCTTTGATGCACAAGGATCTTTTGAAATCAAATCTTTCCTTAATGCAAACTAATGCTTGAAATAAGAAATTGATTGTTTTCATTATCCTAATCTAGACTTAATCGATTGAAATCTTAGCTATTTCAATGTGCATCTAGGATTAAGTGTAGAATAATGAAAACAAGATAAATCAAGCATTAAGATCAAGCAGAAATTGGAAAATACTTAGCTTTGATCAAAGCTTCGTCCATCCCTTGATCCTTTGGAAGAGTGATTCATCCTCTTGATCCTTGCGAGGAGCTATTCACCATTCTTGAAGCTTCCTCATCAAGAAATAGTCTTGGATGACTTGGTCCGTCGAGATCGACTAACTTAGGCCTCCGGATCTTCACTCCACAGCTCCAATTCCTTCAAGCTTTGCTCAATCTTTGATTCTCCTTGTTTGTTTCTTTGGCTAAAAACAAAATACTTCTCGGGTTCGGCCTGCAACAACTGATTTGGCTCCTTGGATGGATGAGAGTTGGGCTTGCACTTCAGCTGTGTTTACTGCTTTAGTAAACTTTGCTCTGCAACTGTAAGCAAGTAAAACTCGTGGGCGACGTGGCTACGTGAGCATGCTCCCAAGGAACCCGTCTGGGTTCGATCCCTAGTAGGCGCAACGGGCAGAGAAAGCTACGTTCTGTTTTGTTCCTTTCGGAGATCTTCTGCAACGCTGGGTTTGAAAGCAACACAAATCTCTGCAGACTTCTGGACGTGAACGCCCGTCGACGTTATGGATAGGCGAGTGTCCTCTAGTTGGGGGGGCGGGGGTTCGAATCTCCTCTGCTTCACTAGAGAATATACAATTTTGGATCTACAAACTGAGATCTTCTCCAGCGCCGACTCTGATCACTAACATCTGCTGCGGATATACCTTCACGCGGTCGATGATGCTCTTGTGGATAGAGAAGCGCACTCCAATCGGTGGGACGGGGGTTCGATTCCCTCGCCAAACACAGCAAAGATGATCTTCTTCTTTTGCTATGCTTCTCCTAAGCCAATCCAGCAGAATCAACGTACTCTCTTCTCAAAACGGCCGCGAGCTTCTTTCTTCTTCGTAGAAGAGTTTATGCACACGCATATAGGCGAGAGCAAATTGATGAGCAAGATGATGAAAGAGAGCTATGGAGAATGAAGCTCTGATACCAATGCAAGAGAACAAGGATTACGACCACCACATGCTTGAGAGATGACTCTCCTCCCAACCAAATGCCTCTATGTATAGCTCTCTCCAAGGGACTACCTTCTTGGGCAGGTGAATGCTAATCATCCAAGTGTCAGCCATGTAGCTACATGTGCGCAAGTGTCCAGTGGATGCTTCTAGAAGGTTCTAGAGCTCTTTGGGCAAAATACTCTTCCCATGTACCTCATGGGGATTGAACCCAAGACCTCGTCCTTCACATCCTTGAGACTTAACCACTAAGCTAAGTGGATCACTTGTTCACAAGAACACAAGACCTCCTAGTAAGTCTAAACTCGAGATCTTTGGTCATACACACGGATGACCAAACGGTATCCGATTTCAGATCTGTCTGAACCGGCCAGACCCTTGGATCATAGACTTACTTTATTACATATGACTAACCATTGGTTTGAGCCCATTCCAAACCTCATAAGATCTAATGACTCTCAATACTTTTTTAGGATAACAGTTCAATACATAGACTACACAAATGACTATTTCCATCCAAAACTTATCTAGAAGATGCTTTCCTTTAACCATACATCATGCCATTTCAAAAAATGTTATATTCTTGCTCTGCGCAGCAATATTTAGTTAGTGTATATGGTACTATACATCGGTGAGCAATATCTCTTTCATAAAGAAAAGCATTAAATTCATGTGACACGTATTCACTTCTATTATCCATGCAAGATTCAAAAGCTTACTTCCACAAAAAAATTTAGCAATAGTTCAAAATAAATTTAAAGTAAGAGAATACTTTATTTTTTGCTTTCATGGGATACACACAAGTATGGTGTGTTGCATCATCAATGAACGTAACAAAGTTTACATGAATGCCAAAAGATGTAGTTTTGATTGGACCACATGCATCACTGTATAGCTAAAATTAGAGGCCTACAAAATTTTTTGGTATGGTTATATCTTAAGTATAATTGCAGGCAGTAGCAAAGAAGACCACCAATTTCAGAAAAGCCTAATTTTACAAAGTTATTCTTTGGAGACCAATCTCATAGGAATCGTCCAGCAGAATTCGTCTTTTCACAAATTCGTCTTTGAAGACCAATTCCACAAATTGTTCTTTACAATAAATCATCACATGAAAAAGAAGAGACCAATCTCATAAGATTGGTCTAAGGACTAATTTTTCCAGATAGGACCAATTTCTCAAATTCGCCTCCTGAAGGCAAACCAAAGATAAGGGACCCATATGAAGCCACAGAGCAGAAAAGAGAGTAGAGACAAAGTGAACAAGCAAAAGAGTGGAGGCCAGAGTACCGAATCTAGCAGGCAGGCAGAGTATCGGACTTTGCAAAGTACTGGACTTGGAAGAGTACGAGAAAAGTGGACTTGGAAGAGCACATGAAAAGTTAGAGTGATGGAGTGGTAGAATAACCGGGGAAGCCATAGGAAAAAAAAAAATCGCACGATTTAAAAAAAAAATGGTAAAAAACATCCCACCGATTTAAATCGCTCGAGACAATTTTTATTCAAAAAATCGTTTCGAAAATTTTTTTCCTAGGTATTTGTTTTTCAGAAGACTTCGAACTTCTACGCTTGAGTCTTGCCTTCTTTGCAGCAGCCTATGCGTGCATATATCGAGAGAGAGAGAGAGAGAGAGAGAGAGAGAGAGAGAGATAGACCCACCCTTGAAAGTTGAGACAAGGAGAGTGGGCAAACTTCAGCCTGCTGCCTACCCTTCTCAATCTTTATCCTTCACTCTTCAGCTTTATCATCATGGAAAGAGCTTGGCAAGAATACATGGCAATGCAAATATTGCAAGGGAGTTTACACAGGCACCACATCTCGCATCAAAGCTCATCTCCTTGGCTTAAAAGGTGGAGGAATTGAAAAATGCACTTCTATTCTTCCAAGGATTGTTGAGGAGCTAACACCTCAACTTAGATTGAGCGAAGGGATGGGTAAGATGAGCGAAGGGATGGGTAAGATGCCAATCGGTTCATCTTCAGTGTCACATAGCAATGAAGAGCAAACCAATCCCATTGATGCCATTGATTATACCCCTAGTGTATCCAAAAGGCCATGCACTCAAAGCATTAGCTCGATGAGCATCTCTGTGGATCCTAGACCTAAGATTCTAGAGAGTAATATATTTGTGAAAGGTAGTTTGAGGGGCTGGACTATAAAAACAATCAATGAATGAAGCAACCCGAGAAATAACCAAACTCTTCATTCAATGTGGTATCCCATTCAATGCGGCAAATACACATGCATGGAAGAGGTCTATGAAAGCTCTGAGTATGATTGGGTATCCTTGGGAGGGTCCATCAGGACAAGTCTTACGTATCCCTGAGAGCAATGCACAAACGAGCTTCTTGAGGATAGCCGGCTTGAGTAAATCTCGGGGTGGACAGGTGGTGATGTAGCCCTCTTGTCTCAGTTGGAGGATGAGAGAGTGCGATTCTATAGCATGGAGAAATATTTTGGACACCCTACAACAAGACTACGAGAGGATTAGCTTTCTCCTATCATATAGTGGGAGAAATATGGCGTTAATACTCCCTTATTAGTAAGTGATTTTTAAATAAATATTCCATCTCATTATCAAAGAATCAAGTCTAATTAATTTGATTATGTGCGAATCGCAGAGAAAAATTACCTTGCGAATACTTTCGCAAGATTGTAGTACAGATCCTGCAGAGAGGAATTGGAGCATGTGGGCTTTATTCCACATAAAAAAGAGGAATAGATTGATCATATAGTGGAAGAAATATGGAGTTAGTACTCCTTTATTGATAAGTGATTTTTTAATAAATATTTCATCTCATTATCAAAGAACCAAGTCTAATTAATTTGATTATGTGAGAATCGAAGCGAAAAATTGCCTTGCGAATACTTTCGCAAGATTGTAGTAAAGGACCTGCAAAGAGGAATTGGAGCACGTGGGCTTTATTCCACATAAAAAAGAGGAATAGATTGAGTCCAACACAACTTGAGAAGTTAGTGTATTGCCACTGCAATCTCAAGTTGCTAGAGACTAAAGGGAATAAGGTCGCTCCTTTACAGGTAAATAAATTCTCCGACATTTATGATTTAATCATGCATTTAAAATTTATATTTGTATTTAGTAAACTCTAATCTATAACTTTGAAAATTTTGAATTACAGGTTAATGTAGATTCTATTGATATTGGCCTTGTCAAAGACATCCCTCAAATCCCTAAGGAGGAGAGAGATCTTTGCCATGCTTGCCATGGAGTCTAAGAGACATGTACGCCTAACCCATAGTCGCACCCGAAGGGATAGACCTCGCATAGGTACAAAGTTTAAATTATAATATATAGTCTATAGATAAGAATACTTTTCATTATACATTTCAGTTTCTTGATTCTAATATATTGTTTTATGAAAATATTATGTTACATGTAGATAGATCCATCATCGCCATCTACTAATTGGCCGCGGAAGTATTACTCGAGACGACATGGATGAGGTCGTGAACAGCGTGGTGGAACATCTAGTGTTCGCTATATTGATGGCCCTCAGACTTCTACAAAGCATGCACATGATTGAGAGGAGTTATCAACGTCGTCTTCTAGCGGAGATGAGATTGGCCCAGATGCTGCACTGCTTGCACCTCAGTTTGGACATTCAGAGTCGGATAGTACATCATCATGGGCTAGTACATTTGATGAGGATCCCATAGATGATGACTCCATGGATGAGATTGGGGATTCATGATTCATCTTAGATCATAGACTACAGTGTTGAAAGTTTTCAATCACTTAGTGATATCGTAGATTGTAGTCTTTGATAGTGATCACGATTCACTCTATGTTTTTTTGTATGACATTGCCGCATGGCACTTATTATATGGTTTTTGTGCCATCAGAAACTGACATTCATGATTCATGTATATTTTTTACTTTTTTCATCATTCATGTAATGAAATGTCATTGATCACTATCTCATTTATGGTGTAAAATGCAATTTGCAATGTGAAAATAACTTGTAAGGTTCATGATTTATCATTCATTTAATTTCTATGATGTAAGGTATGATGTTACATGTATCATATCACATGTATCATTAGTAACTATGATCGTGACTCATCGATGTAATGATGTAATGGGAAGGGATTCTAGAGTAGGTATCTTATGTGTTTTTGGCACTAAAATGTATACATGAGTTGAATAGGGATTGTGCATACCTCAAATATAAGAAAAAATAAAAATCTCTCTAGATGAATAAAAACCTCGATTTTTATTTTTATTTTTAAAAACCTCTATGATTTAAACGATTTAAATCACAATTTAAATCTACGATTTAAATCTCTACTTTGTACTATGAGAGAAGCTTATATAAAGGAAAGAGATTCGAGGACACGAGGGGGATCAGACACGAGATCTGGAGGAAGTGAGTGGCTATTCTCAATTTGAGCAGATCAATCGAGGAGTTAGAGAAAAGACTCTCGTCTTGTCACTGTGGACAAGCAGAGTAAGTCTACAAGGGCTGAGGGCTTAGTAGAGACTCGAGTACTTCACTAATATCGCGAGTTGAGTTGAGTTGAGTTCTACAGTGAGGTTGTGAGTTTGTCAGAGTGAGCTGCCCCTTCTCCTTCTATCGTGAGTTTACCGCCTATCTTGTATACTTCCATGCTTATGTTAATGAAGTGATGCCTCTCTGACTCTGCGTTTTTGCTCTTCTTCTATTCAGTTTGTGATCTTTCTCGTGATTGTGCAAAGCAACACATAGTGCATACCGCACGCAGAAAAAGAACCCACCTCGAGCACTAGAGAACAAGAATTAGTTGCTTTTCATTCAGTCTCTATTTTTTTAAGAATTAGTGTTGCTTTTCATTCAGCCTTTGTTTTTTAAGAATTAGTCTTGTTTAGGATTCGTCTCTTAGAATTAGTCTTTCAAAATCGGTCTCTCAAAATCAGACTCGTGAATTGGTCCTTAGAATTAGTCTTTCATAATTAGTCCTTCAAATTCGTCTCCCATAATTCCAGCTTCCCCTGAAGTTTACCTCTGCGTTTTCTACTAGTTTCCAAAAAATGGGAGCCCATAATGGTCTTTGAGATGAGGTAATACGCATAAAGAATGCTTCTCTTCTAGCCATTAGATGGGTATGTAGATTCAAGATTCCAAGCCCACCTCTATCTCTTGGTTGACAAACATATTCTCACGACGAAAGTACCAATGCCCTTTCATGCATTTTATTCCAAAGAAAATTCTTTATCAAACTATCAAAGCTATGTAGATGACTTTTCTTCCAATCCATCAGCAATAAATAGTACATAATGTAGGGTTGCATAAAGGTTTGCACAATCCTTATCCTTGTATGCAATGGCCATTGCGAGGGAAACCACTTATCCATCTTTCCTTTAATTCTTCGAAGTACCCAATCACTTTTATGTTTAATAGGGACCCCAATGCCTAAGGGGTAACCCAGATGTCTGAAAATACTGCCTCTCTCAATCTTAGGACCCTCCCACTTAAGAGGTTGGAAATCTGGCGCAAAAATATTTAAGATTGCCGATTTTTATATATTAATCCTCAGTGCAGATGCTTCAGAAAAAGGAGCTAAAGAGTCCAATATATTTCGAACATTCTTCCCTTCGACCTTCGCGAAAATAAACATGTAATCCGCAAAACCAACTCCAATTTACTGAAACCCATATAGAGAAACACCATGAATGCATTGTGAATTCATCTTTGCTTCCAAAAGATAGAACATTGGAAACGACGCTAAAGCATAAAAAAGTGGACACAACGGACATCCTTGACGCACAGAGCGTTCAATAGAGAATGGATCAGAAATCCTTCCATTTATCTCCACCCGGGATGCACTACCTTCAGCTAATATGTATATATAGATATGTATATATATGTATATAAGTGATTCGGATAT